>OZ019979.1:19144995-19522495 GCA_963970395.1 Ephialtes manifestator
TATTATATTTTTTTATTTCAGCAAAGCTGCAATAAAGGGTGATGCAAACTTGAAGAAAATTATCAGCGATCAAATAGCACAATGGTCAGCAATGGTAGAAAGACAACGAAAAGCAGAATGGGAATTGAACAAAACTCAAGTCGCTGCGGGGAGGGAAGACTTCAAAAAAGTCATAGAAATAGTACAGGTCAATCAGACGAAGCAATTGCAAATTAAACAGGACAAGTCAGTGTCATAATAAATTTAAAAAAATTAAAATATAGCATAATATTGCATGTTTAGAAAAAAAAATTATTAATTTTTTTTTTAACAGAGATATTAAGGAAATGAATACTAGTCAAGTGAAGGCATCGGCAGAAACGGCAAAGGAAGTGATGAACGACAAAGCCCTTAAGACCAAAGGAGACAAGGAACGTCGTTTGCGAGAAAAGAAACAGAATAATATCAAGAAATTCATGGACGAGAGGAAAAACGTTCAAATAAAACAAGGACGTGAAAAAGAAAAGCTCAAAGTTGCACATGAAAAACAAGTCGCTGATCTTGACAAGAATGTAGATTTGGTAAAATAGTTTTTCCTTAATTTCTGAAATAAAAATGCAATTTTTCTAGGTTTTATTTCGCCTGGAAATAAAATTTTATATATATATTTTTTTTCTGCAGGCCATTCAACTATTGTCGTGCGAAATTGTCGAGCAGGAGGTGCAAAAGAAGAAGGAAATCTGCTTGTAAAAATTGTCTCGACGAAAACTATATATTTGTACATTAAAAAAAAAAAATAATTAATTAATTTATAAGTATATTTACTTATAAATATCTTATCTCATCTTTTTATAAGTATATTTATTTATATGCAATTTACAATAATTACGTTACGATATTTGATATCATTTCTGTTTAGATCTATATTTTCTTTAACTTGAAATATAAGATGGTGATAATGTGACAAACTGTAAATAATAATTTGTGTGCAATCAATTCCCTGAGATAAAAGATGAAAAAAAGAATTATATAAATGTAAAGCAAATGAAAAAAAAATGTTATACCTGTAAAATCTTTTCTGATGAAATATGTAATTAGACATTTTAAATATGGCATTTCAGAATTTTTGTCATAAGTAAATTTATTCATTATTTATTAAGATCTATTCGTGTAAAAATTCCGTTCACAAAATATACAATTTTTGATTAGAAAAAAAATGAATTATTTTTTTAGTCGCTTAAAAAAATTAAATACACAATTTACGATAATTCTGATACGATATTTGCGGTATTTTCGATCCCGATCAATATTTCCTTGAACTGAGAGATAAGACGATGATAATGTGACAACTATTAATGATTTGTTATGCAAACCTAGCAAAATAAAAAAAAAAGTTATTCTTGTAAAATCTTTTCTGGTGAAATAAATAATCAGACATTTTAAACATCGCATTTCAGAATTTTTGTTATAAGTGAATTTATTTATTATTTGTTAAGAACAATTCGTTTAAAAATTTCGTTCACAAAATGTACAATTTTTTATTAGAAAAAAAAAATTATTTAATAATTTAAAAAAATTAAATAGGCAATTTACGATAATTATAATACAATATTTGCGGTAATTTCGATCTCGATCAATATTTCCTTAAACTGAGAAATAAATAATCAGACATTTTAAATATGGCATTACTTCAGAATTTTTCTTATACGAGAATTAATTTATTATTTATAAAGAACAATACATGTAATAATTTCGTTCCCAAAATCTACAATTTTTTATTAGAAAAAAAATCAATAAATATTACAATTATTAAAAAAAATTAAATATGCAATTTACGATAATTCTGATACAATGTGTGCGTTAATTTCGATTCCAATCAATATTTCGTTGAACTGAAAGATAAGACATTGATAATGTGACAATTATTAATGATTCGTTATGCAAACCTAGCAAAAATGAAAAAAAAGTTACTCCTGAAAAATCTTTTCTGGTGAAATATTTTTGTTATACGTGAATTTATTTATTATTTATTAACAACAATTCGTGTAAAAACTCCGTTCATAAAATATACAATTTTTTATTAGAAAAAAAAATGAATTATTTTTTTAAACGTTTAAAAAAATTAAATACACAATTTGCGATAATTCTAATACAATATTTGCGGTAATTCCGACCCCGATCAATATTTCCTCGAACTGAGAAATAAATAATCAGACATTTTAAATATGGCATTACTTCAGAATTTTTCTCATACGAGAATTAATTAATTATTTATAAAGAACAATTCGTGTAAAAATTTCGTTCCCAAAATCTACAATTTTTTATTAGAAAAAAAATCAATAAATATTACAATTATTTTAAAAAATTAAATATGCAATTTACGATAATTCTGATACGATATGTGATACGATTTCGATTCCAATCAATATGTCCTTGAACTGAGAGATAAGACGATGATAATGTGACAACTATTAATGATTTGTTATGCAATCTTAACAAAATTAAAAAAAGAGTTAATCCTGAAAAATCTTTCCTGGCGATATATTTTTGTTGTAAGTGAATTTATTTATTATTTTAATAAATTCTAAATAATAAATATTTTAATAAATTTATTATTTAATAAATTTTAATAAGTAAGAACAATTCGTGTAAAAATATCGTTCCCAAAATCTACAATTTTTTATTAGTAAAAAAAAATCAATCAATATTAAAATTATTTTTAAAAATTAAATATGAAATTTACGATAATTCTGATACGATGTGGGCGGTAATTTCGATTCCAATCAATATTTCCTTGAACTTAGAGATAAGACGATGATAATGTGACAACTATTAATGATTCGTTATGCAAACCCAGAATTTCCGGTTCGAAAAAAAAATGATAATAATAATTATGCAAATACCGTGTAATTTTTCTCTTTCAAGTCTTTTCACTTGTTTACATTTCGCGGAACTTGTCCCGTTTCCCGATTTTTTTTAACTACTCTATGCCCCGATGACTCACTGTACATAACTCCTTGGGAATCTCTCGGCTTCGAATACATTTGCCTCTGGTTTGCTCTCCGGAGCAGCAAACTCCACCAAACACACCTACACGTTTACTCATCGTGCATCGAACACACATCTGCTTTTATGTATCGTCAAAGAGGGGGATTCTTTCGTTCTTTCAGTAGTTCACGATTCACGATACGGTGCGGACGTCGTTTAAGAATCGCTGTTCGATGACACGTGCTGTCGTCTCTCGTTGATGACAGCTACCGAAAGATTCAAAATTTCGAGCGACTTAAATGAAACAAAAAGTTGGTTAAAAAAAAAGAAAATTATTCGACTGATCAAATATTTTTTATTTAAATTAATATACAATTTTGTTGTCTCTCGTTGATAGCAGTTATCGAAAGATTCAAAATTTCCAAAAGCAACTAAAATTAAAAAAAAAAGTTTTGTGAAAACAAAATATAATTAATCGAACAATCAAATATTTTTATCAAAATCAATACCCAAATTTAACGACGAATGATGTTAAATTAATTTCCTATTCATATTAGAAAAGGAAATTAATTTGTACCTGATTAAAAAATTAACCAAATATAAAGTTTTGTGAATTAAAAAAAATATATATTCTAATTAAGTTTAATAAATAAAGTTATTCGACTGATCAAATATTTTTAATTTAAATTAATATACAATTTTGTTGTCTCTCGTTGATAGCAGTTATCGAAAGATTCAAAATTTCCAAAAGCAACTGAAATTTAAAAAAAAGTTTTGTGAAAACAAAATATAATTAATCTAACAATCAAATATTTTTATTAAAATCAATACCCAAATTTAACGACGAATGATGGAAAATGAATTTCTTTTTCATATTAGAGAAGGAAATTAATTTTGTACCTGATTAAAAAATTAACCAAACAGAAAGTTTTGTGAATTAAAAAAAATATATATTCTAATTAAGTTTAATAAATAAAGTTTAAGCAGCGAAAAGTAAATAAAAAGTGTTGTGACATTTTAAAAATTATTTGACTAATTTAACTTTTTTTATTAATATTAATTAATATACAATTTTACTGTCTCGAGTTGATGGCAGTCATTGAAAAATTCAAAACTTCAAGCAACTGAAATGAAAAAAAGTGAAGAAAACAAAATATAATTATTCCAACAATCAAATATTTTTATTTAAATCAATACCCAAATTTAACGACGAATGATGTAAAATTAATTTACTTTTCATATTAGAAAAGGAAATTAATTTGTACCTGATTAAAAAATTATAAAGAAAAAAATAAATTTTATAAAAAAGTGTTTTAAATAAATCTATTTAAATTATTATAAAAATTCTACGACGAATTAGATAAATTTCCTCTTCTAAAATCATTTCATGCCGAGAAAACTTATAAATCAATAAATAAACTAATAAATTCAATTAATCGTATCAAGTTTTAATTAACTTCATTTCAAACATCACAAAAATTTCACGCCGATGGATGTAAAAATAAATATATGCTTTCGCGACTAAAAAATTATAAACTAAAGAAGCAAATTTATTTAAAAAATGAAACCGAGTTTTTAAAAATTAGAAAATAATTAAAGTCGGAAATAGTGAAACGTCGTCTAAAATTGTTTCATCCTAGCTAAAAACCAATAAATAAATAAATAAATTTAATTAAACGTATAAAATTTTAATTATAACTTTATTTCAAATGTCATAAAAATTCCACGACGATGGATGAAAAAATTAATATTCCCTTTCGTAATAAAAAAATTATAGACTGAAGAAAAAAAATTATTTAAAAAATTAAAATAAGTTTGTTTTTTTAATTTTGAAAATAATTGAAGTAGGAAATGGTGAAGTGGAGTAAGTGATTGTAGAGCAGACATAGAGTGTACGTATTACAAGGTGTTAATTGAAGCAATTAAAGCGGTGCGGGAACCCCATGGGGCTATGGGGGTCATTCGCTCAACGCGGACGAATTATGAGATGACCGAGTGACAGCAGAGCGTTCCACTAGCGGTGAAACATCCCGGCATTTATGTCGCTATCTACTGATTCCCCAATGTCAAACACTGTTAGTTCTAAATTGAAGTTTTGATACGCACGCGGCGCAGAGAAGCAAAGGGAGTGAAAAATTTGACGTGGGTAACACAAATGAATCTCATTTATTAATTTTAATATATTAAAAACAATCTAAAAAATAAAATAGCGGTTCTAATATTAAAAAAAAAAAGTTGACAATATCGAATCGAAAAAAACATTTTTATTTGAAAAATAATTCGCAGCTTAAATAATATTAAATGGAAAATTAAAGAAATCCTTAATTTAATAATATTAAATGCGTAAAATACATTTAATTTAATCGGTAAATGTGTAAAAAAAAAAACATAAAATAATCGTTCTAATATAGAGAATATTGAGTCGATAAAATAATTTTTCTAAATTGAAGAATAATTCGTAGTTTAAATAATATTAAATGGACAATATAAGACACCCTTAATTTAACAATATTAAATGCGTAAAACACATTTAATTAAATGTGTAAAAAATAAAATAAAATAGTCGTTCTAATATAGAGAATATTGAATCGATAAAATAAATTTTCAGAATTGCAAAATAATTCGTAGTTTAAATAATATTAAATGGACAATAAAAAAGATCTTTAATTTAAGAATATGAAATGCGTGAAATACATTTAATTAAATGTGTAAATGTGTAAAAAAACAACAACAATGTGTAAAAAAAACAACATAAAATAGTCGTTCTAATATAGAGAATAAATAAAATAAATTTACAAAATTGAAGAATAATTCGCAGTTTAAATAATATTAAATGGACAATAAAATAGATCCTTAATTTAATAATATTAAGTGTGCAAAACACGTTTCCAATGTGGGTCACATTTTTTTTTTCCAACTATTTAAGTGATAAAAATATTATAAGACTAAAAATATTCAAGAATAATTTATTGACGCAGTAATTGAATTGTAAATAATTCGACGCTCAATGCTATATTATTAAATGCGCACCACACGTTTTTTTTCACGATGACGCACTTAGTCAAGAATGAATAAATTGCAACATTTGTAATTAATGAACTAACGAAAAATTTGAATAAAAAATCATTATCATCAATAATTAGAAATTTTTTTTTTTAGATGTACTACTCATTAATTAATAAAGAGAATAAATGAAAACAAATCGACGCTTAATTCAAAAGTGTTAAGTGTGCAAAATACGATTTTTCTATATGATAATACATTTCGTGACGAACAAAAAAAATTGGACAATTCCAATCAATTAATTCATGACACAAAAAAAATTTAAAAATTTAGGATTAATTAAACGATAAACTGATTGAATTAAAAATCAGTTGGCACGTAATTCAAAAGTGTTAAGTGTGCAAAATACGATTTTCTATATGATAATACAATTCATCACGAACAAAAAAAATCCTACAGCTCTAATTAATTAATTCATGATACAAAAAAGTTTGGGGAAATTTTTATTCATTAGTTGGAGAAAAAAAAAATTGAAAAATTGAAGCTTAATACATCGATAAACTGATTGAATATAAAACAAGTCGGCACAAAAAAGATTGCAACAATTCTAATGAATTAATTAAGAACACAAAAATTTTTTTTTTAAATTTATTCAATAGTTGCAAAAAAATAAATTAAAAATTTTTACATTCGTTAATCGATCAACTGATTTAAAAATAAGTCGACACTTAATTCAAAAGTGTTAAGTGTGTAAAACATAATTTTCTATTCTATATTTCACTTCGTCGTGAACAACAAAAAAATGTAATAATTCTAATTAATCAATTCATGACAGAAATTTTAATTTTTTTATTAATTCAATAATTGGAGAAAATAATTTAAAAACTTAAGATTAATTAATCGATAAAACTGATTGAATTAAAATCAAGTCGAAACAAAAAAGATTGCAACAATTTTGATTAATTAATTCATGACACAAAAAAGAAATTTTTCAAATCTTATTCAATACTTGGAGAAAAGCAAATTAAAAAAATTCAGATTAATTACTCGATAAACTAATTGATTTAAAAATAAGTAGATACTTAATTCAAAAGTGTTAAGTGTGCAAAACACGTTTTTCTTTATGACACACTTCGTCAACGATTCGAGACACGTGGATAACGACCGAGCGACGACAAGACTAACTAATACCGAACTCTCGAGGGTCAGTTTCTGTTGTGTCACACCGATTAATACCTAAGCCTTTGCCTCTCTGAGACTACACACCCTCACTTCCTCGGATTCCGTAGAAAGTGCCGAGACTCTTGGACGACACAATTCTAGGAATCTATGCAATAACGAAAATGTCAAGTTTTTCTTTAAAGAAAATAAAAATATTATTATAAACAAAAATGTAATAAATGAAAAATTAACTTGAAATGTGCAGTAAACTATGCAATAAGGAAAATATCAAGTTTTTATATAAATAAAATAAAAATATTATTATAAAGAAAAACGTAATTTAAAAAAAATTAACTTAAAGTGTGCCGTAAACTATACAATAAGGAAAATGTCAACTTTTTATTTAAATTAAATAAAAATATTATTATAAATAAAAGTTTAATTAAAAAAACTAAATGTTAGGTGTTGTCGAAAATGTTGGAGGAAAAAAGTGATAAAAATACGTCAAATTAATTCATTTTGTTAACACAATTTTAGGAGACTATGCAATAAGAAAAATGTTAAGTTTTTATTTAAACAAAATAAAAATATTATTCTAAAGAAAAATTTGATTAAAAAAAATGAACTTAAAGTGTTGTGTAAAATGTTTGAGGAAAAAAGTGATAAAAATACATAAAATTAATTAATTCTATTAACACAATTTTAGGAGACTATGCAATAAGAAAAATGTCAAGTTTTTATTTAAATAAAATAAAAATATTATTATAAAGAAAAATTTGATAAAAAAAATGAACTTAGTGTTGTGTAAAATGTTTGAGGAAAAAAGTGATAAAAATACGTAAAATTAATTAATTCTGTTAACAAAATTTTAGGAGACTATGCAATAAGGAAAATGTCGAGTTTTCATTTGAACGAAATAACAATATTATTATAAAGAAAAATTGAAGAAAAGAAAAATGAACTTGAAACGTTGTGGAAAATGTTGGAGGAAAAAAGTGACGAAAATACGTGAAATTAATTAATTTAATTAAGAGTGTATTGAAAGAAAATTTTTAATTACGACGATGGGTTTATGCGCGGAAAGTGCTTTTCTGAGGCTCCTACCGACTTCCGGTTGGCGCCTCGTCTGGACGTGGGAAACCGGAAATGGCACGACCATCGAAATGACTGGCAGCGCATCGTCGAGGTCGGATTGCTTTGTTGAGCTTGTCAACCTCGCGGTGGTTGTGGTTGCGCTCCTTGTGGCGCTTACCTTCATCGTCAAGTATCGTTGCAGCGACGACATTAAGAGGCAAGAAAAATCAAATTATTTTTATTTTTAATAAACAGTGAAATTTTACAGAAAAATATGGCAAATTGCAGATTAAGGACTTGCAGATTAATAATAAATATAATAAACTTGCAGATACTCAAAATGTGCTGTATAAATAGTCGCATTGAAAATATATAGTAAATTTAAGGGGGTTCCTTACCGATCTTACAGAATAAAATCGTGCTTATTCGCTTATTCGGTAAAAATAAATTATGTTTTTTTAGTTTATCGGTAATGATAAATCGTGTTTATTTATTTGATCGGTAAAAATGAATCGTGTTTATTTATTTGATCGGTAAAAATAAATCGTGTTTATGTATTTGATCGGTAAAAATAAATCGTGTTTATTTATTTGATCGGTAAAAATGAATCGTGTTTATTTATTTGATCGGTAAAAATGACTCGTGTTTATTTATTTGATCGGTAAAAATGAATCGTGTTTATTTATTTGATCGGTAAAAATAAATCGTGTTTATTTATTTGATCGGTAAAAATGAATCGTGTTTATTTATTTGATTGGTAAAAATAAATCGTGTTTACTTATTTGATCGGTGAAAATAAATCGTGTTTATTTATTTTATCGGTAAAAATAAATCGTTTACAATTTTTTTATCGTTAATAAGAAATCGTAAAAAAACCTCGTATGGCTGACTATTCTTTATTATGTGTAAAAAAATCAGATGCAGATAAATCAAATCATGGACAGATTTTTATTTTTCTCGATATCATTTTTATCATAATAAAAAAATTAAAAAATAATTATCAAAATAAATGTTATTTAATATTTATCTTCAGAAATAAATTTATTTTATATGTTTTAAATTAATATTCGTCAAATGTATGTATACGATTTTTTTTTAAGGTGGAATAAGATAAATTCATTTTTGTGTTGAAAGATGTAAAAAAATTAAAAAAATGAAGTAATTATTCTCGAGGCGCTTACGATAAAACGAGTTACGAGAATGTTTGATTTAAAATGCACGTGACCTCTGCCGGATAACGTTGATTTACAAATATATACCGGGAAGTGTGAACGCGGCGCCAAACACTCGGTTATTTTCAATCGCGTCAAAAATAGAAAATGGCTCAAGTTCATTTTGGGATTTTTGCCATTTAGATTAAATTTATCAACACATTTTTCCCCGAAAAATCTGACAGGATATCGTAAGTTTAGGAACAAAGATCAAATATTGTGTGAAAAAAATGGAAAGATATGAGGAATTTATGAGAAGCTGAAAAATAGTTGAAATAAAATCGCTTTTGCACAGTCGAAAAGGAACGAAAGATGACATTAGTGATCGGTGCATTTTTGTAAATTAGTTTCGGTTAAAAAAATTTCTGTCAAATTTTCGCTCAAATTCACAAATTTAATAATTTTAATTTGTGATTTTAACATAATTTTATATGTATTAATAAAAAAATTACATAAATTTAATAACTGATTGTTTTATTTATAAATTTAGAAATTTTTGAATATCTGATCTATTTAAGAAATTTACACATTTTTAAATGTCCGAATTTTAGAAAATTAACACGTTCTTAAATATCAGAAATTAATTTTTAACACTTTAACGGCCAAAACTCTTGTCGTAAATGATGACAAGGCGTTGTAGTTTTTAACGAGGAGAATGTTCTCCCTCGCTTTCGTTTATTTTTACAAGTGTTTCCGTAATGGAGAAACGAACAATTACAACATATTAATAAAAGTTAATAAATAAAAAGGGAAACATAAGCTGAGTTTTAGAGATGGCGAGTTCCTGAGGAAAAGGAAAGGGTGACTACTTAAAGTCAGCAGTCACTTATTAGAGGAAAATTCACTTATGGGCAGTAAATTTGTTAGGGAGGGCATTTTACGTTAAAAAAATATTTTATTTAAGTTATTTTTTTTTAATATCTATATTTATACTCTTTGAAAAAACACAATTTCAAGGGAAGTCTCGACTTATGGACAGTCAGGTGAATTCTGTAAGAAACGAAATTACTTAAACAGCAACCTCGAGTTAAGATATTTACTTAGGGACAGTAAATAAGACAAAAATTATAAATTGTACGTAGGCAGCACTATTCCCGGATCCTTACCTCCTGCGGTCGTCTCTACTGGGAGAAACGGGTGGGATACAAAATTTGGAATGTCGAAAGTTTGGAATTACTAATATCTTGAAATTCCAGATTTGTGAAAATTAAAATAACGATAGATAAGTTGCTTGAATTTAAAAATTTAAAAATATCACGATGTCGAATGATTATTTGTTTTTCTTATTTATTCGAACAATATTCAAATAATTTTTTTTTTGTTTATTCGAACAATATTCAAATAATAATATATTTTTTTATTTATTCCAATAATATTCGAATAATTATTTATTTTTCTTATTTTTGCGAACAATATTCAAATAATAATATATTTTTTTTATTTATTCCAACAATATTCAAATAATAATATTTTTTTTTGTTTATTCCAAGAATATTCGAATAATTATTTATTTTTTAATTTATTCGAACAATATTCAAATAATAATATATTTTTTTATTTGTATAATATTTATTTATAATAATATAAAAAATATAATATTTATTTATATAATAAAAAAATATATTATTATTTGAATATTGTTGGAATAAATTTAAAAAAAATAATTATTCGAATATTGATGAAATAAATAAAAAAATATATTATTATTTGAATATTGTTCGCATAAATAAGAAAAATAAATAATTATTCGAATATTATTGGAATAAATAAAAAAATATATTATTATTTGAATATTGTTCGAATAAACAACAAAAAAATAATTATTTGAATATTGTTCGAATAAATTAAAAAAAATTATTATTCGAATATTGTTCGAATAAATTAAAAAAAATAATTATTATTTGAATATTGTTCGAATAAATAAGAAAAATAAATAATCATTGGACATCGTGATATTTTTAAATTTTTAAATTCAAGCAACTTATCTATCGTTATTTTAATTTTCACAATTCTGGAATTTCAAGATATTAGTAATTCCAAACTTTCGACATTCCAAATTTTGTATCCCACCCGGAGAAACGGGCAGGAAGTTTCGGATCAAAAGCTCTGAATCTTCACTGCTTATATGCACGGCCGGGACTCCTTTCTCTTGCGGGAGAAACCGCATCGTCGTGGCCATCTGTCGGCCGAGCGGGAACTACGGGAGCTTTCGCGAGCTCAGGCGCGGATCGCCAACTCGACGGGCCCGGGCCGTTAGGGAATTTTTATTTCAGTTTAGGACGGGGTTTTATTTTACAGGAAGAAAAAAAACTGTAAGCCAGGAGGCAAACAGTTTGACCGCTTGCGGACAACACTCTTTCTCTTTGAAAAAAGAAAAAAATTTCTCAATGTTAACGCGATTTCATTTAAAAAATGAAAATGTAGGTTTTATTTCTCACAAAATGTTAGTATAATATAATTATATAATTTTTTTCAATATTTCTGAATATTGAATTTTTAAAAATGTGTCGAAAATTAATTATTTATTCGACGTAGCAAATATGTTATATTGGCGAAGGATTTTAAAAATTACACTTGGGGCAGGTAGATCCACGTTTGCTTGCGATCATTGTCAAAACAATTCAAACATAAGATTATTGTTTTTTTTTCATTTTTGAATTTTTAGAAAAAAATCTGTAGCTTCTCCAGCTTCCGCAAATTTATAGCGTTCGAGCTAAATCATTTTTTACAAATACAGCCATGCTAAAGGTAGATCGGTATTGACTTTGGGATGAATTTATAAATATGTTTGGTTTTTATGAGATTTCGAATTTTACGAAAAATTTACGTTTTGCTTTAACTCACGTAAAATATCACCGAATCAATCGAAATTTTCTACAAACTTACATAAAATATCATAAAATAAATTGAAATTTATTGAAACATTGAAATTATTTACAATAATTTACACAGCAATTAGAAAAAATCTTTGTTCACATTTTATTAAATATTGAATTTAAAAAAAGTCTGCACGTATTACATAGTGATTTTATAATTTATATACGATTTGTTTGTGTTATGTATGGGGCATTCCAGCTGAATTTTTCATGCTCTGATCCTGACCTCCATCAATAATTTTGACAGTTTTTTATCAAAAAGTATTTAAAAAAAGAAGAGATACGTATTTTTTTGTTTAGCGCTACGACCAATATTTCCGACAGACGAATTTTTGTAAAAGGTTGAATTTTTCGGTATTGATATTATTTTTATCGTTAATATCTTGGAAATGAGCAGTCCTATCGAAAAATGTCTACGATGAAATTCGTTCAGTTTGCAAAGAGCTACAATAACGAATATAAAAAAATGTTATTATAGTTTTTCTAAAATTTTGTTATATGACGTCAAACAACATAGTATCTTTTTGCAAAAAAGCGCCACTTTTTATAATTTTTATATACTTACATAAAAATTCTGTGTGAAATAACAAAATTTTTGAGACCCTATGCAGGTTGGCAGGTATTTTTTTCGAAAAGTATTACGTAATTCAAGCTCAACGTAATAATTAAGGGTGTTAAAAAAACTTCAATTACGTAGAACTTGTCATTAAAAAATCTTGCCATTCTGCATAGGGTCTTAAAAATTTCGTAATTTCAAACAAAATTTTTCCGTGAGTATATAAAAATAATAAAAAATGGCGGTTTTTTTAAAAACGATATTTTGTTGTGTAACATCATCAAACAAAACGTTAGGAAATCGAAATTAACATTTTTTAAATACGTTATGTAGCTCTTCATAAACTGAACATATTTGATCCTGGACATGTTTTCATAGAACTGTTAATTTTCAAGATATTAACAAATCAAAAAATATACATACCGAAAAAATCAAATTTTTATAAAAATTCATCGATCGGAAATATCGCTCCTAGCGCCAAACAAAAAAATACGTATCTTTTCTTTTTCAAAATATTTTCTGATGAAAAATTGCCAAAATTATTGAAGGGGGTCAGGGTCGAAGTATGAAAAATTCAAATGGAATGCCCCGTATACATAACTACCAAAACTCTAAATGTAACAAAAAAAAAATTGCAAAGCATAACATTGCACATTGTTTCCTCATTAATTTCCATTTACTCAAAGTTTCCTCTATGAGAAAGCTGAAAATTAATACGATTACTCATAGGTTTTGTGAAAAATGGAAATTAATGAGGAAGCAATATGCAAAGTTCTACATTGCAATTTTTTTTTAAATTACAGTTAAGAAATATTCTACGTTGATATGGTTCCAAATTTGGAACCATATTCTAATATTTTGACTATATTTAAAAAAAAGTAAGACACAAATTTACACAAAATTAAGGTATTTTTCCAGCGTGACGGCCCGAAAAATAGCCTATTTTCACGATTTGTTTTTCGGACGGTTACTATACGCTGATCAATCGGAAATTTTTACATATTAATATTTGACATATTAAGGTAATCATGAATGACAGAAAATGATTTTTTAAAAGACGATTTTTATTGTTTAAATTTGTTTTTTAATTGTTGAAAATAATGTTGATAAAAAAGATAGTCTCATGGTGGATATCCTAGGGGTCACAAATTTGATCTAAAAAAAAATCCAAACGATTATTAATTAGTATGCGATTGGCTATCGCGCTATGGAGGCTTTTTTTAAAATCAAAAAAAGATGCAAAGTAGAACCTTGCACATTGCTTCCTCATTATTTTTCGCTTTTTACAAAGCTCCCTCTGTGAGGAAGCAGTATGTTATTCAATTTTGGCTTCCTCATAGAGGAAGCTTTGTAAAAAGCGAAAAATAATGAGGAAGCAATGTGCAAGGTTCTACTTTGCATCTTTTTTTTATACCTTGTGTCTCTTTTGCAGAGGTGTTTTATACAGCTATAAATCACCTCTGCAAACACCGTTACATCTAATTTTGATTAGATACAAATTTTTGTCGTACTTTCTCAACTTTTCCGGAAGTTATAGCGAAAATCTACATTTTTTTTAAAATGAAAAATGGTGTAAAATCCGAACGACTTTACCGATCATCACCAAATTTGGTACATGGCATTTCTGAATGTTATTTTTCGTCTGTACAAAATTTCTGTTCATTTGTTGAAATTCGACGTAATTTAGATCAAAATCTATTTTTTTCGAAAAATTCAAAATTCTATAAAATCCGAACCGCTTTACCGATTTCGTCGAAATTCAATACCATACAACATTGAACGTATCTTCAGTTATGAAGAACTATTTAGCCAAATCGGCGAACTTTTACGAAAGTTAGAGCGACCACGCCCTTTTTTCAACAAATTAAAATCAACATAAAATTTTAATGACTTCACATATTTTGGCAAAAATCACAACATTCAAAGAGGGGCAGCTACTCTACTTGCGTGCCAAATTTGAGCCGGATCGCTCGAACGGTTACCGAGTGAGAGGAGATTGAATTTTCGAAGCCCAGCACACACACACACACACACACACACACACACACACACACACACACACACACACACACACACACACACACACACACACACACACACACATACATACATACGGACATTTTTTCTAAACCACTTTTCTCGACGTTTTAGGTGATTCTAAGCATACTGACATGAAAATCTCGAAAAAAAAAAATTTCATGAAAACAAAGCTTCCTCTATGAGGAAGCAATTGACAAAATGGCTGCGGTTTGAACAAAAAGTACCGAATTTAGCCTTTTTTGTCGACAGTTTTTCTTTTAAAAAATGGGAATATTAAAAAAAAGCTTCCATAGCACGATAGAGAGTAGCGTGAAGAATGTTTTCCTGGAATTTAAAAACGATCGCTTGAAAACTATTCCCTGGAGAATGTCGACCGTTTTGAAAAATGTCGTTTCGAGAAAAACGCGTTTAAAGTTTCGAGTGTAGAAATTTCGTATACCTAAATTGTGTACTTACGACTAATCGGCGATGCCAGATCCATAAAGTATGCCAGCGAAGTATTTCGAATTTCGCTTTAAAAATTTGAGAGGATGTTTTTGACCGTATATACTAATGGATAAGCCGAAAAAAAATCGACTTTCTTTTTCATACTGGAAAGATCCCTTAAAAAAAATAGTAAGACACAAATTTACGCAACATCAAGAAAAAAATTAAAAATTGTGGGTGGGCGATCGGGCATAAAATCGGTTTTGCAAAGTCGAAGAGGCACGTAGTATGTTGTCAGCGATCGGTAAATTCCTGGAACGGCGAATGGATCCCTTGTAAGACGCATGAATGAAATGAAAGCAGACACGCGGGAATCCCGCATCGGTGGGTCGATTCACCGAAGATCGAGTGAAACGATAATCAAATAAATTGCCTCGCCGAGTTGATTCGGCCCACCATCTGTACTGTTCATCCTCATTTTCCTCGTTCGTTCTAAGTATATCATCTACATATCGATCACCAGATGTTTAGAATGAAACGCAACGTAATTTCAGCCCCCACACATTTGCCTTGTTTAACATTACGATTTCGCGGAAGGCTTAAACCCAGCGAAAGCCAAGCATATTAATTTCTCCCGTCACTACTTCCTCGCGTTACTTCGAACCGGTATTATGTATTATGTTCACACAGAGTGACGTGGTCCACATAATATTTGTCTTTGCCGACAATTGTCCACAATGAGACCGAGAAGAGTTAATTGAAAGGCAACGAGAAGTGACTAAGGGCTGTTTAGAAGTGGATAAACCCGAGCCGGTGACAATTACGTGGCTGGAATTGGCTATTAAAACATTTGGAACCATTGTTGTTTCACATACGAAAAAAATGGAAATATCGACGAGTCATTCTCTTAAGGGGCGGGTACACAAATTTTGGACAAAGAACGGAATTTATTTTCTTTTACCGTAAAAAAAAGTCGTATCAAAATGGCCTGGAGTTACCATCTCATTTTTACGCTATTTCATGTTATGATATGATATGGTATGCCATTATGTTGTATGCTATCGTATGCTATCGTATGCTATTATATCGTATTCTATCGTATGCTATTATATTTTATGCTATGGTATGCTGTTATATTGTATCCTACAGTATGCTATTATATTGTATGCTATGGTATGCTATGATATGCTATTATTTTGTATGCTATGGTATGCTGTTATATCGTACTCTATGGTATGTTATTATATTGTATGCTTTGGTGTGCTATTATATTATACGCTGTGATATGCTAAGCTACGCTGCGCTATCCATATGTATAGCAGATGAAACATATGGAGCATATGCATAGCATAGCATAGAAGAGCATAGCATAGTATAGCATAGTATAGCATAGCATAGCATAGCATAGCATAGCATAGCATAGCATAGCATAGCATAGCATAGCATAGCATAGCATAGCATAGCATAGCATAGCATAGCATAGCATAGCATAGCATAGCATAGAATAGAATAGAATAGCATAGCATAGCATAACATAGCATAGCATAGTATAGCATAGCATAGCATAGCATAGCATAGCATAGCATAGCATAGCATAGCATAGCATAGCATAGCATAGCATAGCATAGCATAGCATAGCATAGCATAGCATAGCATAGTATAGCATAGCATAGCATAGCATAGCATAGCATAGCATAGCATAGCATAGCATAGCATAGCATAGCATAGCATAGCATAGCATAGCATAGCATAGCATAGCATAGCATAGCATAGCATAGCATAGCATAGCACAGCACAGCATAGCATAGCATCGAATAGCATAACATAACATAGTATAGCATAGCATAGCATAGCATAGCATAGCATAGCATAGCATAGCATAGCGTAGCATAGCATAGCATAGCATAGCATAGCATAGCACAGCATAGCATAGCATAGAATAGCATAGCATAGCATAGCATAGCATAGCATAGCATAGCATAGCATAGCATAGCATAGCATAGTATAGCATAGCATAGCATATCATAGCATAGCATAGCATAGCATAGCATAGCATAGCATAGCATAGCATAGCATAGCATAGCATAGCATAGCATAGCATAGCATAGCATAGCATAGCATAGCATAGCATACCATAGCATAGCATAGCATAGCATAGCATAGCATAGCGTATACAGTATATTGAAAAACAAAATGAGTCCTTCTACAGTATTTTATATTCGGAACTTCATTTTGTTTGTGCCAAAAAAATGAATACATCAAATGACCATAAATTAATTTTCCATTATTTGATTTATTAACGGATCTGTTAATTTTTTTGTTTGCAGATTTTCTTCATTGCTGCCTCTGCACATAACTCGAAGCGTTTGTTGCATCGTTTTGCTTCTTTTTTTGTTGCTGGAACTGACGGAATCGTTGATAGTGGTAGGACCTTTGTTACAAATCGTTTCACTACTCGCAGTCGTCGCTTGTTGGACTCTTCATCGAGAAACTGAAATTCGAGATGGTCTCGGTCTCGCTGCAACTGGCGGAGCATTTACAATTATCGCTATCGCTCGAACTTGGCGACTTATGCAATTGCAACGGTTAATTCCACTTACTTAAAAAATAAAGAAACCATTATAGCTAATTTAAGTGAATTTTATTAATTGTAAATGTGTTTTTTTTCTAGATACGGACTCACTTCACTCCACATACGTATTATAAGCACTGGAGGAACTGCCGCCATATGTGGATTACTTGCTATAATAGATTCTTACGTTCTATATCGAATGGTAAGTTACATTTACATTTACAATAATATTTTTTTGTCAAATTTGTATATTTTAATAAATTGGCTTTAAATTTTTTTTCAAACGAAGTTGTAATTTTGCAGTACACTTTTTACTTTTTTTATCGCTTAAGCTTTCGTTAAGCCTTGACGATTGGAGAATTTTTTACAGATTTTCCAAAGCTGTGAAAATTAAAGTTTACTATAAAATTGCATAATTTACTAAATTGATTTGCATTTTTTTTAATGATGTTTTTACTTTGTATTTTACTTCCTATTTCGTGCTCCGATGATTGGTGAATTTGTTTACAAATTTTTAAATTCTGATCATCAATTTTTACAAATTTTCACATAACCGATTTTCTAAAAATTGTCGAGTTCAAAAAATTATGGATATCTTAACAAACCCAAATACATTTTATTCACCTCGAAAAAAATATATATATAAATTGGTCAGACCGAATAAAATTTTTGGTTTAGTTAAAATTGTTGTAGAATTTATATTTTCAGATTTTGAGAGTTTTCAAAAAGATGAAAAATTTCGATTCCGCGCACATATTATGATCTTGTGATATTGCAAATTTTTGGTTGATTAGTTTTTAATAGAAGACTCAATATTTGTCATGACTTCTCAAATGCATAAAACGTAATAACTTCACTGATTCTCGTTTACTGAACAAATAGCTTAATCATGTGGAGGCAATTTTAATTTTCTTTTGGCGTCGAGTCGCTACCGCGACTCTTCATATGCAGTGACCCTGAAATTATGTGCCAAGAATCACAGCCTCTTTCCATGCCAGCTTCTCGCATACATAAGACGAGTAGAATATATGTAAGTTGCTTGAAAGATCAAACATTTGCCAGAACTCTTCGTTTCCTTGTTTATATCCGAGAAAACGTTGTTACGAACCAGAAGGTACAGCAGCAGATCTGCTCCAGCTGTTCGATGCTCTAAATTTCGTGGAATAATATACAGCTAACATTTAAAAATCCTTACGTTTCTCAAAACCGAAATTTTTCAGAAAAAACTCAGCAGAAAAATTGTTGAAGAATTCTTTCATTTTTCATTTATGAAGGAAAGAGAATTAGACCAAAATTTGAGATTTAACAAAAAGACAAAAATATAAAAAAGCATTAAAAATTTTTTTTAAATTAAATTTTGAAAAATAGAAAAAATATAAAACAAAAACAGTAAAATTGTTGAATAAGATTCTTTAATTTGTCATTTATCAAGGAAAGAGAATTAGACCAAAATTTGAGATTTAACAAAAAGACAAAAATATTTTTTTTTAATATTTGAATTAAATTTGAAAAAACACCACAGACTTGAATACAAAATTTAAGGAATCATTTATTAAATGAAATATAGTAGTAGTAAAAGAATTTATTGACAATACAATGTACATTTTTGTTGGACGCAGACATAATACAGTACGTTCAAACGGATTTTGATAAAGCTATATTGCCAATGGGCCATCGACCTGGGTCCTTCAGCCCTGGAATTATGAGGATGGGGTAGTTTATATTTTTGTATCATCTCGGGAATTTGTTTATCCCACTATTCTAGTTCTAAGTTATCATTAGCCAATCTCTCGAGTCGCTGATAAATAGTGAGAGTTGGGTGTTTCGGTTTTCGATTGACATTTGGTAACGGTTGGTTGCATAGATCAGTGATATTATGGATTTGGCTTGTGGAGAATTTACAGTTAAGATGTTCGGTTCGATTTATTATAGGAGTAATTCCTGTTATTTTATAGAGAAGAGTGTTGGGAGGATTATAGAGTGGGTTTGCAGGGTGCCGAATTCTGGTTAAACTTCGTATGGCGCATGTTTCCGCAGTTTTCATTTTTTTGATCGCATTATCTTTGCAGTTCATAAATACTGGGTGGCCATATTCAATTACCGGCCTGCAGATGCTCTTATATATTTTCACAAGATGTTTTATGTGGAGATCTCGGTTTTTAAATGTTATGCCTCTAAAATGTGCTGCTCTTGATATCATCTTCGTTTTGCATTGTTGTAAATGAAAGTTAAAATTAATTTTTTGGTCGATATATATACCCAGGTATTTTGCATGTTGACGCGCCGGGATTTCCACATTAAACATGTAAAGTTTTGGGGAGTTTGGTTGAATTTTATGATTAAAAATAACGATCTGAGATTTTAGTGGGTTAGGTTTGAGGCGGCAGTTATTAAACCAGGTGATTGTTTTTTGTACAGAGTTTTGGAGGGCGTCAATACTATTGCTTACATTAGTGTCATGTGTGATTAGAGTGGTATCATCGGCAAATTGTAAGATGTAATTATTCGGGTCGATTCGCTCCTTGTTGATTAAGTTCTAGTTGTAAATGTCGTAGCAGTATATATTGTAAAGTAGCGGCGATAACGGCGAGCCTTGCGGAACTCCTTGTTCTGGTGCGAATGCGGTGGATGTTTCAGTTTCAATTTTGACCGTTAATAACCGATTTTCAAGGAAGTTTTTAACTACGTAGAGTAAGTATTGAGGGCATTGTAGAAGGTGGAGTTTGTAGAGAAGTCCCTTATGCCATACACTATCGAACGCTTTTGCTATATCAACCCACATAGCACCGAAATATTTCTAAAACATTCTCGAAATATTCCTTTGCAACAATGCAATATTGCGAAAATATTGTGAAAGATGTTTAAAACATTTATAAAATATTGTAGGAATCTTGCAATGTCCGCTCAAAACGTTGCAAATATAATATTTCAATAATATTACAGAGCAATATTGTGTTAATATTACATTTTCCGCCCAAGGCTAACTCGTAAGAAATTCTACCGTTTTCAATATAATTTTTTGATTGCGAGTTTTTAAGCAGAACCATTGGATGTCCTCGATAATAATCTTATTTATTGGAAAAAAAAAATCCCGTTCAGAATTCGAACTCACAACCTCACCTACGTACCATATCCATGTCGAATTAACGATGAGTAATTTTAAAAAGCGATCCTGCTTAAAAAATATATAACAATATTAGAGTTTCATTAACTAAATTTGTTCCAGAGGGGAATGCGGTTGAAAGAAACGTAAATTCTCGCTTCAAAGACTTACATCTACCTACCTATCAAACCTATTTAACGACTTAATGTCTATCACGCTAACCACTAGACTATCGATTACTTGTACAAACGTTATACTTTTATTGCCCATGTGTTCTGTCAACAAAGACTGATGAATTAAAAAATAAAGATTGAGCAACCTTTTAGAAGATTTCTGGTGCATAACAATCTTGTAAAAAAAATCGATTCATACCGTGCCGCGTTTTCCAATCAATTCTAATGAGGCTTCCAATTTCTGTCAGAATTTGTCCCCATTTCCAAATAATTATATGACGACTTCCCGATTGAATTTCAGTTTTTTCAAATCGAATGATACTCAATTGAACGAGGTGAATTTCTTTTTATCAACAAATTCAACTTTTTAAAACTAGTTTAGAAATTTCCACTTGAAACGTATTGAAATGTTGCAAAAAAGTTTCATTGTAATATTTGCAAAATCTAATCTGGAACCTTTTATTCGAAACTTTGTGAAATATTGTTGAAGAAATTGGATTGTTTGTTTCACAGGTAATGTTCAGAAATATTTTAAAAATGATTGGCAATTGTTTTACCTTTAACAATATTTCTGAACTTTAAGTTGACAATATTGCAATTAAATATTTGTGAATATTCGATTGGAAGCTTATGGTAATATTCCTGTGTAATGAAATATTCGAAATATTCCTGCAATATTTAGGCAATATTATGTGCTATGTGGGAAGGAATAGTGCCGTAGTTTTTTTATTCGACAGCTTGGCTGCTTCGACATTTGAGGTAAGGATGGTGAGAGCATTTAGTGTAGATATACCACTCTTAAACCCGAACTGATATTTAGGGATACAATCTCCTATGGCCTCTTCGAGTCTGGATTTAACAATTCTCTCGAATAATTTTCCTAGCGTCGGTAGTAGTGTGATCGGTCTGTAATTGCTAACTGCTCTGTGATCTTGGTTGGGTTTAGGAATTGTTATTATTATTCCTTTTTTCCAGAGGTGTGAAAAGTGCGAATTTTCGAGGCAGTGGTTGAATATGTCTATAATGAATTGATGTGTTCTCTGATCGAGCTGCTTGACGATGACCATTGGAATATTATCGATGCCTGGTGACGAATTAGTGCAACGCTTTAGTATCTTGTCATATTCTCTTTTGGTGACATAGGTGACAGCCTGGTCTAGGGCGTGTGGATGGTGGAAGTGGTCTTCATACCAGTTGGATACTTCTCTAAAGTTTTCTTCGTTGTAATTAGGGTCGTTG
This sequence comes from Ephialtes manifestator, assembly GCA_963970395.1. NCBI lineage: Eukaryota > Metazoa > Arthropoda > Insecta > Hymenoptera > Ichneumonidae > Ephialtes > Ephialtes manifestator. The sequence continues at coordinate 19,167,397 of OZ019979.1, forward strand.
GAAATGCTATACGTTTTTTCAAAGTGTTTTGCGAAGGCCCTCGCTTTTGCCTTGTTCTCTGAGAGTGTAATACCATTGATCGTGAGGTGAGAGGGTGTTCCGTGGGCCTGTTTATACTTCGAGAGTCTTCTTACTATTTGCCAGTAATTTTTTCCTTGAGCTTGGTGTATTTCTTCGCATGCTTTTAACCAAGAGTGAGTTTTGAACTGAAGAATCATTGTTTGGATGTTTTTATTAAAGGCGTTTAGACGAGTTTTGAATTCGGCGCATTGGGTCCTCTGATACTCTCTGTAGAGCTGCCTTTTAATTTTGATTTGCCTGATTATGAACGGAGGGAGTGAATGCTGGAAGAATTGCTTTCTTACTTTTGGAGTATTTTCCGCAATTGCCTCGCCAAGCTTATTATTAAAAGCTTCAATGGTTTCTATGTTCGTCGAAGTATTTGCCTGGGTGTCTAGGAATTGAGTCACTTGACGATTTATCTTGTCCATGTCTGCTTTGTTGAAATTGAGTTTCTCGATTTGAGATGGAGCGGCTGGAGGCCTCTTAGTATCGAAAGTTAGAAGTATTGCTAGATGATCCGATCCGATGTCTGGGGTGATATATAATTTCACTGATTTAAAAAAAAATATACACGTGCTGTGAAAATATACTTTATGCATAGTTTGAATTATTTGGAAATATTTAATCTGTATTACTAAAAGATGTTGAAAATTGAATGATCCGATATTGTAATTTTTTTTGCATAATCTGGTGCATTAATTATAATATCCAAGTATGATGAAAATTTAAATTAATTGTATGTTCAATACGAATTATTTTATTTAAAATTAAGAACGTTTCTCTTAGTTATGCATAAAATATTGTAATGCCGATTTATTGAATAAATATTTTATACAATAAATCTTTCATATAAGTGTGCAACTAAAAAACAAAAATAAATTATTATAGGCGATTTACAATAACCAAACAGATTTGTAAAAAAATGATTCACCCAATTTAATAACAAATAAAAAAATATGTGAAGCATTCTCTGTCAATTCAGCCACTTTTTTTTCGACCCTCTCCGATTTGCCCTGTAATTGCTTATATGAATATACCACAAAAAGACACTCTATGTGAATTTTTTCAGATTTTTTAAAATAATTTTTTAGAAAATGGCTTTTTTTATTCAAGTGCAAATATCTCAGAATTTTGAAGTTACTGAAAAAAAATGTCAGCACATAAAAGTTGTCGTTTATTGTTAGCTTTCGAGCGGAATATTCCAAATAATTGTCACGTTCCTGTGAGTATGTTTTTTTTCTGAAAAATGGAGGAATTATTGTTTAATTAAAAAAAGGATATTTTTTTTTTACTGAAGAAATTACAGAGTATTGCTACATGACTGTTGATATCACAAAAAAATCGTCAGAGTGGCACCGATCGATCTTCTGGTATTAAAAAATGCATTTGTGTGAAAGTTCCGAAAAACGGGGGCATTATTATTTTTTTGATAAAAAAAAGGTTACTTTTTTTTGGCTGATAAAATTACAGAGTATTCTTACATGACTGTAGATATTGCAAAAAAATCATCAGAGTGGTACGGATCGAGCTTACGGTATTAAAAAAAATTATTCGTGTGGAAGTTTCGAAAAACGGGGGAATTATTTTTTGACAATTATTTGAAATATTCCACTCAAAAGCTAACAATAAACGACAACTTTTATGTGCAGACATTTTTTTTCAGTAACTTCAACATTCTGAAATATTGGCACTTGAATAAAAAAAGCCATTTTCTGAAAAATTATTTTTAAAAATCTGTAAAAATTCACATAGAGTGTCTTTTAGTGGTACATTCATATAATCAATTACAGGGCAAATCGGAGAGGGTCGAAAAAAAGTGGCTGAATTGACAGAGAATGCTTCATATATGAGGCATTCCATCCCGATTTGACCTGGCTCCGACCCTCGATCTCCCCGACTTGGCTCGTAATTTTTTGTAGGATTAGTTAGACCCTCAAATGCACCAGATATTATTTTTTTATTTTTTCTATGCAAATTTTTTTTCATATTTTTTTAAAGTGACATATCGAAGGCCCTGATTTAAAAATCTGAAAAAATTCTGAAAAATACTTTGTTGAATATCAAAATTTTCTAGCTTTATAGCCAAAGTGGGCAAAAATTTTCTTCTTATAGTTTTTAAGCTTTTTTGATTTAAAAAAATTATGAAAAAATAGAAAAAAAATTAATCTACTGCAAGCGATTGGTCAAACGTTTATTTATGTGAACTCGGATTCTTTAGAATTTTTTCAGATTTTTAGGAATTTGTCAAATTCTTCTGAACTAAGACTATTCTAGCACCATACATGCCACGTTCCAGCTCCAGCATGCCATAATTAAAAAATCTGAAAAAATTCTGAAAAATACTTTATTGAATCTCAAAATTTTCTAGCTTAGAGCCAAAGTGTGGAAGATTTTTTTTTCAAATAGTTTTTAAACTTTTTTTGATTAAAAAAATTATTAAAAAATAGAAAAAAATGAAACTACTATGGCCGACTTGTCAAACATTTCTGTATATGAAACTGTATTTTTCAGAATTTTTTCAGATTTTTAAATTATGGCATGCTGGTGCTAAAATGTGGCATGTGTGGTGCTAGAATACTCTTAGTTCAGAAAAATTTGACAAATTCCTAAAAATTTGAAAAATTCTAAAAAATCCGAGTTTACACAAAAAAACATTTGACCAATCACTTGTCGTAGATTATTATTTTTTTCTGTTTTTTCATTATTTTTTTAAATAAAAAAAGCGTAAAAACTATAAGAAGAAAAATTTTGCCCACTTTGGCTATAAGCTAAAAAATTTTGATATTCAACAAAGTATTTTTCAGAATTTTTTTAGATTTTAAAATTAGGGCCTTCGATATGTCACTTTAAAAGAATATTAAAAAAAAAAATTGCATAGAAAAAATAAGAAAATAATATCTGGTGCATTTGAGGGTCTAACCAATCCTACAAAAAATTACGAGCCAAATCGGGGAGGTCGACGGTCAGACCCAGGTCGAATCGGAATGGAATGCCTCATATATATAATAGCACCAGGAAAAAATAATATTCATCGAAAATATCATCGGTTTTCAATAGACCCCCCTTAATGTCACAAATTTTTTATGAAATGCATAATAAATTAAATAAATTGTTGAATAAAAAAAAATAAAAAATTTTGTAAGAAATTATTTTTAAGGTCAAAGACCTTAATACGTTCAGTGCAGTCCGTAAATAATTCTCGACAAGCCCAACGATAATTTAAGAGGTACTTATGATGCAGATGCAAAAGAGCAAACGCTACGAAATTCGAGGGACCAGATACACCCGAGTGTCTTACAAACACGAGGACTCACCGTTCATAAGCAGACTCACGTTTCACTGGGTCGTCGATCTTTTGGCTCGTGGATACAGAACGCCTTTGGATCTCAATGATCTCGGTGATCTGCCTGAGGCTGAATCCACTGTCGTGCAATATGAAAAGTTTCGTGAAATTTACGAGCAACAAGTGAGTCCATAAAAAAAAGTTACTAATATGTCATAATTATTAATAATTCAATGATTTTTTTTATTAAAAAATAAAACAATTTTTTTATGAAATAAAAAAAAATATTTGCTGAAAATAGTTTTTTATATTGATATAATAGTGTTTTTTTAATTTCTTAAAAAATAATTCTTTATAGAACATAAATATTTTTAATGGAAAATTGATTTTTTTTCTTCTTCTTTGATTTATAGTATTTATTCATTTATTTATTTTAAAAAAAAATCCTCATAAAATATAATTTATGGAAAATGAGGCTTTGGACTTGATATTGGAAACGAGAAGTGTCTCATTTCGCTGTGGGCGAAATTTTGAAGCTTTCAATAATTATTATACTTAAAAATTTTTTTTTTTCAAATAAAAAAAAATTATTTGTTCGCAAGCAAGAATATTTTTATGGACAATTGTTTTTATATTGATAGAATATTGTTTTTTAAGTTATTAAAAATTATTTCATTATAGTACATAAATACTTTTAATGAAAGATTGTGATTTTTTATTTGTAGTATTTTTTCATTTATTTATTTGAAAAATTATTCTTCATAGAACAAAAATATTGTCGACGGAAAAGTAAGGCTTTGGCCTTGCTATTGGAAACGAGTGTGGGCTTGTTTTGCTGTGGGTGGAATTTTGAAGCTTTTAGGCGATGCTACGACTCTTGTTGGCCCAATGGCCATTTCACGAATTGTCGATTACGTCTCAGATCGACAGAATTCAACCACGAGTCGTGGAAGTATTGAATTCGAGGTGAGTTAATAGTATTTAATATGAGGTAGATATTTTCAGTCACTTTAGCCACTTTTTTCCTGAATTTAATTTTTGTAAAATTTAAACAAGGATGCAAAGTAGAACCTTGCACATTGCTTCCTCATTATTTTTCGCATTTTACAAAGCTACCTTTATGAGGAAGTATGTTATTCAATTTTTGGCTTCCTCATAGAGGAAGCTTTGTAAAATGCGAAAAACAATGAGGAAGCAATGTGCAAGGTTCTACTTTGCATCCTTGTTTTAATTAGATAAATATACATGTTGTGGATTCGCTTTTTCTATTTCGTTATTGCGTTATTTCGTGATTATTAAAGCGTTTCCGAAGTGAATGTGATAATGTATATTTTTAAAAATAATTCAACATTCCATAAAATCAAAAATTTCATACCGTTCGTCACTAAATTATACATATATAATGGCTGAATATTGTTTTATTTATATACAAAATTTGAGCTCGCTATCTTAAGTTTTGCAAAAGTTACAATAGAGCGATAGTGTCAATTTTTTGAAAAATTCAAAACATCATAAAATTTTTACGGCTCAACCGATCTTAACCAAATTCAATAGCGATCACCGGCATATGAAAGCTCAAATTCATACCATTTTTTAGATCAATATCTCGAAAATTGAAAGAGTTACCGCGTAAACAGACATTTTTCAAAAAATTAAAAAACGCGTAATAATTTAACGATGAAGTGGATTTTAACAAAAATTTGCATGAACGATGAGGCTTGATCCCTCTATCTATGGTCCAAATTTCAGCTTGATATCTCAAGGCATTCCCGAGTTATAAAGGTTTACATTTTTCGATTGTGTAACATACACACACACATACACACACACACACATACACACACACACATACACACACACACACACACATACAGACATTTTTTCTAAATCACTTTTCTCGATGTTTTGGACCATTCTGAGTGTACTGACATGAAAATCTCGAAAAAAAAATTTTTCACGAAAACAAAGCTTCCTCTATGAGGAAGCAAAAAGGATCGAAAATGTCTCAACGTAATACATTTTTTTAAGGAAAATTCTGAATTTTTTGGCTCAATGGGAAAATGTTGTTTCACTATCCCCTCTCCTTTATGCCTCATTCTATTCCTAGAGCATCCCCTAAATATTTATTTTAAGTTTCTTTTTTATGAAAACACATTAGAAACTCGGAAGTGTTAAATCCCGCTCAACAGATAGCGCGTAAATATAGCTATGATTATCTTATCCAAGAGAAAATAAAAATTGCGTTAGATTTTCCGACCGGAAGTTGCATCTCTGAATCAGAAACGGAAAAAAGTCACTTTTTTCATTATGGGAAAAAGGCTTGTAACTGGTATTTTCTGAGGTAAAATATGCAACTTGAGAACGATAGTGAAGGCCAAAATTCGATATCATGAAGAAAAAAATTTAGGTTGGATTTTCAATTCTGAAATCAGAAACGGAAAAAAGTCACTTTTTTAAAATCATCCCGCGTAGAAAAAAAGAATCTGGCCGAGATTCTTAAGAAGATTGTCACCGAGATTCTCGCTGAGATTCTCACCGAGATTCTCGCTGAGATTTTCAACGAGATTCTCAGCGAGATTCTCAGTGACATTCTTAAGAATGTCAGCGAGAATCTCGGCGAGAATCACGGTTGCGCGCCGAACCGAGATTCTTTTAAAATCTATCTGAGAATCTCGGTCAGCTTCTTAGCGAGATTCATTAGTGGGTAGCTGAAAATAAAAAGAATCTCCATCAGAATCTCGCTGAGATTCTAGAGAATCTCGCCCAGCGAGATTCTTTTCATTTTCATTGAAAATGAAATGAATCTGTATCAAAAAAGATCTTGACGAATATTGAAGGACTGCTAACACTAATTAGTTAGTACATCAACGAAGGTTCAACCCCTCATGTGTAGTCCAACTCAGAAAAGCTTTCCAGTCTTATATATACTCTAAGGTTTCAAACCACTTGCGAGAAACGCTCCATCCGTTCGCCACCTAGTGACATCATACGAAACACTGGTGGACAATACTCCGCTAGATGGCGAAGGAACGAAGCGTTTCTCGCAAGTGACTTGAAGCCCCAGCGTATATATAAGACTGGAGAGCTTTTCTAAGTTCGACTACACATGAGGGGTCTAACCTTCGTTGATGTCCTAAAAAATTAGTGTTAGCAATATTAAAATATTCGTAAAGATCTTGTTTATATAGATTCTTTTCATTTTCTTCTCATTTTCTAAGCTGGCCGAGAGTCTCTAGAATCTCGGCGAGATTCTGATAGAGATTCTTTTTATTTTCGGTAAAATAAAAAAGAATCTCCCCTAAAGAATCTCGATAAAAAGCGGGGCGAGATTCTGATGGAGATTTTTTTTATTTTCAGCTACCGACTAAAGCATCTCGGTAAGAAGCAGGCCGAGATTCTCTAGAATCTCAGCGAGATTCTCAGATAGATTTAAAAGATTCAAATAGATTCTCGCCGAGATTCTCGCTGAGATTCTTAAGAATCTCGCTGAGAATCTCACGGAGATTTTTAAGAATCTCAGCGAGAATCTCGACGAGAATCTCGGCGAGAATCTTCTTAAGAATCTCGGCCAGATTCTTCTTTTCTCCGCGGAATCGTAAAAAGACTTGTAAACGGTACTTCTCGAGGTACAATATGCGATTATTGAGAAAGATAGTGAAGACCAAAATTCGATATGTTGAAGAAAAACAAAAGTAGTTTCTTTAGGTTGGAATTTCCGACCAAAGATCGGATCTGCGTATTTTGGAATCAGACACGGAAAAAAGTCACTTTTTTTTAAATTCGTCGTAAAAAGGCTCGTTACCGGTACTTTCCAAGGTATAATATGCGACTTGAGAACGATAGTAAAGACCAAAATTCGATATCCTGAAGAAATAAAAGGATGCAAAGTAGAACCTTGCACATTGCTTCCTCATTATATTTCGCTTTTTACAAAGCAACCTCTAATAGGAAGTATGGTAATTGAATTTGGCTTCCTCACAGAGGAAGCTTCGTAAAAAGCGAAATATAATGAGGAAGCAATGTGCAAGGTTCTGCTTTGCATCCGTGTTTTAAATAAATACATAAGCGCCCATTCTCGCTTTGTAAAAATATAATAAGGACGAACGGTCCGGAAACTCCCTCGAATACTCTATCTTCTCTGTTTTTTTTGTAGAACACGATAGAAATCGGTGGTTTCCGAAATTTCATTAGGAAGCAAGGATCTGGCTAGTTTATACGACATAAATTGCTACTTTTCGCAATATAGACAGTACAACATCGCTATGAAAATATGTTATCGTTCAACATTTTTGGGCTATATCTGATGTATTTTTCTGTTAATCATGAATTTGGTACTAATTTAACTCCCAGCTTGATATTTGATACCAAAATTCGCATCGCAGAAAAATATTTAAAAATTCAAAAAATCAAATTCTCATAAAATTTTAACGTTTCAACTGATCTTAACCAAATTTAATAGGGATCACCGGTGTATGAAAGCTCACATACATACCAATTTTGAGCTTAATATCTCGAAAATTAAAAGAGTTATCGCGTTAACAGACATTTTTGGAAAAATTCAAAACACCGTAAAAATTTAACGATCATGGGGATTTTAACAAAAATTGGTATGAACGGTGAGGATTGACCCCTCTATCTATGGTGTAAATTTCAGGTCGATATCTCGAGGCGGTCCCGAGTTATAAGGGTTTACATTTTTTAAGCGTGTAACACACACACACACACACACACACATACAGACATTTTTTCTAAACCACTTTTCTTGATGTTTTGGACCATTTTGAGTGTACTGACATGAAAATCACGAAAAAAAAAAATTTTTCACGAAAACAAAGCTTCCTCTATGAGGAAGCAAAATTAGGTTGGATTTTTCGAATGGAAATTGGCTCTGTGAATTGTGAAATGAGAAATGGAAAAAGTGACTTTTTTCAAAATTACAGGAAAAATGTTTGAGATGAGTGTTTTCTGTGGTAAAATATATGGCTTGAAAACAATAATTGTGAAGGCCAATATAAAAATGCTGGTTATGAAAAATATTAAAGTGGTTCAGGAAAGAGTGACCGAAATGACAGAGAATGCCCCATATACAATATTTAACGTATTATTACCCCTAAATTAACTGAACAAAAAAACAATAAATAAAGGAGTTGAAATGTAGAATTATATTTTTTTCAGGGTTTCGTGACTTTTACTCGATTAATGAAAAATGGCTATTTCGTTGGCCTGATCATGTTTCTGGCGGCCATTTTTCAGAGCACCCTTAGTCAAGCATCCACGCATTTTCTAAATGTTGAAGGAATTCGTTTGCGAACTGCACTGCAGGTATTTTACAATTTCGTTGAAATTAATAGTCTTAAGCTTCTAATAAGCTCAATGCGTGACTGTCATGTTTCAGGCTCTTATTTATGACAAATCTCTTCGTTTGTACTCGTGGACAATAGCGGAGGAGGAAGTAACATCGGGAAAAAGTGAAAAGGAGCGAGAAAAAAATTCTCAAAAATATTCGCAAGTCGCTGATATTGGCACCTTAACGAATCTCATGGCCGAGGACGTGTACAACGTTATGAGCTTTTTTTGGATCGGTCATTACACGTGGGCCATTCCTCTAAAGGTGCAAAATAATAGCCAAGTAAAATAACATCAAAACCAAAATATTTTCGAAAATAAATAAGATTTTTAGAAATTTGCTTGTAAGAAATTTTTTTTTCTAAAACTACTATAATAATAATAAATTCGTCAAAATTACATGCCAGTAAAAACTTATTTTCAAAAATTACTTCTGAGTAGAAAGAAATTTTGAAAAATGATTTTATAGTGAAAATAAATTTTCAAAAATTATTTTTCAGTAAAAATAAATTTGCAAAAATTACGAAATTAACCAAAATACTTTATAATACAAATATATTTTTCAAAATTGCCTTATGACACAAATATATTTTTTCAAATTCCATGATTATACAAATATATTTTTTTAAATTGCATTATGATACAAATATATATTTTTTATTGTATTTTGAAACAAACATATTTTATTAAATTGAGTTTCATATAAATATATTTTTTAATTGAATTTTATACAAATATACTTTCCAAAATTGCTTTAAAATAAAAGTGTAAATAAACTAATTTTCAGATAGCTGCTATAATTTTTCTGCTGTACCTAAAGCTAGGAATAAGTGCGATAGTGGGTGCAATTTGTTGCATCATTATTGTCACGCCAATGCAGCTTTATTTGGGCAAAAGAATGTCAGAAAATTTGAAGACAGTAGCTGTAAGTTATCAAAAAAATGCTAATCACAATTTTTTTTTCTTTTAATTATTGATAATTCGATAAAAATAATTTAAGAGCTCTTATTTCAGGAAAAGAGTGATGCACGTTTGAGACTCGTGAACGAGATACTTCAGGGAATGCGATTAGTGAAACTTCGTGCTTGGGAAAAATTGTTCGAGAGTCGAGTGAAAAATACTCGAAATGAAGAGCTTTCGTTGCTAGATAAGGATTCTGTTTACTGGGCTTTGATAAGTGAGTCACTTTTTAATACTTTATTATCTAATAATTTTATTTATTTTTAATGTTTTATTTTATTTGTTTCCACAGCATTTTTGACTCACGCGTCTTCAGTTCTCACGACATTATTCACATTTGGTGTTTACTTTTGTCTCGAAGAGCGCCATCTGGATGCTGGTAGCGTTTTCGCGAGTCTGGCACTTTTTTCACAGCTGACAGTTCCATTATTTATATTTCCCGTCATCGTGCCAATAATAATAAATGCTGCGGTAAAGACATAATTTTGCTTGTTTTATTTTTCAATTTTCTCATTAATAAAAAAAAATTACAATTTTTTCTTCATATAAAAATAATTTTTTTTTATTTTGTTTTTATCGCACATAATTCTGCAATTCTTATTTTTTATTTTTTTTATCGCAAAAACTTTTGTAATTCTTATTTTTTTTTATTTTTTTTTTGTTTTTAAATCGCAAAAAATTTTGTAATTCTTATTTTTTGTATTTTTTATTTTTTTTTTGTTTGTTTTTAAATCGCAAAAAATTTTGTAATTCTTATTTTTATTTTATTTTTTATTTATTATTTTTTTTTTAATTGTTTTTAAATCGCAAAGAATTTTGTAATTCTTATTTTTATTTTATTATTTATTTATTTTTTTTTTAATTGTTTTTAAATCGCAAATAATTTTGTAATTCTTCATATTTCATATTTTTAAATGATTGCTCAATTTTTATTGTTTTTTATTCTTTTAAATAAATGCATATTTCTTATGTTTATGTTTCTTTATTTTTAAATAGATGTATATTTTTAAAACGTAGATATCGACGAGGAGACTCGAGGATTATCTCTCCCTGCCGGAAATCGTGGATGTGCTTCCAGATGCGACTGGAGATGGTCCCTTAACGGAGGATGAACGTCCAAATTCTTGTTCTACAACAGACACTTCTTCGCAGAGTGATCCCAAGAGTCTGCAGAGTGTCTCGACATTTGGAACTCTTGGGAATATCGACGAAGACGAAGAGGATTATCATCTTTTGGGAAAACACGATTCTGGAATAATGAGTTCGTCGACTGATACGGTTTTTGAAAAAGAACCGGAAATTCGAAATTCCATGACGGAAACATCTTCGTTGGTGAAAATTCGTGGCACTTTTTCATGGGGTGCCATAGAAAATCCTTTGACTATAGAAGGCCTTGATATTCCACGTGGTAAGATTATTTATTTATTTACTTTTTACTAAATTAAATAAGTAATTTATTATTTATTTATTTAATTTTTACTAAATCAGATAAATAATTTATTACTTATTTATTTAATTTTTACTAAATCAAATAAGTAATTTATTACTTATTTATTTAATTTTTACTAAACTTAATAAGTAATTTATTATTTATTTATTTGATTTTTTACTAAATGAAATAAATAAACTTTTAGTTAAAGTTGAATTTTTATTTTTGGTGATTTTTTTTTTTAGGAAAATTGACGCTTGTCGTAGGAAGAACCGGAAGTGGAAAGACGTCTCTGATGTCAGCCATTCTTGGAGAATCGCAGGGCGTTACTGGACGTGTAGAATGGGCCAGGTACCATTTTTTTAAAGATTTTTTTAACCTCACTGAATATTGATTTATAATAACAATTATGCTAAAAAATATTTTTTTGACATAAAAGGTGAAAAGTACAAAAAAACGCTCATGAAACTTTTTGGGCATCCCAATTGTTTTTCTTATGAAAAGAATTTACTGATTTTTCCAAAAGTCAGTAATTATATCAGAATTATTTTACGAAACTAATTTTTTGTTTTTATTTTTATTTTTCCTAATGTTTGAAAAGTTGTGAATTTTCTTTTGTTTTTATAAAAAGCTTCTAATTACACAAAAAAAAATCGAGAGCCGATGAAAGAACAGTTTAATTGTTTGTAATCCTTAAAAAATTATTAATAATGAAACTTCCCAGATTGTAAAAAATAATTAAAAAATCATACATATTCGAAAAAAAACAATAAATTTATTTTATAAATAAAAACAAAAATTCTTTCAAGTTCGTAAAGCTTTTTTTTCTTTGCTAGTTGAAGAACTTTTTTTTAAATATTATTAAAAATCAACGATCTTACTATTATTGATGTTAATTTTTCTGAATTTCTAGTCTCAAGTTCTTATTTGGCGATTTATATATGATAATTAATTATTTAATGAATATAATCGCGTAGAAAAAAAGAATCTTTTAAAGAATCTTAAAAAAAGTCTCGAAAGAATCTTTAAAGGAATCTTGAAAATAATCACGTAGGATCAAGATTCTTTCCAGGATTCTTTTCAAGATTCTTTCTATCCGAAAGCCTTCTGAGAATCTTACAAAGAATCTTCGAAAGAATCTTGAAAAGCATCTTTAAGAGAATCGTGAAAAGATTCCGTCCATTAAACAGAAAAATCGTTGAAAAAATTTTAATGAAATTCTTCAGAGGAATCGAGCAAAACCTGTTGTGGCTTTCCTTTGGTGTCGAGACAGTATATTTCAGTACGTCAACGAAAGGTAAACCCCTCGTGTGTAGTCGAACTTAGAAAAGCTGTCCAGTCTTATATATACGCTGAGGCTTCAAACCACTTGCGAGAAACGCTCCGTCCGTTCGCCACCTAGTGACATCATACGAAACACTGGTGGACAATACTCCGCTAGATGGCGAGCGGTCGAAGCGTTTCTCGCAAGTGACTTGAAGCCTGAACGTATATAAGACTGCAAAGCTGTCCTGAGTTCGACTATACACGAGGGGTTTACCCTTCGTTGACGTATCGAAATTTACTCTCTCGACACCAAGGGAAAGCAACAACAGGTTTCGTTCGATTCCTCTGAAAATTTTCATTAAGATTCTTTCAACGATTTTTCTGTTTAATGGACGGAATCTTTTCACGATTCTCTTAAAGATGCTTTTCAAGATTCTTTCAAAGATTCTTTGAAAGATTCTCAGAACGCTTTCGGATAGAAAGAATCTTGAAAAGAATCCTGGAATGAATCTTGCTCCAGATCCTATACGTGATTCTTTTCAAGATTCCTTTAAAGATTCTTTCAAAGATTCTTTCAAGACTTTTTTTAACATTCTTTAAAAGATTCTTCATAAGATCCTTTTTTTCTACGCGGGAAGGGAAAGCAACAAGAGGTTTTGCTCGATTCCTCTGAAGAATTTCATTAAGATTCTTTCAACGATTTTTCTTTTTAATGAACGGAATCTTTTCACGATTCTCTTAAAGACGCTTTTTAAGATTCTTTCGAAGATTCTTTGAAAGATTCTTCACAAGATTCTTTTTTTTACGCGGGATATATACCATTAATAATTTTTTCGATTGCAGGGGCGTTGGAGTTGCTTACGTTTCCCAAAAGCCTTGGCTATTGAATGCCACATTAAGGGACAACATTCTGTTTGGTTCGCCATATAGAGCACGACGATATCGCAGTGTACTTCGAGCCTGTGCGTTACAGCCTGATGTGGACATTTTACCAGGTCGAGATCTCACAAGAATCGGCGAAAAGGGAATAAATCTCAGCGGTGGACAAAAACAGAGGATCACAATTGCCCGAGCTATTTACAGCGATGCTGATGCTGTATTTTTGGTTAGTCAATTAGCTAAAATAATTTCATAAAAATAAAAAAAACTCCCGACTGAAAAAAATGAGTGTAACTAATAAACAAGTTATAAATGAAAATGGTAAAAAGGTAAATGAAAAATGGTTAAATAAGAATCATTTGAATATTATAGTCGGGAGATTAATTCATCAAGGGTGTGATAATCTCTACATCAATATTCAATATATTAAATAAATGTCAATTTTGCATTTGGAAAAAAAATTCTGGATAAATGTGAAAAATCGAGGTATAAAAATAATTAATATGCAATTTTTTAAATATATTAATTTTTTTATTTGATTTAATCAAGGAATTACTATTATTTATATTGTTTTTTTTTTGGGACAAATAATACAAATTGCAGATTCATTTTGAAAGTAATATTTCTTTTTTTTCAGGATGATCCTCTTTCGGCGCTCGATCAGCAGGTAGGCCAACAAATCTTTGAACAGGGAATTCAAAGGCTTCTTTTACGAAAAGGACGAACAGTTGTGATGGTCACTCACAGATTGGAATTTCTTTTCGCTGCCGATAATGTAAGTTCACAGAAAAAAAGAATAAAATGTTTTAAAAAGTTGAACAGTCAAAAAAATATATATTAAGTAGTTGAAAAAAATATGCTAAACAATTTGCAAAAAAATTATAGGCAGGAAAAAAATACCCATATTTTTTATTTCCGCAGGAAAAAATACAGATATTTTTTATTTCCGCAGGAAAAAATAGATATATTTTTTATTTCCGCAGGAAAAAAATACATATATTTTTTATTTCCGCAGGAAAAAAAAATAGATGTATTTTTTTATTTCTGCAGGAAAAAAAATAGATATATTTTTTATTTTTGCAGGAAAAAAATGCATATATTTTTTATTTCCGCAGGAAAAAAAAATAGATATACTTTTTTATTTCCACAGGAAAAAAATACATATATTATTTATTGTCGCAGGAAAAAAATACATATATTTTTTTTATTTTCGCAGGATATAAATACATATATTTTTTTAATTTTCGCAGGAAAAAAAATACATATATCTTTTTTCCTGTTTAACATATTAAACAGTTAAAAAAATATATGCTGAGCAGTTAAAATATTGTTAATATGTTAAACAGACAAAAAATATATTTGTTATACAGTTTAAATAATATGTGTTATTAAAGATTATAGCGATGGATGGTTGTGCAGTACGAGCAGCGGGTTCCAAGGCTTCGATAGAAGATTCCGATCCTAGTTTGGCAGAGGAATGGCGAGATGCTGCTCGAAGACGTAACGTCATTAATCCGGGAGTTCATAAGACAGCGAAAGATCGTTGGTCACTCGTGCGATTGGTATCGAGGATCGGTATATCAGTAAAGCAAAGAAACGGAAGTGATGGATCGTGGACGACCGATCAAGACGCTCATGTTGTACGTAGTTCGATTAATTAATGCACTATAATTAATTAGTGCATTAATTAAGGGGAGGGAGTCAGGTAAAAAAAATTGATTTTGGAAATTCAATATCATCCAAATCCTATTGCATATAAAAATGCCCAATGCTCTATATTGTTGGTGCTCGACGAAAGGATTTTTTACTATCGTGTGGCTTGCATATGCTTTTCAATATTATCTCAAGCAAAGTTCTTAAGTTTTCCATTCTGCGCATGATTCAGATCAAACTACTAGGCAGATTGGAATGGTTGATATCTCATTTTCTTCTTCATGAAAAGATACACCGGCTAAATGGAGCAAACTATTTTTTTTTATTCTGAAAGCAAAATTAATCACTGATTTAGAAAATAGCATAAAATTTATTTATTAATAATGATGTCACTTGAAAAATATTACTTTTTATTAACATTTGCTCCATTTAGCCGGTGTATCTTTTCATGAAGAAGAAAATCAGACGTCAACCATTCCAATCTGCCTAGTAGTTTGATCTTAATCATGCGCAGAATGGAAAACCTAAGAACTTTGCTTAAGATAATATTGAAAAGCATAGCAAGTCAGACGATAGTAAAAAATCCTTTCATCGAGTACCAACAATATAGTGCGTTGGGCATTTTTATATGCAATAGGATTTGGATGATATTGAATTTCCAAAATCAATTTTTTTGACCTGACTCCCTCCCCTTAATGCAGGACATTAATTTTAAAGTCCTTTTGACTCAACCGATTTTAGGATCGAATTTATAGTCCCAAGTTTGAACTTAAATTCGCACTTAATAATATAATAATAAGATTTGATATTTGATCTTAAGTACAAACTTGACTATAAATTCGACCCTTAGACGATAAAAAGGGGTTTTATTTTTTTTATCAGTGACAAAAAATCACATAAAAATTTCCATGCTTCTGACAGTTTCTTATGCAAAAAACACTGAGATCCCAATAAAAGAAATTCAAGAAAAATATGTTTTTCTAAAAAAATGTTCTACTTTTTATTTTTATTTTTATTATTAATTCTACAATTTTCTATATTTTGTACTGGGATTTTTTTTCACACTATAAAAAAATATCTTTACGAGCAATCATTGGCAAGGAATTTCTTTCCCAATTTTTTGGATGCAAAAAAAATGAATTAAATACTTTTTCACTGTAATCGGTTTTCGTGAAAAATCGGTATGAATTAATATTAAAAGAGTAACATTTTTATTTGGCCTGCGTTTTTTTATCAGTGACAAAAAATCGCGTGAAAAATATCATGCTTCTGATAGTTTCTAATGATGTTCTGAACTTGCAAAAAAAATACCGAGATCCCAATAAAACAAATTGTAGGGAAAATATGCTTTTACATTATTTCTTTCTACTTTTTATTTTTATTTTTTTATTATTAACCCTGGGATTTTCTATATTTTTCACACTGTCAAAAATTATCTTTAGGTGCAATTATTGGTAAGGAATTTTTTCCACAATTATTTGCATGCAAAAAAATTACTTAAATCCTTTTTCCATGAAATCGGCATGACTTTAATATTAAGAGAGTACATAAGATTTTTATTTTGTCTGGGGGCTGCAGATACCACCGAGCTTCGTTCCACTTCGTCTTAGAAGATCATCGCTGTTGGGATCGCGATATCTTGCTCACGATCTAACCGATTTACCGGTACCGGCCGAAGAATGGGGAGTTTTAAGAAGACGTTCGAGAAAACATCCCGTAGCTGTGAGAGCAACTAGTCTTCAGCCACCGAAACATCCTCCTCCTGTTCTTCGGCAGAGCAGCACCCCAACAATTTTAGAATGTCGTTATACAGTCCCAAGGTAATTTAAAATAGTATATTGTGCACCGAGGACGGAAAGTTGACCATTCCCGGCGAGTGTGTCGGGTGATGCCTGAGGTGTGCTAAAAGGGTCAAAAGCCCGAGGGCCTTTCGGGACTTTTCGCCCACCGAGGGCAGTACCCGATACACGAGGTAGAATGTCAACTTCGCCCGCGGTGTACATACAATTTTTTCACATACCTGTCACGGAAAGTTCGTTCACGGTTTCTGAAACCGAGGGCGCGCAGCGCCCAAGGAAACGGCAATACGTCGATTTTACAGAACCCAATTGTACACCGACTCAACACCACCGACTCTACACAACGGCAATTCGATACATTCCTCGATTCAACACAACAGCAACTGTACACATCACCAACTCGACACATGCCTCAATTCGACATAACCCCAATTCCAAACAGCCCCGATTCTGCACAATCACAACTGTCACGATCCAAATGCACAACGGCAATACTCTACACAGCCCAGATTCTACACAGGCACAAATGTCACGAGCTAAATTCACAACGGCAATACTCTATACAGCCCCGCTTATACACAAGCACAACTATCACGAGCTAAATTCACCAAAGTCCCGATTCAACACATCACCGATTCTACACTGTCACCAACTCACACCCAATCATAGTGCGTCGATGAGTTGGAATACTTGAACGACATACGTTGATTGGATGTGAGTTGGTGACGGTGTAGAATCGGTGATGTGTTGAATCGGGACTTTGGTGAATTTAGCTCGTGACAGTTGTCCCTGTATCGAATTGGGGCTGTGTAGAGTATTGCCGTTGTGAATTTAGCTCGTGACATTTGTGCCGGTGTAGAATCGGGGATGTGTAGAGTATTGCCGTTGTGCATTTGGCTCGTGACAATTGTGACTGTGTAGAATCGGAGCTGTGTAGAATTGGGGTTGTGTCGAATTGAGGCATGTGTCGAATTGCCGTTGTGTAGAGTCGGTGGTATTGAGTCGGTCATGTGTAGAATCGGGTTCTGTAGAAACGACGTATTGCCCAAGGAAACTACAACCTATAGTAGTGTGTGGGCGAGTACGGCCTATCGTACGAGCGCAATTAACTGCACAATCTTCGCATTATAACAAACGCATGAGAAGTGCATTTGAATGGCACGGGAAGGGGGGCCACGTCTGGGGGGCGAAGAAATATAATCTTTTAAAGTTTCAATAACCTGAAACGATCAAAATATTTTTAAAATATCCGGCAACATATTGTCGACCGACAACATTATCAACTTTTACAAATGAAAAGCAAAAAATTTCCCTGAAATAGTATCTTTTTTGTTGTTGTGTAATAGTATATTGTGCAACAAGCACAAAATTGGCCCGTGTTGCACATCATACTTTTTGTAACAAGTGCATGAATAGTGGTGCTTTGAATTACCAACTTTCCACCCTAGGGATGAAAGTGAAACAGGGTCGAAAGTGAAGGAATCGCGTACTGCGCATGTGCCAACCTATCGTTTCAACACTGCTATGAAACTAGCCACTTTCGGCCCGCAACACTGCCATGAAAAACACCGCTGTTCATGCACGTGTTACAAAAATTATTATAAATAATTTCAACATTTCAAGAAATTTCAATTTATTTTATGATAATTTACGTGAGTTATAAAAATATGTAAATTTATGAAAATATTCAAAATGTCATAAAATAAGAATCCCTTTACCGATTATCACGAAATTTGGTACGTAGGAGTACTGAGTATTATTGTTAGTCCGCAGAAAATTTCGATTGATTCGGTGATATTTTACGTGAGTTAGAGCAAGACGTAAATTTTTCGAAAAATTCGAAATTCCATAAAAACCAAACCTATTTATAGATTCATCTCAAATTCAATACCGATCCTCCTTTAGCATGGCTTTTTTTGTAAAAAATTATTTTGCTCGATCACTACTAATTTACGGAAGCTAGAGAACGTACAGACTTTTTTCTAAAAATTCAATATTGAATAACAAATAATCTTATGTTTGAATTTTGTCGAAAATGATCTGCTCCGTGTTTTTTTAAATCACTTTCGTTTTGACCATTCTGAATGTCGTGATGTAAAGATAGCAAAAATAAAATTTCATGAAATCAGAGCTTTCTCTATAAATAAGGAAAAAAAATTAAAAATTTCTAATTCCGCTTATTAATTATTGGTTACTATTCATTTGCAGAAAGCGTCATCATACTCTTGATAGTGGGCAGCATACGAGTATGCTGAAGCAACTATTTTCCGGAAGGTAAGTTTTTTTAACCTAAATTTAAGTTAATTAATATAATTAATTTAAATATTAAACAAATAATAATAATTAATTTAAGTTAATCTAAACTTAAGTTTAGATAAACAGCTTTTTTATTATTTTTTTCTTTTTTTTAAGAATAATAAATATGACGTCAGAGGAAGCGACTGTTAGTCGAGAAAGAAGTGTACTACGTCGGCTAATGTCCAGTTCTTCATCAACTAGCAAGTATGCACGAAATAAATGAAAAAAGTTAATTAAATAATTAGATTTTAAAAAAAATTGAGGGAAGAAATTTGGTTTTGTATATTTCAGAATGAATCAAACTACTCCAGAATGGGATCACCGTCCACTTAAGAGATTAATATCCACAGAATCAACGGGAACAGAAGATATCGAGGAGGAAAAAGAACGTAAGCGTAGCTTTTCATTTCTATGTACAAATGCTACTTTCATTTCTTCAGATTATATTTGTATTTCTTTAGATTTTATTTTCATTTATTCAGATTTTATTTCCACTTCCTTAGATTTTATTTCCACTTCTTTAGATTTTGTTTTCATTTCTTCAGATTTTATTTCCATTTCTACAAATTTTATTTGCATTTCTTCAGATTTTATTTCCATTTCTTCAGATTTTATTTCCATTTCTTCAGATTTCATTTCCATTTCTTCAGATTTTATTTCCATTTCTTCAGATTTTATTTTCATTTTTTCAGATTTTATTTCCATTTCCTCAGATTTTATTTTCATTTCTTCACATTTTATTTCCATGTCTTCAGATTTTATTTCCATTTCTTCAGATTTTATTTGCATTTCTTCAGATTTTATTTCAATTTCTTCAGATTTTATTTCCATTTCTTCAAATTTTATTTCCATTTCTTCAGATTTTATTTCCATTTCTTCATTATTTTATTACCATTTTGTTTTGAATTTGATTTTCTGTATATAAAAATTATTCTTGCTTTGGACTGTTTGATTCATTTTTGTCTTACAGAAATTCCTGCTGACAGCCAAGGAACAATTTGCGATTTTGACGAAGACAGAGGAGGTCTAGTCACGAAAACAGTTTGGTTGGATTATTTAAAAGCTGGAGGTTTAGCGCCAGGTTTGGGATACTTAGGGGCTGCCATGGGTTGCCAGGCTCTACGAATTTACACAGATCTTTGGTTGAGTCGATGGACAGATCTCGGAATTCGGTCCGAAGATCCTGAAAGCCTTCACGAAGAGGTGAGAAAATGAGAAGATAAAAGATTACGGTTTCTCCCTAAAATTAATATTCCTTTATTTCTTTTGATTTAAACCAACAACTAATTTCAAACTGCAAGTAAAATTACTCAATAGTGAAATAACTTTTTACTAAATATCTTGATTGAACTGAAAATATGTCTTTTAAGATATGAAAGAAATTTGTAATAATCTTTAAACTGATAATTAATTAAACCAAAACTACGTTTTTCCCGCGTAGAAAAAAAGAATCTGGCCGAAATTCTTAAGAAGATTCTCGCTGAGAATCTCGCTGAGATCCTTAAGAATCTCGCTGAGAATCTCAGCGAGAATCACGATTGCGCGCCGAACCGAGATTCTTTTTAAATCTATTTGAAAATCTTGCTGAGATTCTAGAAAATCTCGGCCAGCTTCTTGCCGAGATTCTTTAGTGGGTAGCTGGAAATAAAAAGAATCTATATCAGAATCTCGGCCAGCTTCTTAGCGAGATTCTTCTCATTTTCATTGAAAGTGAATGAATTCTCTAGAATCTCAGCGAGATTCTGATAGAGATTCTTTTTATTTCCAGCTACCCACTAAAGAATTTCAGTAAGAAGCTGGCCGACATTCTCTAGAATCTTGGTGGGATTTTGATAGAGATACTTTTTATTTTCAGCTACCCACGAACGAATCTCGCTAAGAAGCTGACCGAGATTCTCAGATAGATTTTAAAAGAATCTCGGTTCGGCGCGCAGCCGTGATTCTCACCGAGATTCTCCCTGAGATTCCTAAGAATCTCGATGAGAATCTTCTTAAGAATCTCGGTCAGATTCTTTTTTTGTTGTGTTGTGTTGCTAAATTGCTAATAATGTTTCATTTGATAATTAATGAAGTCAAAAATATGTCTTTTAAGGCATATTTTTGGATATTTAAAAATTCAAATTATCTTTAATTTGATAATTAATTAAACCAAAAATATATCGTTTATGGTATAAAAAAAATATTTAATAATCTTTAATCTGATAATTAATTTCTGTCCCAGACAGTTTTCTACTTCAAAATGTACGTTCTACTGTCAGTCAGCTCGATTATTTTGGCCGCATTAAATTGTGGAGCTGGTCAATGGGCCGGAGCCAAGGCTCGTAAAAAATTGCACGAAGAAGCAATTTCTGGACTACTTGGAGCTCCTCTTTCGTTTTTCGAGAGGACACCAATTGGCAGAATTTTGAATCGTTTCAGCGCCGACATGGGAGTCGTAGACAAGGTGAGAAATTAAAAAGAAAAAAATGTATTTCAATGCAAAAGAAAAAATTCTAAAAATTATTAAGATTGAAAATTTTTATTTAGTCAATACATTTTTTATTTTTTTTTTTTAGAAACTTTCAACAGCTTTGCAAAGACTGACTTCCTTTGTTTTACTATGTGCCTCTGCAATCCTTGTGAATGTGGTAATATCTCCTTGGTTCGTCGCTGCAGCTGTGCCTACGTGCATAGTTTATTATATTCTCCAGAGATTTTATAGGCGAAGTGCCAGAGAATTGCAGCGTTTGGAGGGCAGGTACAGTAAATAATTTTAATCCTTGCAAAAAAAAAATCAATTAAAAGTCACTAATGCTTAGTGAAATTCATAATATAAAGGCTGCAAAGTAGAACTTTGCAAATTGCTTCCTCATTATTGTTGGATTTTTACAAATCTACCTCTATGAGGAAGCATGTTAATCTATTTTGGCTTCCTCATAGAGGAAGCTTTGTAAAAATCCAGCAATAATGAGGAAACAATTTGCAAAGTTCTACTTTGCAGCCTTGTTTATATTGTCGAAAAGTGTTTGCAATTCCCTCCCATTTTTCGAAAACTTATTTGACCTCAGCTTAATGCGTAAGGATTACCTTAATCGAAATAACGAAAACGGAGTTTATCCTCCTCTTTTGTGTAAATTTTCACCTCGATTCGTCACGCCGTTCGAGAGTTATGAGCAATTCTATTTTGGGACAAGCGGTCATTATAAATTTTAAAAAATTAAAATTATATATGAAGCAATGAGTAAAGTTCTACTTTGCATTCTTATTTCCATTGAGTACAAACTTTTGTCTCGCATTATCAACTTTTGCTGATGCTAGAGTGAAAATCGTTTTTTTTTTTTTTGCAAATTTCAAAATGTCGTAAAATCTGAACCACTTTACCGATCATCGTCAAATTTGGTACGTGGCATAGCTGCATGTTCCTTTTCGTCTGTAAAACATTTCGGTTAAGTTCGTGAAATTCAACGTGATTTATAAAAAAAATGATTTTTTTCGAAAAATTCAAACATCTATAAAATTTGAACCACTTTACCGATTTCGCCCAAATGCAATGCCAAACAACATTCAACGTATATTTATTTATAAACAACTATTTAGCAAAATCGTCTAATTTTTACGAAAGTTAGAGCGACCACGCCCTTTTTTCAAAAAATTAAAAGTACCATAAAATCAAAATGGCTGATTTTTTTTTTTTTTTCAAAAATCTCAATATTCAAAGCAGGGCAACTGCTTCACTTGCGTGCCAAATTTGAGTCATATGGACATTTTTTCTAAACCACTTTTCTCGACGTTTTGGACAATTCTAAGCATACTAGCATGAAAAACTTTAAAAAAAATTTTTTCATGAAAACAAAGCTTCTTCTATGAGGAAGCAAAAGGGAAATTAAATAGGAGAAAGGAAATGGAATTGAAAAAAAAGATTTGCTTCCTTTTTTATTTTTATATTGTCAAACAAATTAAATAATAACAGGATTCAAATTATAACATAACAGAAGTAGACTTGTAATTTAATTATAAACTTTTTTTCGTTGTTTTTAACACTGCAAGATCATAATAAAAAAAATACAGTGGAATTTTTGTATTTATAAAAAAACAAAATTTCCACAAAATATTCACAGTAATTTTCTGTTAATTTTTACAAATTAATTTTCAATATTTTTCAGTTTAACTACAAAATGTAATTCGTTGTAGTTTTTTTGTTCTAGAAACTAGCTAAGTCTTAACGCAAACAGAAACAAATTATTGTTGACCCAAATATTCTTAAAATATTTTATTTATTTATTGAACAATACCCGACGATCCGAGGCTGTTAATTTTTCAGAAATTCTCACATTCAGTACTTGCATATTTAATCCTTGCAAAAGGATTATTTTAATGGTACAATCAAAACACATTGGAATTTTTGTACTTTTGATAAAAAGTTTACTTCCACAAATATACACAGTACTCCTTGTAAATTATGCAAAAATAATTTTTTAAATTTAATTTAAGAAAATTAACACAATTGCACAAAACTAGCTAATTTTTAAAAAATTGTTTAGCAAAATTAACGCAATTGCCAGAACGAATTAATTTGAAAAAATTATTTTAGTACAATTAACACAATTGCCAAAACTAACTAATTTTAAAAGCTTAACTTAGTAAAATTAACACCATTTCCAAAACTAACTAATTAAAAAAATTAGTTTAGTCAAGTTAACACAATTGCCAATACTAACGAATTTAAAAACACAGTTCGGTAAAATTAACACAATTGCCAAAGCAAACAAATTTAAAAAAAAAATTAGTTTCGTAAAATTAACACAATTGGCAAAGCAAACAAATTTAAAAAAAATTAGTTTGGTCAAATTAACACAATTGCCAAAGCGAACAAATAAAAAAAATGATTGCCAATTGCCAAAACTAATAAATTAAAAAAAAAATTAGTTTTGCCCGAATATTTTGAAAATATTTTATTTATTTATTTAGTACTCGAGGACCAGTGGCTGCCCATTTTTCCGAAACTCTCGCAGGTCTGCCGATCCTCAGAGTTTCGAAGCAACAACCACGTTTTATGCATGAAATGGTCGAGCACTTGGACGCCAATACAAATGCATTTCTCGTATTAAATACAAGCAGCAGATGGCTTGGAATTGCACTGGTTTGTATTAAGTACAACATAAAAAAAATAATAATACATATTCCACTATTTTATTTTACTTTTATACTTAATAAATGCTAAATTTGTTGTACTTTTTTTTTAGGACTACTTAGGCGCTGTTGTGGTTGTGGCTGCAACATTTGCAGCCATTTTTACTGCCGAGGTTTATCCAGATCGTGTGAGCCCTGCACTAGTCGGTTTGGCAGTGAATTACACGCTTCTCGTGCCAATATATCTCAATTGGGTAGTAAAATTTGTCTCAGAAATTGAGATGTATATGGGCAGCGTCTCGAGGCTCACGTCTTATGCAAAAACTGCTCAAGAGGATTATCGTGAAAATGGTAATAATTATGATAAAATACTAATCACTCAATTTTTTTTCAGTACGAAAATATTTTTATTAAATAAATTTTTTGTCTAGGATTCAAAGTCTCACAAATATAATAATAATTATAATAACCCGCGTAGAAAAAAAGAATCTTTTAAAGAATCTTAAAAAAAATCTTGAAAGAATCTTTAAAGGAATCTTGAAAAGAATCACGTATAGGATCCGGAGCAAGATTCTTTCCAGGATTCTTTTCAAGATTCTTTCTATCCGAAAGCGTTCTGAGAATCTTTCAAAGAATCTTCGAAAGAATCTTGAAAAGCGTCTTTAAGAGAATCGTGAAAAGATTCCGTCGATTAAACAGAAAAATCGTTGAAAGAACCTTAATGAAGATTTTCAGAGGAATCGAGCGAAACTTGTTGTTGCTTTCCCTTGGTGTCGAGACAGTACATTTCGATACGTCAACGAAGGGTAAGCCCCTCGTGTATAGTCGAACTCAGGACAGCTTTGCAGTCTTATATACGTTCAGGCTTCAAGTCACTTGCGAGAAACGCTTCGACCGCTCGCCATCTAGCGGAGTATTATCCACCAGTGTTTCGTATGATGTCACTAGGTGGCGAACGGACGGAGCGTTTCTCGCAAGTGGTTTGAAGCCTCAGCGTATATATAAGACTGGAAAGCTTTTCTGAGTTCGACTACACAGGTGGGGTTTACCCTTCGTTGACGTACCGAAATATACTGTCTCGACACCAAGGGAAAGCCACAACAGGTTTTGCTCGATTCGTCTGAAGAATTTAATTAAAATTCTTTCAACGATTTTTCTGTTTAATGGACGGAATCTTTTCACGATTCTTTTAAAGACGCTTTTCAAGATTCTCTCGAAGATTCATTGTAAGATTCTCAGAACGCTTTCGGATAGAAAGAATCTTGAAAAGAATCCTGGAAAGAATCTTGCTCCGGATCCTATACGTGATTCTTTTCAAGATCCCTTTAAAGATTCTTTCAAGACTTTTTTTAAGATTCTTTAAAAGAATCTTGTGAAGAATCCTTGAAAGAATCTTAAAAAAAGTCTTGAAAGAATCTTTGAAAGAATCTTTAAAGGAATCTTGAAAAGAATCACGTATAGGATCCGGAGCAAGATTCTTTCCAGGATTCTTTTCAAGATTCTTTCTATCCGAAAGCGTTCTGAGAATCTTACAATGAATCTTCGAAAGGATCTTGAAAAGCGTCTTTAAGACAATCGTGAAAAGATTTCGTCCATTAAACAGAAAAATCGTTAAAAGAATCTTAATGAAAATTTTCAGAGGAATCGAGCGAAACCTGTTGTTGCTTTCCCTTGGTGTCGAGACAGTACATTTTGATACGTCAACGAAGGGTAAACCCCTCGTGTATAGTCGAACTCAGCAGAGCTTTGCAGTCTTATATACGTTCAGGCTTCAAGTCACTTGCGAGAAACGCTTCGACCGCTCGCCATCTAGCGGAGTATTGTCCACCAGTGTTTCGTATGATGTCACTAGGTGGCGAACGGACGGAGCGTTTCTCGCAAGTGGTTTGAAGCCTCAGTGTATATATAAGACTGGAAAGCTTTTCTGACTTCGACTACACACGAGGGGTTTACCCTTCGTTGACGTACCGAAATATACTGTCTCGACACCAAGGGAAAGCCACAACAGGTTTTGCTCGATTCCTCTGAAGAATTTCATTAAAATTCTTTCAACGATTTTTCTGTTTAATGGACGGAATCTTTTCACGATTCTTTTAAAGACGCTTTTCAAGATTCCTTTCGAAGATTCATTGTAAGATTCTCAGAACGCTTTCGGATAGAAAGAATCTTGAAAAGAATCCTGGAAAGAATCTTGCTCCGGATCTTATACGTGATTCTTTTCAAGATTCCTTTAAAGATTCTTTCAAAACTTTTTTTAAGATTCATTAAAAGATTCTTCCCAAGATTCTTTTTTTCTACGCGGGAAAATAATAAACATTCAATTCTTTTTAGGTATGAAGAGATTTTTCTAAAATTAATTTTTTTTCTAAGATTCAAAGTTCCAAAAATATAATAATTATAATAATAAAATACTAATCATACAATTTTTTTTAAGTATGAAGAAATTTTTCTAAAATTAATTTTTTTTCTACGATTCAATGTCCTAAAAATATAATAATAATTGTAATAAAATACTAATCATTCGATTTTTTTAAAAATTATTAAGAGATTTTTCCAGACCAATTTTTTTTAATAGTTTTCAAAATCCCAAAATTATAATGATAATTATAATAAAATACTAATCATTCAATTTTTATTTTAAACGCTGCAGAAATTTTTCTAAAATTAATTTTTTTCCTAGGATTCAAAGTTCCAAAAAATTGGCCCGAAAGAGGTGAAATAATATTCGAAAATGTATCGTTAAGTTACGATCCTCAAGCCGAGCCAGTAGTTCAAAATCTTAGCTTGCGAATTCCAGCAGGACAAAAGGTGCTCCAAAATACATTTTTTATTTAAATTAACTTAAATTAAAAAAAAATTATTTACATAATTAAATTAATTTACAGAAGAAATTATTTACATAATTAGATTAATTTTAGAAGAAATAATAAATTCTTTTCATTCTTTATTAATGTTTTAATTATTACGATTTTTTTTTAAGCTGGGAATTTGCGGTAGGACTGGTAGCGGTAAATCTTCGACGGTAATGGCACTATTTCAGTTACTAGAAGTATCGCAAGGTCGCATACTTATCGACGGAGTAGATCTTCGCGAAATATCATTATTTACGCTACGATCGAGACTCTCAGCGATTCCCCAAGACGTGATAATGTTCAGCGGAACTATAAGGCAATTATAAATTATTTATTAACGTTAACTGCTTCTTTTATGTAGACTTTTTATCACATTTTATGATTTTTACTTCCTTATGGAGGAAACTTTATTTTCATGGGAAAAAAAAATGTCGAGATTTTATCTCAGCATACTTAGAGTTATCCGAGATGTTGAGAAAAGCTGTCTAGAAAAAAATGTTCGTACGTATGTATGCATATGTGAATATATATGGGGCATTCCATACCAAATCGACCGGGCCGTGATCGTCGACCTGGCGGAATTGGTTCATAATTTTTTATATGATTCTTCTGACTCAAAATAACAGTCATAATTTTTTTAAAAATTTTTTAATCAAATTTGAGTACGCTATGATTTTTTTTCAATCATTTTGAGGGCCGTAATTTAGAAATGTGAAAAAATTCTCAAAAGTCCGACATAAAACATGAACATTTTTGGGACGAATTTGATGTTGTCCAGGATTTTTTTCCCTTGAATTCGAATTTTTTGAATATTTTATTTTTCTTTTTTTTCACTACCAAGTGAAGTGCGACAATAATTGGCGATCTAGAGAGTGAAAAGAGAAAAGAAACAATAGCCCTGTAAAAAATCAATCATTACATGCATAATTACAAAAATAAAAAATGAAGTGTTTTTTTTTACTGATTATAATAAAAAATTATTTAATTTTTCGGCAAACTTTGAGGGAAACTTTCAGGTTAAAGATTAGAATTAGGAGAAAGTACACATAATAATATTGGGAATCAACACTAACCAAAAATGGCCGTGTCATCTCAGTCGGTCAAGACTTTGCACTTTGATAATGATTTTTTATCCACCCATCATTCATTTTGAGATTAAATGATGAGTGGAAAACCACTTATTATTTATTTCGAGTTTACATAACGAGTGGTTTTCTCGAACAAGAAAAACGCTATTAATAATTAATTATTAAGTAATTATAATTAAATATTATTGTTTATTATTTAATATTATTAATTATTGTTAATAATTTTTTAATTATTCATAGCGTTTTTTCTCTTTCTGGTAACCCGCTAGTTATTTAAACTCGAAATAAATAATGAGTGGGTTTCCACTCATCATTTAAACTTGAAATGAATGATGAGGAGATGAAAAATCATTATTTGAACCAAAATTAATTGTGAGTGAAAAACCACTCATAATTCATTTCGAGTTTGAATGATGAGCGGAAATCCAGTGATTATCTTCCTTGGAAAAGATATCGAGTGAAAATACATTCATTATTTAAACTTGAAATAAATTATGAGTGGAAAAACACTCATTATTCGTATCTGAAAAGATAATGAATGAAAAACCACTCATAATTTGGACTCGGAAAGATATGAGTGGAAATCCACTCCTTATTTGAAGCGAAAATAAATAATGAATGGAAAAACATTCACTTTTAGTTTTCCCTTAAATAGGGTAGAAGTACCGGTTATGGCCACTGTACCGGTTGTGGCCACCCGTACACTTAAATACGTTTTTCGTGGCTATTTTAATTCTGTACCTGTATTTAATCATAATTTTTCATAACGTTGTGTATTTTGGAAACATTTATCGTCATTGTGACGTCCGTTCGTCTCCATTACAAAAAGTACTGTGTCAGTAATTAAAGTATCATCAGCTGATTCATCAAATTGTCAACTCCTTACGGATTTCGACAAGATTTTGACGAAAGCTCTAGATACATATTCGGATTATATACATATCAATCTTAAGAGTCAACACTGCAAATGTTGATGTACTAAAAGTTTGAAATAAAGCTATACATTTATAAAAAATACGATGGCCACAACTGGTACATGGAATAAGCATGTTGCCCCGGATATGGCCATGATAATATAATCATTAATTTTTCGTTAATTATTACACAATCAATTCATAAATTCGTAAAGAAGAAACAAAAAAACGAAAAAACGCTAAGAAAAATATATCCTTAGAAATGTATAGTAAAAAAGAAGGTAAAGCGGTGGAACACCTTTCATGTTGAAGATTCCCATCATTATTCAATGCGAAAATCTACTTTCGGAAAGAACTCTGGTAAAAGTAAAAATAAAAGTGTAAAGAGTAAAACATTAATATAATGTATGACTATTTGTGACAAAGAAAGCTGCTACGAAAAAGTGCAAAACGAAGGAGACGAATGTCAAAAAAGGTTAGTTAGGTTCACAGATGGCATCTGTGCTTTAAAGACATTTTCGTGTAGAGGAATTGAATGCTTTCATAAGAATACGATTTTGATTTATTAAACACACCTTAAAAAATGTTTCAAGTGCAATGAATATTGAGTTATTCTAATTTTAAGCATGGCCAAAACCGGTGCATAGGTGGCCAGAACTGGTGAAATGGCTATGCTCCTACTTTTTTCTATTTTCCAGTGTTTACTCGACACATATGAAGATTTTAATGCTAGAAATCTGAAATTATATTCTTCTCAGATATGAACAGTATAGGTCCAAAACAGTTTTATGATATTTGGTCCCAATCACAAGTACTTGAAAATGAGAAAATTCTTAAAGTGGCCACAACCGGTACTTCTACCTTACATTTTTTTGCCCATCCCTGATCCGCTTATGAATATCGATTTATATTAATGATAAATTTTTTTTTTTAATAAAATAATAGGTTATGACGACTGGGATAAAGTAATTGAAAAATTCACCAGATATCGTGTTCCTACATGTTATTTCCCAATTAGCGGCGATTTTGTGTACTTTCACCGGAAATATTCGGAAAATTGAAAAACACGTGGTAATATAGTCAATATGTAGGAATAGCACATTTTTCTTGTGAATATGCGATGGCACCTAATTATTAATTTTTTTTCCTGGAAAAATGTGTGTTTTTTTTTTATCTTTGGACCGCCGATCGTTGTGAAAGTTCATCTGGTAGTAAAAAAAATAAAATAAAAATTTAAAAAAGATGTAGAAAAAAGCTCCAAGCAAGAGGAAGAAAAATCCCGGACATCACCGAATTAGTGCCAAAAATTTTCGTTTTTGATACTAGATTGTTGAGAATTTTTTCAGATTTTTAAAATACGGCCCTAGAAATTGTTGAAAAAAAGTTATAGCATACTCAAACTTGGTTTGAAAATTTTGCAAAAAATCATGAATGTTATTTTGAGTTAGAGGAATCATATAAAAAATTATGAAACATATTCACGAGGTCGAGGGCCACTGGTCGATTTGACATGGAATTCCTCATATACAACTTTGAAAATTCAATTACCGATAACTCTAAAACCGTTCAACCGATTGAGCTCTAATTTGAAACACAAGTGAAGCAGCAGTCAGTTTTTGATTGCTGTAATTTTCGACAAAATGTATGCAGAAATTTTTATTTTATGCCATTTTTAATTTTTCCAAAAAAGATCGTGGTCGTTGTAACTTTCGTAAAATTTATGATACTTTGCTAAATAATTCGTCATAAGTGCAGGTACATTTAATGTTGTTTAGTACTAAATATGTCCGAAATCGGAATAACGGTACAGATTTTAGGGAGTTTTTAAACTTTCCAAAAATTGAAGTTATTGCATTAAATTTTGCAAAGCATAAATTAGCGAGTCCGAATTTTTTACATAAGCGGAATCATAGTCAATGATGTTAGTGACATAATTAAGTGGAGAACAGTAGAAGGGTTTTAATTAAATAGGATTTTGAATTTTTTGTTATTATTTCTTTGCGACTGAAATTTCGCTAAACTTGAGTTTTGCAAATTTATTTAAAACAAGAATGTAAAATAGAACTTTGTATATTGCTTATTAATTGTTTTAAACTTTTTACAAAGTTTCGTTTATGAAGAAGCTAAAATTGATGAAGATACTTCCTCATGAGAAAGATTTGTAAAAAGTTAAAAATAATGGGAAAGCAATCTACTTTGCTTTATTTTTTTTTATTTATTGGGTTTTTTTTCTTGCAGAGAAAATCTTGACCCTCTGTCTGAACATAATGACGACGAACTTTGGAGTGCCTTGGAACTAGCACAGATGAAAAAAGTGATAGCTGCACATCCAGAGGGTCTTGGTGAGTTTTGATCACACTTTTCAGACATTTTAATAAAAACTGCATATAATTATTATTAAATAATAACTATTAAGTAATACGAAAAATATTTATAAAATAAAACAGCAGCCGTTTATAGTCCTAATTACTATTGCTAATTATTTGAGGCACCATTTTTCTCTATATTAGCATTACTAAAAAATTATATATTTTTTTACAAAATAATAACTATTAAGTAATCCGATAAATACTTAAAAAATAAAACAATAGCAGTTTATAGTCCTAATTCCCATTGCTAATTATTTAAGGCACCATTTTTCTCTATATTAGCATTACTAAAAAATTATATAATTTTTACAAAATAATAACTATTAAGTAATACGATAAATATTTAAAAAATAAAACAATAGCAGTTTATAGTCCTAATTCCCATTGCTAATTATTTGAGGCACCATTTTTCTCTATATTAGCATTACTAAAAAATAATATATTTTTTTACAAAATAATAACTACTCAGTAATACGTTAAATATTTATGAAATAAAACAATAGCAGTTTACAGCCCTGTTTTCCATTTCTAATTAATTTAGGCACGATTTTACTCTATATTAGCACTACAAAAAAATAATATAATTTTTTTACAAAATAATATCTGTTAAGTAATACGTTAAATATTTATAAAATAAAACAATAGCAGTTTATAGTCCTAATTTCCATTGCTAATTATTTGAGGTACCATTTTTCTCTATATTAGCACTACTAAAAAATAATATATTTTTTTACAAAATAATAACTATTAAGTAATACGTTAAATATTTATAAAATAAAACAATAGCAGTTTATAGTCCTAATTTCCATTGCTAATTATTTGAGGTACGATTTTACTCTATATTAGCACTACAAAAAAATAATATAATTTTTTTACAAAATAATAACTATTAAGCAATACGTTAAATATTTATAACAAAAACAATAGCAGGTTACAGCCCTGTTTTCCATTTCTTATCAATTTAGGCACGATTTTACTCTATATTAGTACTACAAAAAATTAATATAATTTTTATTACAAAATAATAACTATTAAGCAATACGTTAAATATTTATAAAATAAAACAATAGCAGTTTACAACCCTGTTTTCCATTTCTAATTACTTTCGGCACGATTTTATTCTATATTAGCACTACAAAAAAATAATATAATTTTTTTACATAATAATAACTATTCAGTAATACGTTAAATATTTATAAAAAAAACAATAGCAGTTTACAGCCCTGTTTTCCATTTCTAATTAATTTAGGCACGATTTTACTCTATATTAGCACTACAAAAAAATAATATAATTTTTTTACAAAATAATAATTGTTAAATAATACGTTAAATATTTATAAAATAAAACAATAGCAGTTTACAACCCTGTTTTTCATTTCTAATTAATTTAGGCATGATTTTACTCTATATTAGCACTACAAAAAAAAATATATTTTTTTTACAAAATAATAACTGTTAAATAATACGTTAAATATTTATAAAATAAAACAATAGCAGTTTACAACCCTGTTTTCCATTTCTAATTAGTTTAGGCACGAACTTCCCCTATATTAGCACTAAAAAGAATTATTATAATTTTTTTCTACTGTTTCTAAGGCCTGGAAGTCCGCGAAGGGGGTGAAAACTTTTCTGCTGGACAATTGCAGCTGCTGAGCATGGCACGAGCTGCCTTAAGACGTTCTTCGATCGTGGTACTTGACGAGGCAACAAGTGCCTTAGATTCCTCAACAGAGAAAGAACTTCTCGGAGCAATAACGAACACATTCAAGGACAGAACGGTTGTCACCATTGCTGTGCGTTTTTACATTTTTTTTCTCATTACAGAAAATTTTAATGACGCGTTAAATTGACTAAAGAATTTTTTAATTACAGCATCGAGTCGCATCTTTAATGGAATGCGATAGGATTATAATTTTCGACGAGGGACGAGTTGTTGAAGAAGGTTCACCCAGAGAACTCGTCCAGCGACCCATGGGATTTTTCACAACCATGCTTAGAGCTGGTGACTCGGGAAATGAGAAAACGTGACGATTTTTACAGTCGTCGATCCGTACTGTAAAAAAATATCGACTGATCTTCGACCTGTAAATTTAATATAATTCTAAGCACACTTTTTATACATAATTATTTATGTTGACTTACAAATAACAATAAACAATTATTTTAGATTACCCTATTAATTCGATTGAAAAAAAAAAAATTGTCATGGTAATTTTGCCACAATATATAGATGATTTTATTTTTACGTAGTAAAAGTTGAATTACCTTAATACAAATGTCCTTTAAGGAATTTCTTCGAAAAACTATGACTGTTCATCGGGAAATCGGTTTGAAATTAATAGAATAATGATTTGAGAATAACAAATATTGTCAGAAAAATGTAGTTTCAGTATAACTTTAACTTTTTTTAAAAAAGAGCGACAATACGTAGAAAAATTAGAGATGTTTTCAGGGATTTTTCGAAAATGTTTCAGAGATCTTCAGAGATGTTTCAGATTTTTTTAGAGGTCGTCAGGGACATTTTTTAAATTATTAGAGATCGTCAGAGACGTCTAAAATTTTTTTAGAAATATTCAGGGATGTTTCAGAAATTTTCAGTAATATTCAGGGATGATCTAGACATTTTCAGAAATATTTAGGGATGTTCCAGACATTTTCAGAAATATTCAGGGATGTTTCAGATATTTTCAAAAATAGTCAGGGATGTTTCAGAAATTTTCAGAAATATTCAGGGATGTTTCAGAAATTTTCAGTAATATTCAGGGATGATCTAGACATTTTCAGAAATATTCAGGGATATCTCAGATATTATCAAAAATTTTCAGAAATATTCAGAAATTTTCAAAAATATTCAGAAATTTTTTAAAATATTCAGAAATTTTCCAAAATATTCAGAAATTTTCCAAAATATTCAGAAATTTTCAAAAATGTTCAGAAATTTACAAAAATATTCAGAAATTTTCAAAAATATTCAGAAATTTACAAAAATATTCAGAAATTTTCAAAAATATTCAGAAATTTTCAAAAATATTCAGAAATTTTCAAAAATATTCAGAAATATTTAGAAATGTTTCAGACATTTTCAGAAATATTCAGGGATGTTCAGATATTTTCAAAAATTTTCAGAAATATTCAGAAATGTTTCCGAAATTTTCAAAAATATTCAGAAATTTTTTAAAATATTCAGGAATTTTTAAAAATATTCAGAAATTTTCAAAAATATTCAGAAATTTTCAAAAAATATTCAGAAATTTTCAAAAATATTCATAAATGTTTCAGAAATATTTAGAAATGTTTCAGAAATTTCTAGAGGCCTTTAGGAACATTGCCGATATTTTTAGCGATCTTCACGAATGTTTCAGAAATTTTCAGAAATTTTCAGAAATCGTTAGAGATATTGCCCGATATTATTACCGATCTTCAGGGATGTGTCGGAACTATTTTTTCCAAATTCAGTAATTTTTGCAATAATTATCAGTGTAGCGATCGCGTACGTGTTCCGAGCCGAACGTGTCGATAGCCACGAAGCACTCGACTAGGTACAATAATTCTAGACGACTTTGTAAGTGAATGAGGAACCTCTAGTCGCATTTATGAATTCAAGGACAGAACGGTCATCACCATTGCCGGTACGTGTATTTTTATCACTTTACATAACTATGCGTCGAACGACATTTTTCAACTGCACTTTATTTTCTTCCGGACGTTCAAATTGCGCAATCGGACGTCAGACCAATTATTGTTACTGCTGGAGCAAGACATATTTTATTCAATGAATTTTTTTTTTTAATCGCCAATAAATAAGCGGATATCAATGTTTTACCGATTTTCAAAACAGTCTCGATTTTACAATAATTTAGTGGCTTTTTGAAACGTAAAAAAGCTATAATCGATAAAATTGTTGATCGTCGTAGAAGTTTAGATACAAAGAAAAAAAAATTATGTCGAATTGATAGCGATGCACGACTAATCTTAAGACAGCATCGAATCGTACGTCTTTTGGGTCATTGTTTTTTTAAGTATCACGTCTTACCCTTAAATTCACCAATAGTATCTTATTGTTTACTTCCAATTGTAAATAAATAAAAATGACTTTGTTTCAATGCCGCTTAAGCCTCAAAGTGCGCCCATAAAAATATCTAAAGTAACACAACATCACCACAATTCTTATTTACACGTTTCCGATAATTCTTCCTAAAGATAAACTGTCTTCTGTGGTTTTGTAAGAACCACAAGATGTTTTTACCACTTTTTGCCTACTTAAGACAATTGGAGGTTCCTCATGCATTTTCTACACAACAGAAACTACAAAGCTATTAATTAGGAGATAGTGAAATCTTTTATTGTCATGGAAAAAGAAAAAAAATGCAAAGTGTAACCTTGCACGTTGTTTGTTCACTATTTGGCATTTGTTGAAAAATTACCTCCATGTGAAAAGATGTTCACTAATTTTGGCTCTCAGAAATAGTTGCATTAAAAAAAATTGAATTTTTTATTGGATTCTCACCCATTTTAGTAACAAATATTGACATAGCTTTTCATAGCTTTTTTCACTATGGAAATGCAAATTTCTAAAACATCTATTATTTAATGCGAAGTTTCAGCCGACAGCTGAAAATTTGTTCGGGTTAATGTAGAGCGTTATCGAAAACTTATAAAAATGTTGAAAACCTCATAGAATCTAAATGCTTTGACCGATTTGTATAAAATATGTACGGAAGAAACATTGGACACTAGTAGTATATAGCACTAAAATTGGAGCCGTTTCGGCCGAACACCTTACGAGTTATGACGATGTAAATTGTAACAACATACTGACACTCACTTTTTTTGAAAAACACTTTGAGACACTTTGACAAAACATTTTGAAAAACACTTTAAAAAACATTTTGAAAAACACTTTAAAAAACACTTCCAAAAACACTTTGAAAAATACTTTTCCAAAAACACTGAATTTTTTTTTTCCAAAAACACTTCCAAAAACACTTTTACAAAAACACTTTGAAAAACGATTTTCCAAAAACACCGAAAAACAATTTTCCAAAAACATTTTGAAAAACAAATTTCCAAAAACATTTTGAAAAACAAATTTCCAAAAACACTGAAAAACAATTGTCCAAAAACTCTGAAAAACTATTTTCCAAAAACTCTTTGAGAAACAATTTTCCAAAAACACTTTGAAAAACAATGTTCTAAAAACACTGAAAAACAATTTTCCAAAAACTCTGACAAATTTCTAAAAACACTTCCAAAAACACTTTGACAAACACTTTTCCAAAAAGTCTTCCAAAAACACTTTTCTCGGCGTTTTTCAGTATACGAACACGAAAATATTGTTAAAAACAAATTGAATGAAACCAAAAATTTCTCTATAAGAAAGGAAAAAATAAAAGCCAGTTTTCTTACACCAAATGACATAAAGAGAAAGTAGGAAAAAATGAAACAAGTGAAGTTTGTCCATTGAATTTGTGCCAACCGGTAGATGCTCTGGTCCCGGGGTTCGGATAAGGTGAGAAACGATAATAATTACCAATAGTCAGGTGCGTTGCGCCTCTGCGAGGTGGAGGGAAGGAGTGCGACGACAACGTCCACGACTACGAGTCGCTATCGCTTCTCGCGAGCTACCGCCACTCAATGTACATGAATACATACATTCATAAACAGTTAAATACACACAAAATTCTAGTATCAACGTGTGTGCAAGCGGCACTCGGCGTTTTTCCAGCGACAGAAGCCGCAGTCGTCGACTAGTAGCACTAGAGCCGGCTGAGCGATAGCATGGCATTTTTACAGATTTTTCACAATCCTCGCTTCAGAAGAAAGTAAACATATACAAAGTGGATCATCGCTAAATCGAAACAAAGTTGAATAGAAAAAAAAATCCACGGATTAGTGACCAAAAAAAAAAAAACTAACTTTCTGGGATTTAAAAAAATAAGTGACAAACAGTGTAAAATAAATTTGAAGCTAATATTTAATGTGCCAGCTTTTCACTCCGGACACTAATTTACGTGATAATTGTTTGGAATGAATCTGTAAAGACTTATGATTTTTTTGCACGATCTGACACTTTTTTGACTTAAAAAAAGGGACAGAGAAAAGAATAAAATTTTTAAGTGCTAAATTAGTGCCAAGACTAAGTTGAAGTATAAGGATCAGTGATTTTTTTGTAGTGAATAAATCAATATTAAGAAATAAATTGACACAATTTTTCTGCTTATTAAGTGTATCTTAACGTGGCAAACTGGATAATGTGGTGAGTTAATATTCAAAGAATTTAATTAATCGATAAGCTTGAAAAAATAATCCATTGTCATTGCCATTATCAGTATTGGTATATTGATTAATTTATCAGAGGGAATAAAATGATATTGATAACATTTCTCTAATCAATTTGCGAGGAAAGGAAGATAAAACTTTTCAGGGTTAATATGTGCAGTATTATGAGACGATCTTTACATCGTTGCACTTTCAAGTGCATTGCAATCGACGCATCGAAGCGTGTAAATAATTTGCACGCGTTTTTAAGAGACTTAGTCAGTAATTTTTTTTTGCTTCAAGGCTAATTTCCGCATGGAAAAATCTATATTGGAAAACATAGTTATTATACGGATATGGAATTGTCTAACAAATATTTTTATTTGTCGCGATATGTAATAATATATAAAATTGGGTGACAATATGACCTATATATTTTTAAATAATAATTTTCACATCATCTGTTTTTTTAGTAAACTTTTCCTACGCGAAGACAAAATACACGTCGAAAAAAAATAGTTATATTAAAAAAGAATTCTTAAAAAATCAGTAAAATTCGGAAAAAATTTTTTTAATGATTTTATTAATAGCAAGATAAAAATAAATATTATTTCTAGCTGCCTCATGTCGACCGACGTCAAATTTAATTTAAATAATGTATGTTGCTAAAAAAATCGGTCGATTGAAATAAAAACTTGTTTAAAAAAACTGCATAATTTCTGCTGCATTTATGAATAGCAAGATCATCAAAATATCGCGCAACTTAATTCAAATAATTATATATCATTTTTTAAAAAATCCTTCAATCAAAATTCAAGCCGATTTTAAAAAAAATCTGCATAATTTTTGCTGTATTAATCAAAAACATGATCTTAAAAAAATATTAATTCGATTCGCCTCATATTGAGCACTTTAATTCAAATTACTTTTTTTTAATTCCACCAACAAAGATTAAAAGTCATTTAATAAAATATCGGCTCTTTTTCTAATGTATGTATCAATATTTTTAATTTTTTATCATGCTATAGAATGATTTTAAAAAATATTATGTATTTATCACTAAATATAATAAATTTATTATTATTATAATAAAAATTATTATTGATAAAAATATAATACATTATATTTAAAATATAATGTATTTATCAATATTTTTCATTTTTAATCATTCTATAGAATGATTAAAAAAAATTGATTATGCATTGGAAAAAGTGCAGTTATTTTTTTACAAAATATCGCGCAACTTAATTCAAATAATTTTATATAATTTAAAAATCTTCGATCAAAATTCAAGCCGATTTAAAAAAAATCTGCATAATTTTTGCTGTATTAAACAAAAACATGATCTTAAAAAAAATATTATTTCGATTCGCCTCACATTGAGCACCTTAATTCAAATTATTATTTTTTTTTAATTCCACCAACAAAGATTAAAAGTCATTAAAAAAAATATCTGCACTTTTTCTTATGTATTTATCAACATTTTTTTTAATCATTCTATAGAATATATTATATAGAATAGAAAAAGTGCAGATATTTTTTTACAAAATATCGCGCAATTTAATTCAAATAATTTTATGTAATTAAAAAGAATCCTTCAATCAAAATTTAAGCCGACTTCAAAAAAATCTGCATAATTTTTACTGTATTAATCAAAAACATGATCTTAAAAAATATTATTTCGATTCGCCTCACATTGAGCACCTTAATTCAAATTATTTTTTTTTAATTCCGCCAACAAAGATTAAAAGTCATTAAAAAAAATATCTGCACTTTTTCTAATGTATTTATCAATATTTTTAAAAATCATTCTATAGAATGATTAAAAAAAATTATTTTGGGTTACCTCGCATCTAGAAATGTGAGTCATTCAAAAACGATATTTTATTTTCAACCCAAGGTT
The DNA here is from genome assembly GCA_963970395.1 of Ephialtes manifestator. Lineage (NCBI taxonomy): Eukaryota > Metazoa > Arthropoda > Insecta > Hymenoptera > Ichneumonidae > Ephialtes > Ephialtes manifestator. The sequence goes on from OZ019979.1 coordinate 19,206,866, forward strand.
TCGGTTGGATAACATACTTATGTTTGCTGAAGATTGAATAATTGTGTAGATATAAATTCGATAGCGAAAAAAATAAATGTGAAAACACCTGAATCAATTTGTCGGTTTAAGATAATACCGAGATACAGGAGGTCGAGGCCTCTTTTTTTTTATTCGTCACTCTCGTTGATCGTTAAGAAAATATGCGAAAGAAATGATCTATGTGACATAGTGCGACAATTCTATATCATTGCTTGCACCTGTTTCAACGAGCCTCAAGAAAATTTCGTAGAAAACACCTTTGAAAAACTATTTATTTTCGTTATCCTCAAACGTCAAGGAAAATTGTAACATGAATTATAATTTTTTTTTTTTTTTCATACTCGAAGATGTTTTATATTCATGGAAGTTTTCCATGAATTTCAAATATACTCGCGATACATACAACAGAATATAGGCAGAATATATTTTTCATATATTGGAAATATATTTTTTAAATTTTTTTGCAAAGGATTAAATATAAATTTAATTGTTTTGTGATTTACATTTGGGATTATGTATTTGTGATGAAGTATTTAACAGTCATATATTCACATTTTAGTGTCAATTTATAGGAGGGGAAAGATGTACTTAATTTTACTGTAATTTTTTTTCACGTAGTTATTTTTTATAATTTGTTTTGTAACATTTGGTTACATTAAAAATATCTATTTGTGAAAATGTTTCACTTTTTGTGCTTTGTGCAGTGATTTTTTTTTTCGACAAAACATTTTGTTTGTAAAAGTTATAAAAAATTCAAACTCTTCATTCACATTTACAATAAATTTTTTCGTGTGTAGTAACTTTTTTACTAAATTTTTTTGTTACTTTTACAAAAGATCTTAAAATGCAAATTTTTATACTGAGATTGGGCAGAATTGTTTTTGCAAACTGTATTGGACCATTTAATACCAGTTCGGTTTTACTTTGCAATTTGTTAGAACTTCGCATTACGTGAAAAAGCGAAAAAAAATTGACCCGATGAATTTTGCTGTAATAAATAAATTCCAATTATGAAAATTTTTCAATTTTTGTGCCTGTAAAGTGATTTTTTTTAGGTAAAAAATTCCATGTATGCAATTTCTGCACCATTTAAATTTTTATGAATTGTATGTGTTTGAATCCCTTTAAATTGATTTTGGTAAAAATTATTCTGAAAAATCCATTTTCAAATGACGTAAAAAACGACACTGTTAAAAATATTTTGAAAATTGATATATGTATTGGACGTTCTTTTGCAGATACGACATATTAAATTTCATTTAATATAAAATTATTTTGTTAAATTCCAATGATAATATTATAAACACAACTTTTGTGAAGTGTTTAGTAGACTGTATCTTAATTTTACAACAATTTTTTTTGTGTATTAATTAATATTTATTTACGTGTATATTAAATAAAATTTAATATTAATATTCATTAGGTTCTTTAATTATTGTGTATTAATTCATATTAAATATTAATTAATACATTAATTGATGTTTATAGTATTATTATAAACATTAATAATTAATAATTATTATTAAATATTAATTAACACATCAAAAAATTGTTGTAAAATTAAGATACAGTATATTTAATATTTAATATACGCGTATCCGCAAAAAACTTCCATCACTTTATATTAATTTTCATAAAAAAATTTCTAACCGTGGAGATCAGAGAAAAGAGAGCAGAATGTCTTTTCAGATAAGGTCCATACACTCTGCTCACCTGTTGACACTGCACACTGACACTGGTAGTCGTAGACGCTCGTGTTATCGTCGTGATAAGATTTCTCTTTCATTGGTGGAAAGAGAAGACACATCCGCATCATAAAACACGAAACGAATATCGTGTAATTATTTTTTCTTTCAAATATTAAACGGTATGTGACAATATGCCGAAAAAAAAAAATTAAATGCGATTACAAAAAAAAAATGCGTTGCGATGCCTTTTTATAAAAAAAAAAAACATTACATAAATAACTTGAATTATATATAAATAATAAATAAATTGGATAAAAATTATTACTATTACATAAATTGCTTTTTTTTAAACAAAGCATTACATTTTTTTTTAAATGGTACTTTCACTTTTTTCACTTGTAATTATTGCTTGAATTTTTTTATAGAATCAAGATCTGGAGTAATTTTTGTCTTTCAAATTTTATACAAACTTCTATTATTCGAAATAAAAGATTTTCTGATATATTCATTTATTTTTCCCAAAAGTTTGTTGTAAATGATTTTCATGTTTTTAGCATTTGAATAACTTGAATAATATATAAATAAACAATAAATAAATTAAATTAATTACTATTACATAAATTGTTTTTTTTAACAAAGCATTACATCTTTTGAAAAATGGTACTTTTACATTTTCGACTTGAAATTGCTGCTTGAATTTTTTTATAGAAACAAATTCTGGAGTAATTTTTATTTTTCAAATATTATACAAATTTTTATTATTCAAAAAAAAAAAATTTCTAATATATTCATGTATTTTTCCCAAAAGTTTGTTGAAAATTATTTTTATATTTTAGCATTTAAAGAACTTAAATAATATATAAATAATAAATAAATTACATTAAATTAATTACTATTAATAATACTATTATAATTCTGGAGTAATTTTTATTTTTCAAATATTATACAAATTTTTATTATTCAAAAAAAAAAATTTCTAATATATTCATGTATTTTTCCCAAAAGTTTGTTGAAAATTATTTTTATGTTTTTAGCATTTAAAGAACTTAAATAATATATAAATAATAAATAAATTACATTAAATTAATTACTATTATATAAATTGCTTTTTTTAACAAAGCATTACATTTTTTTTAAAATGGTACTTTCATATTTTCCACTTGAAATTGCTGCTTGAATTTTCTTAAAAACAAGTTCTAGATAAATTTTTATTATTCAAATATTATACAAATTTCTATTATTCAAAACAAAAAAGTTTCTGATATATTCATTTATTTTTCCCAAAAGTTTGTTGTAAATTATTTTTATGTTTTTAGCATTTGAATGCAATATTGTGAGTGGTAATAAAAATTTGAAAATGTTCAAAAAACCTGTCACCATTATTTTTTTTTCAATTTTTGTACCAAACATTTTCAATGTCTAAGGTAAATATTTTTTAAATGTTTCTAGAATAATTTTGTGTTATCTGAGGAAGTTACTGTTGATTCTTTGAACATATTATATGTACATGTTCAGTCTATCAGAACACGATCTATATCAAGAGACCAACAAAACAAACAATTATATTAACCGGAAGCGGTTAAATATAAATGATTTAAAAAAAAATAGAATGACACATTGGAACTTTCGATAAATGCAAAATTCATATTAATGAATGATCGGCATTAGGTATATTCAATTTTATCTGATCAATTCGCAGACATCTAAGACCATTGATTGTCGATTCGATAAACGATCATTATCGTCTCAATCAATCGAGCTGCATTCTTCCAAAGTGTCTGCGATAGCACGATTAATAGGATTAAAAAAAGGATTAAATAATTAAAAATGAAAAAAAAAAGATGTTTACAGTCATCGAGGACTTAATCCTTTTAGTTGCTATGTGAAATCAATTTTTTTTAAATTTCTTAAATTAAATTTTTTTAAAAGTTTAAATTTTATTTAAGAATTTAAATAATTTAATTATTTATCTAACGTTTGTGAATTTTTTTTTGCTTCCTCACAGAGGAAACTTTGTTTTTGGTGAAATCTTTTTGGATTTTCTTGAACAAAATATACGATATTTTGAATTTTTTGAAAAAACGTTTTTCTCTAATTTTGACATTTTTTTAGATATCGGGCTAAAATTTGGTTTACAAGTAGACTATCATCAGACATGATTTGAGATTGAATTTAGTTTTATTCCATTTAGTGGTTCAGATTTTATGGCATTTTTAATTTTTCAAAGAAATTTTGTTTTTATTGTTGTTTAAAAAATTTGCGATTATCCGTAATATTACGTATAAAAAATCGTAGCCCACACTAAGATATTTTACACACAATATTGCATTTAAAAAAATATTTCAAATTTTTATTCAAATATTCAAACCGTAAAATTCAATTTTTTAAAATTTTTTAGAAATTTTTAAATAAAAATTCCACTCATTTTGCATTTTTCTCAAATTTTCCTCTATAAGAAAGTCAAAATTAGTTAGCATATTTCCTCGTAGGATTAGCTCTAAGAAATGTGGAAAATGAGGAAAAAATATGCAAAGCTGGATTGTCCAAATTTTTTTTGGTTTCGAATTTTGTACTTTGCTAATACTTGGAAAATCGAAAGAATTGTTTTTTCCAATATTGAAAGTACTGGAAACAATTACAAAGCCTTGAAACTTCACCAAGTCGCCTCGATAAGCTTAAATAATTTTCCAATTGCCATATTATCCAACTTCACGACGGATAATATCGCTTGAGAACGGAAATGCCTTCGGTCGGTGTTCCTTAAGCGATTATCTGGCAATTTTTTAATTACTCGCCACTTATCAGACATCTTAACTTAGTACGTCATTTTCCTGGAAGTAATATCAGATACTTAACTTAACCTTGATATCAGAGTTGTAAATCCCATTAATTCAAGAAATATATTTTACCTTCACTTTCCGAGGAGAAATTCAGCTACGGGGAATACCAGGCCCTAGCGTGGTAGCCGGATTTAAATCTAAGGCCCCTGCCTGGCAACCTTATACGGGCCTTGCAGGAAAGTAACGCAGCGCATGATCAGGGCCAGATTAACTTTTCCAGATAAGGGCTGGATAGAGGCTGCCCTACTAAGCCCCTACTTATAAAAACGGCAAATAAATTACAAAATAATTATGTGCGCTCATCGAATTCGATTTATCTTGCACTTTCTATTGGATATTCGAGCTTATTTAGTTTTTAGTACATATTAATTGCTGAAAAAAACACATGTAAATTTATTTGCCGTTGGTGGGAATCGAACCTTGATCCTTTGGGTGACTGCGCCTTAGCCCTTTCGACCATTGACATCTTACAAACTTTATATATTTATTGTCTATTTGAATTATACTTAAAATGAAAACACGTCAAGACTGTACATCCATTTATTGTGACTACGACCGAAATATTCAAAATTCAAACATGATGGGGCGGTCACCCATCCGGGTACTGGCGTTTGGCGGTCAGTACCTGGATAGATTTCAAAGTAATTCTAACGGTACAGTCCCGTAAAACGTGAGTTTCAGCAAAAATTTCGGATACTTCTCGATGGGATAAAGATGTGAAAAGTCCAGCACACGCAAGGTGCTGAAAAGAATGATTTTGCATAACAATAATTTTTAAATGTTTTTAACGAATGCCGTATCTAGCCCTTACACGAACCTGATAATGTAAATTTACGACATATTTTAAAAAAACTATGCCATACGAAGACCGTATGCGGATCTGACCAGGGAAAGTAAAGGTAAATTGGACAAAATCTTGGTCCAAATGGCACAGGAAGACCTTATGCGAAACGGATAAGGTCGATGAATGGCATATCTATATGAGGTTACCGTATGTAAAGCCTGACATGGGCCTGATCCGGTGGAAAGACGGCATTTTTAAGGTAGAATGCCATATCTCAGCCTTACATGGACCTGATCAGGTGAACTTACGACGACCCCTAAATAAGGTTACCATATCTAGCCTGATATCAGCCTGATCCGTTGGAAAGACGGTATTATTAAGTACGAATGCCATATCTCAGCCTTACATGGACCTGAGCAGGTGAATTTACGGCGGCCCCAAATAAGGTTACCGTACCTAAAACTGATCTGGACCTCGTATGACAGCAGACATGCCTGATGAAATTTCTACTCGGGATTACTACAAACCCCGCAATACCTAATCCACATCACAAAAAACTTCCTTCAATCTCGATCACTAGCGGTGAAAATAGAAGCAATAATATCCAATACATTCACACCTGAACAAGGAGTTCCACAGGGTTCACCATTATCGCCATTACGGTATAACATCTATTGCCACGACATGTACAATTACAACCTGGCTAACAAAGATCATGTTAACTCATAACACTGAGAGAAAAAATTGTTGGGCACAACAAAATAGAGGTTGACTCAACTTCTCCGAGAGGTTATATATGGCGAATGGAACGACCCGTGTGGAAATTCCAACTCGCCATCACCTAGAAGTCGACTAGTTTTCTTATTTTCTGTACAAGATCTAGGTCGGAAAACTAGCTAGATCCGAGCGCTATGTGTAATTTCTCGCTGTCTAGTCGTTGTACAGAAAAACTGTCTAAGATCTGGCTAAGATTCTATTAATTCGCCCAGTAAACTTAGCTAGTGATTAGCAAGTACGGAAATCGGTTAACGCTATAGCATAAAATTGACTAGGTGCTAGACCGGATTTCTCTATTGAACCTAGATACCGGTTAAACAGCCTAGGATAAATAAAAAACAGAATTAATATAAACCGTCATTTATTGCATCAGCACGTAACAGGGAAGCTGTTTAACACTATTTAAACAGGGAACACTATTTAATAACGTACGTAATCACTTTTTCAATAATAATCAAATATCTCGATAAGGCCTATCTCAAAAATACAAAAAAATATAAATTTTTTCGCGTCGTACAAATAAAAAAAAATCGTAGTCGTAGATTTGCTGTACACAATGTCTAAAAAATCAGTTGCCTCAACCATATCGAATAGTAACCTCAACTATCCACGATTAGTTCTCGCGAGATTAGTTAGGTTAACTAATGCAATCGTTGGGACTACCACTCGAATAGTCGGGACTACCATTAGAATTGTCGGTATTACCATTCGAATCGTTAGTATTACCATTTGAGTTGTAAGGGAAATAGAATAATCGATTGGTAATGTCAACTCATTTCTTGGTTATGGCAACTAATCTTTTTTTTTCGTGCAATGTGGAAATCGCGTCGCTTCACCAGGCTAAATATCTAGGTGTCTCCATCGACCAAAATAGTACATTGTGCAACTAGTGCCGAAAATTGGCGATTCTGACGAGTGCGAGAGTTCGCTGCCCGAGCGAAGCGAGGGTGGCAATCGCACGAGTTGCAATCGCCAATTCCGGCACTAGTTGCACACCGTGCTTTTTTTAACGAAAGAATAGAAACGATCGCTTTCCGAGACTGTAGAGTATGAGCGGAAAGGGTCCCTAACCTCAACACGTCGTTAAAAAATGTGCCGGGCGCGTTAGGAAATGTTGCGGCCGCGTTTAGAAAAACAAATATGCGTGTAGAAAAAGAAGAATGTAGCTGATGTGCGCATGCGTAGAACATTTCCTAACGGCGTACGGGAACGGCCACGTTCCGCCGCGCTCTACAGTTGACGAAAGCGGGAGTTTCTATTCATGAGTTAAAAAAATTAAATTTTAATCTCCACTATGAGAAATGTAAAGCTAAACTAAAATCAAGAGCTGCACATTTTAGACGCATTACCCTTAAAAACCGGAACTTACATGTGGAACAACTTACGATAATTTATTATCGTAAACAACTAAAAACCGCGGAAACCTGTGCAATCCGAAGTCTAATGCGAATACGATACCCGCACGGAAAAAAAGGCTTGGTTGGAACAACCAAGTGCCTTGGTTATATATCCGCCAGACAATTAATTGGTTAGACCAACCAAGTTATTTGTTAGGCTACCAATTTCTTGGTAAGCTAACCAAGTCACTTGGTTAGACCTAACCAAGAAATTGGTAGCCTAACAAATAACTTGTTTGGTCTAACTAATTAATTGTCTGGCGCATTTATAACCAAGGCACATGGTTGTTCCAACCAAGCCTTTTTATCCGTGCGGCAAATCCACTTCATGACCCGCCCAACACGGTACTCTACGAACTCACAGGCATTACGCCAATAATAACCCGAGCCGAAAAACTTTCAGTAGTAAGAGCTTCAAATTTATCGTGTATTTCTCGATAACTTCGTTGCATACAAACAAGAGTGTTAAATTTTGCAGGTTAAATAATTCCGAGCGCTTGCGCGAGGGGATTTTCAGCAAAACTTGACACGACTGTTTGTATGCAGGGAAGTTTGAGGGAAATACATGATTCATTTTGAAACTCGAGGGGTATTTGTCGAATTATTTTTTCCATCGGAATTTCGGCTCATTCTTCAGATCACGTTCCAGTTCTCGTTAGAAGTTTGACAGATGTAAAAAATTCTCAGGTTAAAAGTTGTTTAGAAACTGTTTTTATTGCTTAGCAACTTGTTAGGAAATATCCGAAATAAAATCGCGTAGGTTCCCCCACATGAGGCCAAATGCGTCGTTTCTATTGGCCGAAATTCCGATGGGAAAAATAATTTAAAAAAATCGCTAAAAACCAGATCGATAATATTCAAGAGTTATGTATAACCTCAACACCAAATGTAAATCGAAGACCTAAACACTCTGCTTTAACTCTACAACAACGACTTATACTTATGGCTGCACGGAAAAAAAAGATTAGTTGCCATAACCAAGAAATGAGTTGACACAACCTATCGATTATTCTATTTCCCTAGCAACTCAAATGGTAATACCAACGATTCGAATGATAATACCGATGATTCGAATGGTAGTCCCAACTATTCGAGTGGTAGTCCCAACGATTGGATTAGTTAACCTAACTAATCCAATCGAGAACTAATCGTGAATAGTTGAGGTTACTATTCGATATGGTTGAGGCAACTAATTTTTTAGACATTGTGTACAGCAAATCTAAAACGTAGTTGCCACAACCAAACTTTTTTTTCCGTGTGCGGAAACCTAAACGGAAAAAAAGTTACGCTTTATTTATAAATGAAATATTCAAACGACCATATTTTTAGAAAGACAAGGCTGAAGGACTCCGGTCGATGGACTATTAGCAATGCGTTTGCGGTTAATAACATAGGTATTAATTGGTTAAAAAACCATGTATCGCAAGGAAGAAAAAAAATTGTAAGGCATATTGTTAATAAAACTATTTTACGACTGCTACTATATTTTATAGTACAGTTTTTTTGTAATTATGGTTTCGTAATAATAAGCTGTGGTGAATATAAAATAGAGTGTGAACATTTGAATGGCTGTAAAAAAATACTAATTTTTATGGAAATATTGAAAGAAATAATGAAGAAAAAAATGGAAGGCACTCAATTATTTTCTTAATGGATTAATTATGTTTTTCTAGTTTTCCAAAAAGATTACTGTGATATTTTATTGAATATTAATTTTTTTTGCAGTTATTCAAAAGTTTACACTTTTCATAATAATCGCTATATTTTATTATTGTGAAATCATTATTATAGAGCGAATCGTATCATCATCTTTATTTCTATAAATATTAGGAATTTACAACTTTGCACACAAAAATTCATTTAGTAACGTTAAAACTTTATCCTAAAAGATACTAAACGAGCTATGAATCAATGCGTGGAAAAACTAAATTTTCTATCGCGTTTTGGAAACAATTTTTTTCTTAATTTATTTGTAATTTGATGGTATTATCATTATACAAAATCAGTTTTCTTAGGATTTGCAATAATCTTGACTTTGGTTCCTCTTTTTTCAATCTATTTTCTTCATGAAATTTTTTTTTCGATATTTTCAAACCAGAAAACTCAAAATTGTCCAAAACATCGAGAAAAGTGGTTAGAAAAAAAAATTCAATTTAAGGTATGAAAAAAATGACAATATTGCATAAACTTTTGCAATATTTTATTCAACGAGTATAAAATTTCTAAAAAATTGACGTTATTGCATAAAGTTCAAATTTTCACTTTGGGATTTTAATAAGCCATTATATATGTTCGATTTTTCGTGAAATTTTTTTTTTTAGTTTTCTATGTTTGAATATTCAAAATGATCCAAAACATTTTCATTTTGGATTTATGCCTAAAGTATTCTCAAAGTCTTTTTAGATCGGAAATTTCCTGGTCTTTATTAAACAAATCCACTTTTATAAAAAAAACCCAAAAATTTCACGTGCTTTCGATTTTTTAATCTTATCGATACCAGAAAAAAAAAACGATTGCAAGAAATTCCATCAGGTATTAACGATTTTATCGATTTTGCATAGTGTAAGATTTATGTGGCACGTACGATTGATTTAAAATTCTCATAAACATCTATTGACCCAGAAAAAAAGTCGAGTTAACGTGACTAAATTCATATAGTTATTTCGTCTTTATTTAAGTTAACAAAAATTTTGTTTCCCATTAAACATATATGTATTTCATTGAAATGTGCAATATATTGATTTCGACCATATTTATTTATTTTAATCAACCCCCATAAAATAACGGTCACTGAAAAAAAAAAATTATTTTTTACTATTAAATTCTTTATTTACCCGATAAAAACATCTAATTAAATTTACGAAATTCCTGTATACTAATCCTTCTTATTTAATCGAACTAAAATTTTCTTTCAATCCAGTATACATTTATTTGCTTTAATTATTACAGTACATATATCCAAAATAGCTTAATTTATTCAAATCAACGTTTATTTGATAACATTTGTCTGTGGATAATTAAATTAATTTAAAAAATAAATTACCATTTTTAGTCTAATATCAATAAAATAATATATTATTAATATTATTGCATAATCCCCCATTGTAAAAGATAGTCCTGTAATTAATTATTAATTTCCACATTGTTTATACTGAGCATTATAAAAAAATGTATTTAAATCGAAAACATATTTATTTCATGTTAATTACTTAACGGTATTATAATTATTCACTTACAATAATACAGTCCTATTATTGCATTCGTATAAGACATTTTATTTACGTCAACTAAAATGTATTTTGGTGTACTAGATTTTTTTTCTTGATTTGTGATGTAAATAATTATCAGTGATCGACAAGAGTCGAAAAATAGTTCATAATGTATCTCTTATATAAATCCGACCGATCAGTTCCCCTTTTAGAATGTACTTTTTATTTTCCAGCGCAAACCGATAAGAGTGAAGAATTTGTTTGTCATTTGTTTGGCGTGGCAGAGTAGGAAAAAAAAAGACTCGGGTGACTCACGATTGTGAATTAGAATCACGCGGGTTCGAAACAAGGTAATAAGACAAGCACGTGGTTCGCTTCGTCGTCGGTTTTATTGCAGCACGAGATTAAGAATGCGTTCAACGAAGGGTTTATTCCTACGTAAGCTAATTGCTTATCTCTTGCTTATGTATATAAAAATGATAACAATCATTTAATATCTTTCCGTAAAATTTTTCAGTAGAGCTCACAAATCTCGAATTTTTTGAAAGTAATTTTTTAAAATAAATTATAACATTAATAAAAATGTTATTTTTAATATTTTTGTGTCGTTTATTTAAAATTTTAGTACAGCTCACAAATCTCGAGTTTTTTCAAAATAAATTTTTTAAATAAATTATAACGTTAATAAAAATGTTATTTTTTATATTTTTATGCCGGCTATTATTTTTTGTGCAGAGCCGAGAATTGTTTGGGATTCTTCCTACGTAAACTAATTGCTTATCTCTTGCTTATGTATATAAAAATGATAACAATCATTTAATATCTTACCGTAACATTTTTTAGTAGAACTCACAAATCTCGAGTTTTTTCAAAATAATTTTTTTAAATAAATTATAACCTTAATAAAAATGTTATTTTTTATGTTTTTGTGTCGTTTATTAAAAATTTTAGTAGAGCTCACAAATCTCGAGTTTTTTCAAAATAATTTTTTAAAATAAATTATAACTTTAATAAAAATGTTATTTTTTATATTTTTATGCCGGCTATTATTTTTTGTGCAGAGCCGAGAATTGTTTGGGATTATTCCTACGTAAACTAATTTGCTTATCCTTGCTTATGTATATAAAAATGATAACAATCATTTAATATGTTTCCGTAAAAATTTTTAGTAGAGTTTACAAATCTCGAGTTTTTTCAAAATAATTTTTTAAAATAAATTATAACTTTAATAAAAATGTTATTTTTTATATTTTTGTGTCGTTTATTAAAAATTTTAGTAGAGCTCACAAATCTCGAGTTTTTTGAAAATAATTTTTTAAAATAAATTATATCTTTAATAAAAATGTTATTTTTTATATTTTTATGCCGGCTATTATTTTTTGTGCAGAGCCGAGGATTGTTTGGGATTATTCCTACGTAAACTAATTTGCTTATCTCTTGCTTATGTATATAAAAATGATAACAATCATTTAATATGTTTCCGTAAAAATTTTTAGTAGAGTTTACAAATCTCGAGTTTTTTCAAAATAAATTTTTTAAATAAATTATAACCTTAATAAAAATGATATTTTTTATATTTTTGTGTCGTTTATTAAAAATTTTAGTAGAGCTCACAAATCTCGAGTTTTTTCAAAATAATTTTTTTAAATAAATTATAACTTTAATAATAATTTCATTTTTTATATTTTTTTGCCGGTTATTAATTTTTGTGCGCAGCTGAGAATTATTTGGGTTTTTTCCTACGTAAACTAATTGCTTATCATCATCATAATCATTTAATATCTTTTTGTTCAAATTTTTTATAGAACTCACAAATCTCAAGTTTTTGCAACATAATTTTTAAAAATAAATTATGACTAATAATAATTTTATTTTTTAATTTAGTGCTGTAATTATTTTTTATGCACAGCTGAGAATTATTTGAAAATATGTGGAGGTCCTGTTCTTGTATAAAAAAATGTAAAAAATGTATAACTCAATTTTTTTTGGCTATAACTTACATTCATGATGAAAGGATATTTTTGTAGATCGCTGAACATGATTTAAGAAGATTTGGGGAAGATAAAAAAAATTGTAAGAACCAAATTCTTATGCCACATAAAAATGATAATAATTTAATAATATTTTGTTGACTTTTTTGGAAGAGCTTTCGAAAACATGAGTTTATAAATTTTCGGCTGCGTGAATTTTATTGCAGTTCGACAAATAGTGCGACAAAGCTCCCAAGGGATTATTGCTTTGCAAACAAATTATTTGTTTATCAATTTCTGGGTCGTCGTGGCCAAAGGCGTATTAAAAACAGCGATAAGAAAGAAGTAAGTCAAGAATAAACTGTCTGCCTTTGCGCGGGCTATCTCGAGATCGTTAATAATCAGAACATTTCTTCGTCGAGGGAATACTCGACGAAGGACTCTGCGCATTCTACATTCCGCGTACCACGCGCGATACGCGGTGAATAGAGATATACCTTGCGCGGCTTTCGACGCTTGTCGTTACTACTCCGTTTCTTGCACAAACATCAAACAAAAACAAGAGCCGACACCGTTTTAGCCACTGGTAGACAAATCTGACATACAGCGACAGAAATAGACCTCGACAGAAATAACAAGGGACAATAAATACAGCAAAGAAAATGCAGACATTATAAGAACGTGTACACGAAGTGGGATTTTCTGGGAACTTAACTTTCCCAGAAAATGTCTGAAGTTTTCCAGAAAATGAATGAAATTTTCCAGAAAATATTCGAAGATACCTAGAAAATGTCTGAAGTTTCCCAGAGAATGTCTGAAGTTTCTCAGAAAATGTCTGAAGATTTACAGGAAATGTTTGAAGTTTCTGAGAAAATGTCTGAAGTTTCCCAAAAAATGTCTGACGTTTCCCAGAAAATGTCTGAATTTTCCCAGAAAATGTCTGAATTTTCCCAGAAAATGTCTGAATTTTTCCAGAAAATGTCTGAAGTTTCCCAGAAAATGTTTGAAGTTTCCCAGAAAATGTTTGAAGTTTCCCAGAAAATGTTTGAAGTTTCCCAGAAAATGTCTGAAGTTTCTCATAGAATGTCTGAAGTTTCCCAGAAAATGTCTAAAGTTTCCCAGTAAAAAGTCTGAAGTTTACGAGAAAATATCTGAAGTTTCCCAGAAAATGTCTGAAGTTTCCCAGAAATTTTCTGAAGTTTCCCAGAAAAATTCTGAAGTTCCCCAGAAAAATTCTGAAGTTTCCCAGAACATTTCTGAAGTTTCCCAGAACATTTCTGAAGTTTCCCAGAAAATTTCTGAAGTTTTCCAGAAAAATTCTGAAGTTTCCCAGAAAATATCTGAAGTTTCCCAGAAAATTTCTGAAGTTTCCCAGAAAATTTCTGAAGTTTCCCAGAAAATTTCTGAAGTTTCCCAGAAAATTTCTGAAGTTTCCCAGAAAATTTCTGAAGTTTCCCAGTAAAAAGTCTGAAGTTTACGAGAAAATATCTGAAGTTTCCCAGAAAATGTCTGAAGTTTCCCAGACATTTTCTGAAGTTTCCCAGAAAAATTCTGAAGTTCCCCAGAAAAATTCTGAAGTTTCCCAGAACATTTCTGAAGTTTCCCAGAACATTTCTGAAGTTTCCCAGAACATTTCTGAAGTTTCCCAGAACATTTCTGAAGTTTCCCAGAACATTTCTGAAGTTTCCCAGAAAATTTCTGAAGTTTTCCAGAAAAATTCTGAAGTTTCCCAGAAAATATCTGAAGTTTCCCAGAAAATTTCTGAAGTTTCCCAGAAAATTTCTGAAGTTTCCCAGAAAATTTCTGAAGTTTCCCAGAAAATTTCTGAAGTTTCCCAGAACATTCCTGAAGTTTCTCGGAAAATGTTTGAAGTTTCCCAGAAAATGTATGAAATTTCTTCGAAAATATCAAGTTTGTCTGAAAATCTCTGAAATTTCTTCGAAAATATTATGTTTTTTTTAAAAGAAAGTCTAGAGTTTCACGAAAAAAATTTAAATTTTCTCTGACAATCTTTGTAATTGGTCTGGAAATTTCTCAACCCAGTCTGAAGATGTCCGAAATTTCTGAACTCAGTCTGAAAATGTCTGAAATTTCTGAAGTCCGCGTGAAAATGTCTGAAATTTCTGAGTCCGTCTAAAACTGTCTGAAATTTCTGAGGTCCGTCTGAAAGTGTCTGAAATTTCTTAAGTCCGTCTAAAAGTGTATGAAAATTCTGAACCTCGTGTGAAAAACTGTGAAATTTGTTGAAAAGAGCCTATAAATTCTCCGAAAATGTCTGAGTTTCATCTCAAAATCGTTGAAGTTGATCTGAAAATTTCTGAATTTGATCTGATAATCTCTGAATTTTGTCCGATTTTTTTTCTGAAATTCACCGAATTTTTTTCTGAAATTCACCGAATTTTGTCTGAAATTCACCAAATTTTGTCTGAAATTCACCGAAGTTTTTTCTGAAATTCACCGAATTTTTTCTGAAACTCACCGATTTTTTTTCTGAAATTCACCGAATTTTTTCTGAAATTCACCGAATTTTTTCTGAAATTCACCGAATTTTTTCTGAAATTCACCGAATTTTTCTGAAATTCACCGAATTTTTTCTGAAATTCACCGAATTTTTTCTGAAATTCACCGAATTTTGTCTGAAATTCGCCGAATTTTGTCTGAAATTCACCGAATTTTGTCTGAAATTCATCAAATTTTGTCTGAAAATGTCTGAAAATCTGCGAAATTAATCTGAAAACTTCAAATTTTCTCTAGTCATTTAATGTTATACTTAAAAACATTTTTCAGAAGAACTGCAATCAATTCTGACTTGGACAAGAATTTTTTTTCGGGAAATCAGAGCTTTTGGAGGTTTTGGTAAAAATTTTGGTAGATAATTTTCATAGCCAAAAATGTTATCCGTCGATGTAATTCGAATATCAAATTTTTTTAACTGCAAAGTGCCGCCGAGGCTTTGATAAGTGAGTCTGCCAGGAAGACAGTAGCGTGCAACAGCAACAGCCGCACCATTAACAGCCGTGCAGTGTTTGCGAACAATATCGTTTATCAGAGATCTGACGTCACGAGGCGACGACTACCGGAGGAGAATCGGGTGGTTCGAGCCAAACACAAATTCTAGTCGACCTGAGTCAACTCTTCATTCGAGTCTTTAACTCAATTTCACTAAACAACCATCTTGAAATTTTTGCTTCCTCATAGAGGAAATTTTGTTTTCGTGCGAAAATTTCGTTTCGACTTTTTTTATATCCGCACATTAAAAATGGACTAAAACATCGAGAAAAGTGGTTTAGAAAAAATGTATGGATGGATGTGTGTGTGTGTGACTCAAAATTCAAACTAATATATCTCAAGAACTGCTTTAACAATCGGTCTGAAATTTAGCAAACATGTGAAACAGGTCAACGCCTTTATTTGTGATAATTTTCAAAAAAATTCAAAAATATATTCAAATTTTATTTGACTTTGAAATTTTTTTAAAATGTCTGTACGTTTACCATCATCCGCAAATTTTTAGCTATTGAGCTAAATTATTTTTTATGAATAAAGCTATATTAAAGGAAGATCGGTATTGAATTTGGAATGAATTTGTAAAAAAGTTCGGTTTTTATGGGATTTTGAATTTTTCAAAAAATATTCGTTTTGCTCTGACTTACGTCAAATCTCACCAAATCAACTGAAATTTTCTACAGATGTAAAAAAACATTCAGCACTGCTGTCTACCAAATTTGGTCGTGATCGGTAAAGCGGTTTGTATTTTACGTGATTTTGAATTTTTCAAGAACTGTAAAGGTAACGAAAAAAATTGCCAAGTGGAACTTTGCACATTGTTTTCTCATGCATTTTCATTTTTTACAAAGCGTCCTCGATGAGGAAGTCAAAATTAATAAATAACTTTATTCATAAAAGTGGCTTTGCGAAAAATGAAAATTATTGAGGAAACAATGTGCAAAATTGTACTTTGCAACTTTTTTTTTTCCTAAATTCAGAATAAACTAAATTTTGAGTTTCACCGTAAAAATATTGTCCATAATGATAATTGTGACGAGGACTGTACCAGTTTAGTACAAACAGTGGTAATCCACGTGACGTAAAATGGAGACGACGGCAAAAAAAAAAGAAAAAAAAAGGTTTTATGTGTATCAAGCACCATATTAACGCGAGCAAGCATGTGACCAGGAGTCGGCGTATGCTTAACGGTTGAGCAATCCTACATCTCGTGATTCCCCCTTTTTTTTCACCTCTTCCGCGTGGTTCACACGTGCTTCAGTTTTCTTTGCTTCTCTTTTCAAACGCACATACAAAACGTTTCATTCTTCTTTTTTCTTCTTCTGATTTACACTTGTTTTCTTGTGGTTTAAAAATACTTTTTGCAGAATTTTTGCTTCTTCATAGCGGAAACTTTGTTTTTACAAAGAAAAAATCAAAATTTTTTATTTATTTTTCAAGCAAAAATTGTGCAAAACTGCAAAACTCGAAAAAAAAAATTTTCGAGTTTTTGTCGAGTGGAAAAACACGAAAAGAATTTTTTTTCGAAGATTCATCTCAATAATTGTCTCAACATTTTTTTCGAGAAAAACTGGAAAAATTTTTTTTTCGAGTTTTTCATGCCACAAAATTAGTTTACAAAAATTTTCCGAATGTTTCCGTGTCTGAGTGTGTGTGTGATAAAGTGCTTAAAATTAATTCTTCCCGTTAACCACTCGACCGAATGAGCTCAAATTTTAATGCCAAATTTAACTAAAGATGAATAATTCGGAATGCAAAATCGGTATTCGTACGTCAAAATTTAAAAAAGGGAAAATTCACAACACAAAATTCAACACTCAATATTTAAAAATTGAAAAATAGAATATATAAATGCCAAAATCAACATAAAATTTGAAACTAATAATTCACTATTCTAAACTCGAAATGCAAGAGTTAGAAAGTAAAAAATTCAAAAATGTATTTGAAAATTTGTAATCTGCAATTTTTAATTCTAAACCGATAAATCGAAGTGCAAAACATGAAACTCAAATGGAAGTCTCAGACACTTCGAGACTTGAACACAAATTTGTATTTCGAATTTTTCATTTTAGTTAAATATTTTAAATTTAATGTTTCAAATTTTTTAATTTGTGTTTCCAATTTTGTATTTTCAATAATGATTTTTTACTTTGTGGTAATTCATAATAATTTTGATATTATTGCAGAGACAACGAGAATATTTAACTCGAGAAATGCCAGAACCTACAAATCAGGGAACATCAGCGAAAGCAGGATGAGATTCTCGTGTTTTCCGAGGGCTAGTATTCTGGGACAAAGGGGTAGCATCAATCTCACCCCTGTTCCAGGACAAGACGATACACCCAGTGTAACTGGCCTTCGAATAATTAGCGTTAGTTTGAATGCACATTAGTAATAAATAAATAAATAAACTTTTAAGAAGTGTCCCGCGTAGAAAAAAAGAATCTGGCCGAGATTCTCGCCGAGATTCTCGCCAAGATTCTCGCCGAGATTCTTTTTAAATCTATCTGAGAATCTCGTTGAGATTCTAGAGAATCTCGGCCAGCTTCTTACCGATATTCTTTAGGGGTTCGCCGAAAATAAAAAGAATCTCTATCAAAATCTCGCCGAGATTCTCGCCGAGATTCTTTTTAAATCTATCTGAGAATCTCGTTGAGATTCTAGAGAATCTCCTCCAGCTTCTTACCGAGATTCTTTAGGGGTTCGCCGAAAATAAAAAAAATCTCTATCAGAATCTCGCCGAGATTCTCTAGAATCCCAGCGAAATACTGATAGAGATTCTTTAATGGGTAGCTGGAAATAAAAAGAATTTTATCATAATTTCGCCGAGATTCTAAAGAATCTCGGGCAGCTTCTTAGCGAGATTCTTCTCATTTTCATTTTCATTGAAAATGAAAAAAATCTATATAAAAAAGATCTTTACGAATATTTTAATATTGCTAACACTAATTTGTTAGTACATCAACGAAGGTTAGACCCCTCGTGTGTAGTCGAACTCAGAAAAGCTTTCCAGTCTTATATATACGCTGAGGCTTCAAGTCACTTGCGAGAAACGCTTCGTTCCTTCGCCATCTAGCGGAGTATTGTCCACCAGTGTTTCGTATGATGCCACTAGGTGGCGAACGGACGGAGCGTTTCTCGCAAGTGGTTTGAAGCCTCAGCGCATATATAAGACTGGAAAGCTTTTCTGAGTTCGACTACACACGAGGGGTTGAATCTTCGTTGATGTACTAACTAATTAGTGTTAGCAGTCCTTCAATATTCGTAAAGATCATTTTTGATATAGATTCATTTCATTTTTAATGAAAATGAAAAGAATCTCGCTGGGCGAGATTCTGATAGAGATTCTTTTTATTTCCAGCTACCCACTAAAGAATCTCAGTAAGAAGCTGGCCGAGATTGTCTAGAATCTCGGTGGGATTTTGATAGAGATCCATTTTATTTTCGGCGAGATTCTGATGGAGATTCTTTTTATTTTCAGCTACCCACTAACGGATCTCGCTAAGAAGCTGACCGAGATTCTCAGATAGATTTTAATCTCGGTTCGGCGCGCAACCGTGATTCTCGCCGAGATTCTCGCTGAGATTCTTAAGAATCTCGCTGAGAATCTCAGCGAGAATCTTCTTAAGAATCTCGGCGAGATTCTCAGCGAGAATCTTCTTAAGAATCTGGGCGAGTCTCTTTTTTTCTATGCGGGGTTATATATACTTTTTTCTTATTAAAAAAAAGATACTAATTTTTTTTTGTTATTTCTATTTAGAATGGGGGTTCAAGGGAACCCGTGGCAATGAGCTACAAACGTGCAAGCGAGTTCGGAAGTGTCGTGAGTATTATTTAAAATAATTTTTTAATCAAACAGAAAAACAATTAAAAAATTACTCCAAAAATTGGCAACTTAACATCATTAAATTATTGAAATTTACTGGAATATTGAAAATCGTAGATAAGAGAAAATCCAGGGAGGGTCAATGGAACTGGTCCACCGACGTATTACACTGCTCGTGACAATGACAGTCCCTCGACACATCAAAATAATGGGAACGGAAGTTTGGCGCGTTCGGAAACGGCGGATTCGAATCTCTCCCAAGAAGCACCAAAAATTCCAAGGGGTGGAGTGATCGGCAGAACGCCAACGCCTCCCTCAGCGCCCACTCCAGTCTACGAAAAAGACGCAAAGTAAAATTTAAAATAATTATAAACGATCTGTAAAAAAAAATAATGTTTTAATTTTTCTATTAATTTTTTGTCGGTAATATTGACGATTATTTTGAATGTTGACATTTGTTTTAGTTCGAGGGAGCAAATAAAGCGAGCTATAGTCGAGAACGAGTTTCTTGGCAATCTTGAAGAGGCTCAAGTCGAGGCTCTCGTCTCAGCAATGTATCCCAAGCAAATACCACCGTCGACTCTCGTGATCCAAGAAGGAGATATCGGTAAAAATCTCAGGAGCTTAGTTTATCTTGGCAGAATATCATTTCTACGGGAAGAAATTCTACACAGACTAGATTCTACACAAGTAAGGTCTACACAGCATCATTCGAGACAGCATCAATTTGCCACGATAAGACTCTACACGGAAATAATTGCACGTGTCAAAACTGTACACGGCATTGAGTCGTCACAGCAAGCTTTATATTCCCCAAATTCGACACATTTACGTTCTACACAAATGAAGGTTTATACAGCTAACATTGTACACGGCAAAGTTCTACACGGGTAAAATTGTACAAGGCATAATCTTACGTGGCTGAAGTTGTACGCGGTGGAAGTTATAGATGGCAAAAGCTGTACATGGTCGAATTAGTACACGACGAGGTTCTACGCGATTAAAATTCTACACAGGCATAGTTTTATGTCCGTATATTCGAAGTAATTCTATAGGGCTGAAGTTGTACCCGGCCTTAGTCCTACACGGCAGAAGTCCTACACGGTAGAAGTCCTACACAGCCGAAGTTGTACACGGGCAAAGTTGTACACGGCCAAATTTTTACGCGGCTGCAGTTTTACACAACCGAAGTTGTACACGGCATCGTTCTACACAGTCAAAGGTTTACATGGCATAGTTCTACACCGCTCAGATTGTATACCTTCGAAGTAGAATACGTCATGTGTATATAAATATTCTCTAGCTGGTGTAGACAGAGGTTTATGTAGATATGAGGCTTTGTAGAACCGTGACGTGTGCATCTGTAGCCGTGTAGAATTATTCCGTGTTCAACATATATGTCATGTAGAACAATGCCATGTGAGACTTTGGCCGTGTAGAACTACGTTATGTACAACTTTGGCTGTGTAGAATTATGCCATGTACACCTTTGACTTTGTAGAACGATGCCGTGTAAAACTTTGACCGTGCACAACTTCGGCTGTGTAGAACTTTGGCAGTGTAAAACTTTGGCCGTGTAGGAGGATGTAGATTACATGTCATGTAGAACAATGCCATGTAAGACTTTGGCCGTGTAGAACTACGTTATGTACAACTTTGGCTGTGTAGAATTATGCCATGTACACCTTTGACTTTGTAGAACGATGCCGTGTAAAACTTTGACCGTGCACAACTTCGGCTGTGTAGAACTTTGGCAGTGTAAAACTTTGGCCGTGTAGGAGGATGTAGATTACATGTCATGTAGAACAATGCCATGTAAGACTTTGGCCGTGTAGAACTACGTTATGTACAACTTTGGCTGTGTAGAATTATGCCATGTACACCTTTGACTTTGTAGAACGATGCCGTGTAAAACTTTGGCCGTATACAACTTTGACCATGTAAAACTTTGTCCGTGTAAAACTTTGACCGTCCACAACTTCGGCTGTGTAGAACTTTGGCAGTGCAAGACTTTGGCCATGTAAAACTTCGGCCGTGTAGGAGGATGTCGTGTACAACTTTGGCAGTGTAAAACTTTGGCCATGTATAACTTCGTTTGTGCAAAATATAGTCTGTGTAGGTTTGCATCCTGAAGTAACGATGTACTGTACTTTAATTTTATAAAAAGCCGTTAGAATGATTATGTTTAGGGTTCTAATCACACCGTCTTGCAGATATCTTTGATTATATTGCATCTTTGTTTGCTAGGCTCACATTTGTACGTTTCTGCGGAGGGTGAGTTCGACATATATGAGGGTAGCAAGTTCCAGAGGAGTTTTGGACCCGGGGTTGCCTTTGGCGAGCTTGCACTACTGTACAACACAAAGAGGCTTCGTTCTATAAGTGGTAAAGTTTTTTTTTTCAAATAATTCATTATCATCGTAAAAATGATTAAATCTTGGTTGACAATTTTAGTCCTTCTGAATATTAGTTTTTACGAAATTTATTAAGTTACAGTAACTGTTGTAATTTGTGGTAATTTTCTTTATTTTTTCAAATAATTCTTTATCATCGTAAAAATGATTAAATCTTGATTGACAATTTTGGTCCTTTTGAGTATTAGATTTTTCCAAAATTTATTAAGTTACAATAATTATTGCAATTTGTGGTACATTTTTTTTTCAAACAATTAATTATCATCGTAAAATTGATGAAATTTTAGTTGAATATTTGGATACCTCTGAGTATTAGATTTTTACAGAATTCATTAAGTTACAATAATTATTTTAATTAAAATTAAACCCATAATTTTTATTTATGTGTCTATACAGTAAAAAAAGGTGGCAAAGTATGGGTTCTGGACAGATCAGTATTTCTGACGGTGATGATGAGAAGTGCACAGGATCGACTGGAAGGCAATATAAGATTTTTGCGACAAGTATCCGTGTTGAAAAAGTTGCCTGAACCTAAAGAACACGTTCTCGCTAAAATCTCAGATCTCATACGAGTTGTAAGTCATTTATAAAAATTTAAAAAAAAATTCATTAAGGGTGCCGATTTATTTAAAAAAGGCCCTAAAAAAATATTTTATTCATTAATACTCTTGTTTAAAAAATAAATTTATATGACTTGCAAATTTTTTAACGCAATAGTATCATCAATGAAACAAAAATGTTAGTTTATAATTTTTTGTAATTAATTTGGTCCCCTTAAAGTGATTATTAATATTAATTAATTCATTAATATTTTTAATATTAATTAATTAATATTAATAATTTATCAAGTTAACTAAATTATCAATATTAATTTTATTATTAATAATTTAATAATAAAATAAATAATTCGAAGTATTAATTTTTATGCGATTTTTTCAGGAATTCTTTCCGGCTAACGCTAGGATAGTTCGACAGGGTGAAACTGGTGACAAATTTTACATAATAAGCGGTGGTAACGTGAGAATAACAAAGGATACCGAATATGGTGGAGAGGAAGAGCTAGTGGTGCTTGGAAAGGGACAGTATTTTGGAGAAAAAGCACTTTACGACGAGGCAGACAACAGACGACAAGCAAATGCTAGCGCTCTTGCACCTGGCGTTGAGTGTTTGACTCTCGATGGCACGTGAGTATTTTTTACAATATTGTCCCTAAAATTATATATCATTTACTAAAAAAAAAAAAAAAATACGAATTTTCTATACATTGCATTGGATTTTTGTTGTTGTTGTATCTTACAGAACTTTTTTGAACTACTTGGGCGGCCTCGATGAAATCAGGAACAAAGATTGGTTGGAGGAGTATGAAAAACAGAAGAGATCGTTGACCCCGAAATTGTGGACCAACGAGTACTCGGAACTGACGCTTTTCGATTTGGAAACTAGAGGTACACTCGGAGTTGGTGGTTTTGGTAGAGTGGAACTCGTAACTCTGAGGGCCGATCCTGAAAAGAGTTTCGCACTGAAAAAACTGAAGAAGAAGACTATGGTTGATCAGCAGCAACAGGAGCATGTGCTGAATGAAAAGTGCATTATGCAGGCCTGTGACTCGCCATTTATTTGCAAGTACGTATTTTGTAATTTTTTTTTAAATTTAGTCTGAGTGAGTTTAAAATGAATTTTGTGTAAGTGAATTAATTTTGAATGTGAATGTGTGAATGTGTGAATGTGTGAATGTGTGAATGTGTGAATGTGTGAATGTGTGAATGTGGAATGTATAAATGTGAGAATGTGAGGATGTGAGAATTTGAGAATATGAGAATTTGAGAATGTGAGAATATGAGGATGTGTGAATGTGAGAATTTGTGAATGTGTGAACGTGTGAATGTGTGAATGTGTGAATGTGTGAATGTGTGAATGTGTGAATGTGTAAATGTGAGAATGTGAAAATATGAGACTGTGAGAATGTGAGAATGTGGGAATGTGGGAATGTGGGTATGTGTGAATGTGTGAATGTGTGAGTGTGTGAATGTGTGAATGTGTGAGTGTGAATGTGTGAATTTATGAATGTGTGAATGTGTGAATGTGTGAATGTGTGAATGTGTGAATGTGTAAATGTGCGAATGTGCGAATGTGAGAATGTGTAAATATGTGAATGTGTAAATGTGTGAATGTGGGAATGTGGGAATGTGTGAATGTGTGAATGTGTGAATGTGTGAATTTGAGAATGTGAGAATGTGAGAATGTGAGAATGTGAGAATATGAGAATATGAGAGTGTGAGAATGCGCCAATGTGGGAATATGTGAATTGTGTGAATGTGTGAATGTGGAATGTGTGAATGTGGGAATGTGGGAATGTGTGAATGTGTGAATGTGTGAATGTGTGAATTTGAGAATGTGAGAATGTGAGAATGTGAGAATGTGAGAATATGAGAATATGAGAGTGTGAGAATGCGCCAATGTGGGAATATGTGAATTGTGTGAATGTGTGAATGTGGAATGTGTAAATGTGAGAATGTGAGGATATGAGAATTTGAGAATGTGAGAATATGAGACTGTGAGAATGTGAGAATATGAGAGTGTGAGAATGCGCCAATGTGTGAATGTGTGAATGTGTGAATGTGTAAATGGGAGAATGTGTGAATGTGTGAATGTGTGAATGTGTGCATGTATGAATGTGTACATGTGCGAATGTGAGAATGTGTGAATATGTGAATATATAAATGTGTGAATGTGTAAATTTGAAAATGTGAGAATGTGGGAATGTGAGAATGTGAGAATGTGAGAATGTAAGAATGTGAGAATATGAGAATATGAGAATGTGTGAGTGTGAGAATGGGTGCATGTGTGAATGTGAGAATGTGTGAATATGTGAATGTGTGAATGTGTGAATGTGAGAATGTGAGAATGTGTGAATGTGAGAATGTGAGAATGTAAGAATGTGAGAATATGAGAATATGAGAATGTGTGAGTGTGAGAATGGGTGCATGTGTGAATGTGTGAATGTGTGAATGTGTGAATGTCAGAATGTGAGTGAAAGTGAGAGTGAGAGTTAGTCTGAGTTTAAGGCTTTACATTTGAGTCTGAGTCTGTCATTGTCATTGGAATGGATATCAGTGTGAATATATAAAAGTGGCTGTGTGTTTCAGAATCGCTATCTAGAGGATAGGTAATGAAATTATTTTGTCTCAAAATTTCTATAGTGGTTGTTTTCGAGGATTTCAAGTGTTTCGAAAGTTTAGAGATATTATAATCAATATTATATTGGTTAACACGATTATCTTTTTAGACTCTATCAGACATACAAGGACAGCAAATACGTATACTTCCTAATGGAAGTATGTTTGGGTGGCGATGTTTGGACGACTTTGCAAAGACGACGATATTTCGATGACCACACAGCCCAATTTATGGTCGGTTGTGTCGTGGAAGCTCTGGATCATCTTCATTCACTGAACATAGTTTACAGGGACCTTAAGCCTGAAAATCTGATGCTTGATACTCGAGGATATCTCAAACTGGTAATTCATTTTTAATTAATTAATTATTTTATTTGTACTATGAAAAAAATTTAAGAATAAGAATTTCTTAGAATTTAGATTTTAATAGATTTTTTTTTTTTTCGGAAATCATTATTTTAGGTGGACTTTGGATTTAGCAAGAAAATTGGACCAGCTAAGACGTGGACTTTTGCTGGAACGCCTGAATACGTTGCACCGGAAATTATACTCAATAAGGGTCACGACAGGTAAAATGAATAGGCTGTTCATTGCTTTTAAATCTGATAAAAATATTTCGCTCTCAGAAATTTTCAAAACAAATTCAAATTTCTTTTATCGAGTCTCAGAAATTTTAAGTCTGAGAATTTTTTAGCAATTTTTAAAGGAAACGGAAAAGGAAAATTCCAAATATTTTCAAACGGATTTCAATTATTTTCAGAAAAATTCCAAATATTTTCAGAATAATTTCAAATATTTTCAGAAAAATTTCAAATATTTTCAGAAAAATTTCAAATATTTTTAGAAAAGTTTCAAATATGTTCAGAAAAATTCCAAATATTTTCAGAATAATTAAAAATATTGTCAGAAAAATCTTAAATATTTTCAGAAAAGTTTCAGATATTTTCAGAAAAATTTAAAATATTTTCCGAAAAATTAAAAATATTTTCAGAAAAATTAAAAATATTTTTAGAAAAATTTAAAATGTTTTCAGAAAAATTCCAAATATTAACAAAAAAAATCCAAATATTTTCAGAAAAATTTCAAATATTTTCAGAAAAATTCTAAATATTTACAGAGAATTATGTTCATCAGGGAAGCTAAATTAAATTAGCAAATAATTTTTTAATATACACATTTGCAGAGCGGTGGATTATTGGGCCCTTGGAATACTTACCCATGAGTTGCTGGTAGGAAAACCTCCTTTCCGAGGTGCTGATCATATGACCACTTACAATAAGATACTCAAAGGCGTTGAGATGGTCGGCATACCCGGTATAATAAACAAAAATGCAAACAATTTAATCAAGAAGCTTCTGCGATTGAGTCCGTCCGAACGTTTGGGTTACCAGAGAGGAGGAATCCAAGATATAAGAAATCATAAGTGAGTATCAAATTCCATTACTAAACTAATATTATTAAATTCCAAACCAACTCTAAAGAAAATTCGTCCTTTATTTTCTTTCCATTCACAATTTCTCGTGACAATTTAATATCAATTGAATTTCTGCTGCCTAATGAATTTCATTTTTAAGTCAATATGAATTAACGATAATTTCGAGCATAACATTAACAGAAATTGAAGGATTTGAAATCCAATCACGATTAAATTATACTTGAGAGGAAATTTAAGAATTCTTCACTTTATTTTTTACCATTTGGAATAAAATTAAATTCTCAAAGAAAACGAAACTTATAAAGCCAATCAAGATTTTATTGGAATTTCTGTTCCTAGTATTTAAGTCCTCATAAAATAAAATATTCAAAAAAATTCAAATTTTGTTCTTATTTGCATTTACTGTTACGTGATTATTTTTTGTTATCGAATCGTTAGTGATTTTCAAGTTACTTTCAATGAAAACAACATGTAGCAATCTTTAAAAAATTAGTCCATTTATTTAGAAAGAGAAAGGAAAAATTGCCATCGAAGTATCTTAATTATAATGTTATTTAATATATTAATATTTAAATAAATAAAATTATCGACATTTGAGTAAATCATACAAATTTGAACATAAATGGAAAGTAAATGTTGGTATTTATTTCCAAATCTATTGTTACGTCAAGTTTGCAAAAATTAAATAATTTCGACAATCTTACACGTTTTGCACGTTAACGAAAGAATTTACCGTGCGCTAGTTAAGGAATATAAAATATTCCCTTGACTACAACTGTCGATAGTATCGTTAACGCAAGCCTGTTTTCGGGTCTAATCTTTCGAAAAATAACCCAGGATTAGGCTAAAGATTCTACTTTTGTAGAGGTGAAAACGAGGATAACTTGTGTATTTACGATGATGTTGATATATATTTTCCTTACTTACGTTGTTATACTTTGAACTTACGTGATATTTACCGTGTAATTGATCTTGTTGTACGACGTGGAGATGGCTTCTTCTTCTGGTCAGTTATTCGAATGATAATTCCGTAGAAGTCTTGGGTATTGGAAAATCGCGGGATGACGGAATCAAATATGAGAGATATTTAATTTTGCAGCTTAATGGTTGTTTATTCCAACAAAAATATAGCGCAACGTAAATCAATATTTTACCGATATCCACCGAAAAAAAGTCGGGGGCGTACTTAAAATGTTAAACAGTGGTTCGATAAATTGGCGTCGATTTCTAATACAATGATGTAGTAAAAACAATAGTTTGACTTCTAAATCCACTAGTCGTGTTACAATCGGAATATTCACGCAAGTTTTCTCAAAAGAATTGTTCAAAGCATGAGGTTGCTTGTATGACAATGGGTCAAAGAGTGACAATACCTCTGACCGTAATAAAGATCGAATGGTGCGTGGAAGATGAGGCCACGAGACCCCGTAGTCCGGTGCTTTTATACAACTGTGTACCCCTTCTCCTAACTTATTTCTAGAGTCTACTTTTAATTAGGCTACCAGACGCGTCCCCGCAGGTCGTTCGGAAGTTTGGGAGGGTGACATATGAGTCTTCGATATCGATATACCTTGAACGTGTTACGGCTAGCCTAGTAACCGCTTCACCCATACATGTCCCTTAGCAAGATGATACACGCTTCCCATTGTTCCTCGCGTCTTCGGGTCGGCTGAGATTAAGTCTCATATCTGATAGGCGAATTTCGTATCGGACGTTCCAGTTCTATTTTGATTGCAGAATAAATTATGCCCGCTTGTCTTTCGCGAGGGCTATTATATTGTGAACTGGAAGATCGAATAACGCAAATAATTTTAGTAACTGTTTGCTACATATTTCATTAATTGTCATGCTTGTGGTTAAAATATATTTTGTTAATTAATATAATTTCTTTAATTATTTTTATAAATTCCAAGTTTAACGATTAAAACATTATTGCTTAATTTGACAAGATTCCATCATTATTTATTTGGAGGGAGAGTATTTGTCATAGTCGACTCTTCTTTATTCTCGATCGATTACGTCGGAAAAATTATCAATGGAGAAAACTGAACAATAATTAATTTTAATAATATGATAAATGAGATCACCGACATTTTTGTGCCAAACAATCTTTTTGGAGAGTTTCAATCTCAAGCCGAAATTCTGAGAAATAAAGTTAAATCTTTATTTGATTATCAGTTTTTCGGGGGAGATATCAGTCGTTTTATTAGTCCCGTATGAGGGTTGTTAATAATAGTTCTTAGATGGTTGGAGGATTTTCCAACAGAACTCATTTCTTTCCGACGAAAAGGTCGGGTGAACCGGGCAGAAGCCTCGGGTTAGATTTTAGGCTCTCTACCTTTGTCATCGACAACGAGAGAACTCTTCGACTATTATATCTTTTTAATCCCCGGCCACTTGGCTAGTGATTGAACGGTCCAGTGCTGGCGCAGCGATTCTCATTTGAATTCTTTCTTGAATCTTTATGATAAAGTTTCCGAAGCAAATTTTCTAAGTATTTTCGAAATATTTTGTGAAGTTACGTCGTGACGTAACACTATTTCGATAATTTCCTCAATAATCACAATATTGCTACTGTTATCACACAATCAATATTATTTTCTGAAAAAAAAAATTTTTTTAAATTTAAAATTGCTACAAAATGTTTTGAAAATCATAAAAATTTTACAATTAATTTCAGATGGTTTAACGGCTTCAACTGGGAAGCTCTGCAAAGACTTGCCTTGCCCGCTCCTATTGTGCCAACAGTCAGTATAAATTTTAACAAAAATTATACCGAAAAATAAAATTAAAATCATTTTTTTTTAATATTCATTAAATATTCGCAGGTTCGCAGCGAAACGGACACAAGAAATTTCGAGCGATATCCACCAGATCGTACGATTCCTCCCGACGAGTTTTCCGGCTGGGATATGGATTTTTGATGCCTCAAAAAAAAAAAAAAAATCCCAGGAAGATAAAAAATTGAAAATCGAAATATTCACCGCAAGAAATATTATTTTTCATCACCAAAAAAATGCCTGAACGAGGGATTAAAAATTCTGCATTATTCTGTCAGCTCCAAACCAACCAATATATATTGTATACGATTGTTTATGATTTTTGTTGTATAATTTATGTGTTTACGTGATTTTGCAATCGTGCCAATAAATCCAAAAAATTTTATAAATAATTTCACAGAGTGATGAAATTATTGTGTCATTTATTGACCTTGACTGAACGATTCATGGATGGAAATAAATCACACCTTGGCGAAGGAAGTTCTTAAGTGCAAATAGAGATTAAAAGTCGAGATGATCGTCGTTAGTCACGTAATAAAAGAAAAGAATACACGTATATCGAGCTTTCCAATGTTTTCTAACCACCTGATATCGCCTCAGGATTCCCATGATACCGAAGCAGATACTCAAACATCGTTAAACAGATAACAACTTTTTTTTTTATTACTTTACTCGCATTCTTCCTGAACTGAGTAAGAATCTGTTGTACGATTAATTATTATCTTTTTCGCATTATTGGTTGTAAGGACTTTTGTCGGCGGTGCTTTGATATCCTTATGATAAGATATTATGAAAGTCATCGACTGACTTTCATAATATTTTTAAATTCGTTCAACAATTCTGAGTAGAATGAAGCTATTCAAGAAATATAACATTTTTTGTTTAGTTTTAGATTCCTGCTTTAGAGAAAAATAAAACTTTCAAAGCTAATTTTTTTAAAACCTCATATGATACGGTTATGAATAAATTTTTGCTGTAAGGTAAGAATTTACGCCATTTGCAGTCGCTATTTTAGTTAATATTAAGCCGGTTAATGGATTTTAAGTAAAATGGGATTTTATGTTTTAAGGAACAGAAGAAGAAAATAGGATTTTTGAGGAATTTCATTTTTTAAGGAAAATAAGATTTCATATCAGATCCTGAACTGAGAATTTGGGCAATTTGCAATCGCTATTAAATAAAACCGGTTAATAGATTTTAGATTTTAAGGAACATAAGAGGAAAATAAGATTTTGTATTTCAAGGAAAATAAGATTTTGTATTTCAAGGAAAATAAGATTTTGTATTTTAAGGAAAATAAGATTTTGTATTTTAAGGAAAATAAAATTTCATATTTTGAGAATAATAAGAGAAAGTTTGTTGGCAGCCCTTTTTTCCCGCACGTTTTTATTCGACACAGTGTCGATTCTACACATTGTTTTCTGCACTACCCGAGTAGAAATTTCATCAGACATGCCTACTGTCACACGGGGTCCAGATCAGTTTTAGGTACGGTAACTTTATTTGGGGCTGCCGTAAATTCACCTGCTCAGGTCCATGTAAGGCTGAGATATGGCATTCGTACTTAATAATACCGTCTTTCCAACGGATCAGGCTGATGTCAGGCTAGATATGGTAACCTTATTTAGGGGTCGTCGTAAGTTCACCTGATCAGGTCCGTGTAAGGCCAAGATATGGCATTCTACCTTAAAAATGCCGTCTTTCCACCGGATCAGGCCCATGTCAAGCTTTACATACGGTAACCTCATATAGATATGCCATTCATCGACCTTATCCGTTTCGCATAAGGTCTTCCTGTGGCATTTGGACCAAGATTTTGTCCAATTTACCTTTACTTTCCCTGGTCAGATCCGCATACGGTCTTCGTATGGCATAGTTTTTTTTAAATATGTCGTAAATTTACATTATCAGGTTCGTGTAAGGGCTAGATACGGCATTCGTTAAAAACATTTAAAAATTATTGTTATGCAAAATCAATCTTTTCAGCACCTTGCGTGTGCTGGACTTTTCACATCTTTATCCCATCGAGAAGTATTCGAAATTTTTGCTGAAACTCACGTTTCACGGGACTGTACCGCTAGAATTACTTTGAAATCTATCCAGGTACTGACCGTCATACGCCAGTACCTGGATGGGCGACCGCCCCATCATGTTTGAATTTTGAATATTTCGGTCGTAATCACAATAAATGGATGTACAGTCTTGACGTGTTTTCATTTTAAGTATAATTCAAATAGACAATAAATATATGAACTTTGTAAGATGCCAATGGCCGAGTGAGCTAAGGCGCAGTCACCCAAAGGATCAAGGTTCGATTCCCACCAACGGCAAATAAATTTACATGTGTTTTTTTCAGCAATTAATATGTACTGAAAACTAAATAAGCTCGAATATCCAATAGAAAGTGCAAAATAAATCGAATTCGATAAGCGCAGATAATTATTTTGTAATTTACTTGCCGTTTTTATAAGTAGGGGCTTAGTAGGGCAGCTTCTATCCGGCCCTTATCTGGAAAAGCTATCTGGCCCTGATCATGCGCTGCGTTACTTTCCTGCAAGGCCCATATAAGGTTGCCAGGCAGAGGCCTTAGATTTAAATCCGGCTACCACGTAGGGCCTGATATTCCCCATAACTGAATTTCTACTCGGGTCGAGCGTGCCAGCCCAAAAAATAGACTATTTTCAAGATTTTTTTTCGGACGGTTACTATACGACGATCAATCTGAAATTTTGATGACATATTAAGGTAATCATGAATGACAGAAAATTATTTTTTATAAGACGATTTTTATTGTTTAAATTTTTTTTTAATTGTTGAAAATAATGTTGATAAAAAAGATAACCTCATTTTGAACATCCTAGGGGTCGCAAATTTGATCTGAAAAAAAAACCCAAAGGATTATTAATTAGTATGCGATTGGCTATCGTGCTATGGAGGCTTTTTTAAAATAAAAATTGACAAAATGGCGGCGGTTTGAACAAAAAGTACCAAAATTAGCTGTTTTTTTCGACAGTTTTTCTTTTAAAAAAATGGGAAGATTAAAAAAAAAAGCTTCCATAGCACGATAGAGAGTAGCGTGGAGAATGTTCTCCTAAAATTTGAAAACGATCGCTTGAAAACTGTTCCCAGGAGAATGTTCACCGTTTTAAAAAATGCCGTTTCGAGAAAAACGCGTTTAAAGTTTGGAGTGTAGAAATTTCATATACCTAAATTGTGTACTTACCACTAATCGGCGATCCTAGGTCCATAAAGTATGCCAGCGAAGTCCCGTGTGGAAATTCCAACTCGCCATCACCTAGAAATCGACTAGTTTTCTTATTTTCTGTACAAGATCTAGGTCGGAAAACTAGCTAGATCCGAGCACTATGTGTAATTTCTCGCTGTCTAGTCGTTGTACAGAAAAACTATCTAAAATCTGGCTAAGATTCTATTAATTCGCCCAGTAAACTTAGCTAGTGATTAGCCAGTACGGAAATCGGTTAACCCTATAGCATAAAATTGACTAGGTGCTAGACCGGATTTCTCTATTGAACCCAGATACCGGTTAAATAGCCTAGGATAAATAAAAAATAGAATTAATATAAACCGTCATTTATTGCATCTGCACGTAACAGGGAAGCTGTTTAACACTATTTAAACAGTTTAACATTATTTAATAACGTACGTAATCACTTTTTCATTAATAATCAAATATCTCGATAAGGCCTATCGCAAAAAACAAAAAAAAATGAATTCTTTCGCGTCGTACAAAACAAAAAAAATCGTAGTCCTCTAGAACGTATTTAATAACGTACGTAATCACTTTTTCAATAATAATCAAATGTCTCGATAAGGCCTATCGCAAAAAACAAAAAAATATAAATTCTTTTGCGTCGTACAAAACAAAAAAAAATCGTAGTCCTCTAGAACGTATTTTTTGGTACCTTTCACGAACATGCACGTGCCACTCTACATAATAATAACTCGCTGCGCAGCGTGTCACGACTAGACCCTGTATCGGAATCTCCCTGTATCGGAAAACGCCCGCGTTTCCGCCGAAAACACGCACGGTGCCGCGTAAACGATGCGCATTGCGACTTTAACTTCGTTAACGTATATATTATGTCTAGCCCCTGGTCAGGTAAGCTGTGCCATGAAAGCTAGATAGATCCTAGATGGCCTGGGTATCTATACACGTATGCTAGATATATTATGTCTAGCCTCTAGTCAGGTAAGCTGTGCCATGAAAGCTAGACAGATCCTAGATAGATATGCTATCTATCAGTGCATTCTGGCTAGATTATGGCTACTCCCACTACAGAAAAACTTGATAGAAAAAACTAGATAGACGCTAGGTTCAAACCAGTTTATCCCCAACAGATTTCCACACGGGTGTTAATTTTACAGTGAATGTTATACTAATCATTACTTCACACACCAGTTTTGTAAATTTCATATTACTTGTCACTGTAAATTTATAATCTTTTTTGACAGTGTAGGAATAAATGTGTAGAATCGAAATGCGTGGAACTGAAATGTATTGTAAAACTCGTGTGATATTAAAAAATGTGTAGAAAACGTTGTCTGCATGATATATTTAGTGCAGAAACCAATGTGTAGAATCGACACTGTGATGAATAAAAACGTGCGGGAAAAAAGGGCTGCCGTATTTTTTCCAGGGATTATTTTTCTCAAAAGATTTTGTACGCATGATTCTTTTTTACACCGAGCGAAAAAATTTCATTGACGCCAATGAAATGGTTGGATTGATTTTTTTTTCATTGATTTCAATGAAACCCAGTGGACACAGTAATGTTGTAGCAATATAACGGCAATATAACCGATTGTAACAAGTAATGTTACCAAGACGTTACATGTAAATTGCATGTAACTTGCCATTTCCGGCTCAGCAATATAACGTGTTATGTAACCGACACATAACAGTTATATTGCGGCTAATAATAACCAAAATCATAACAATTACATAACTGCAATATTAGAATGTAATATAACATATGATGTAACTATAACGTTGCAGTTATATACATAGTAATATCGCAGTTGTGTAACTGCAACGTAACAGCAATTTAACCGAAAGTAACACGTAACATTATATGTAACATACATGTAAGATATTATTTCCCACTTAGCAATGTTACTGTGTTCCATAACTGTTACAACTCAGTTATGTTCCTAGCACGTTGAATAGTGTAACTGCAATGTAACAAGTAACATAACAATTACGTAACCGCAATTGCAGAAGGTAACTTCCAGTCCACTAAAGAACTTAAAGGGTTGCTAAATCGCTACCCTTGGAAGTTCAAAAAAATTAACCGCTACTATTAAGAGTAGAACAAGCTATAGGTAAATGATGCCAACCGGTTGGGACACCACCGACGGGTATCCCTCCAGTGCTTCGACTAAGCTGCGCCGTTTGTCAGTCTTATATATACTCTAGGGTCTCGAATTGCTTGCGAGAGACTTTCCAGTCATTAGGCCATCTAGCGGACATCACATCGTTGTAAACGTGTTATGTAAAGATTACATATTTTTGTTACATAACAGTAACAACAAAAGGACATAATGTACATTACCTTACCTGCTTGTAACAACTGAAGTATTACATGTTATTTCTATGTTCTATGAATGTTAACGATACTTCTAACATTACCGTGAAGTTAAGATGTGACATTTCATTTACATGACCGGACTATCTTCACGGTTACATTGCAATAGTTACAAGCATGTTGCGTTACGGTAACTCACACTCGTTACGTAACTGTAACTGTACTACAACATGTAACAGTTACATAACGTGCATGTTAGTGATGTTACATAACCACTGTGATACGCCCGTTACGTAAATGTTGCATAATATTGTAACATTCTTGTAATGCTTATTACGTTACATCACTGTAACATGACCGGACTATCACCACAGTTACATTGCAATCGTTACAGGCATGTTACGTTACCATTACACACTTTTGGTACGTAACTGCAACTAAACATCGACACATAATAGTTACATAACGTGCATGTTAGTGATGTTGCATAACCACTGTGATGCGCATGTTACGTAAATGTTACACAGCCTTGCAACATTCTTGTAATAGTGCCACGTTACATTCCTATAACATTACTATTCTATCACGAAAGTTACATTCCAATTATTATGAGCATGTTGCATTGCGGTTTTATAGTTTTGTCATGTAACTGCAACGAAAATACGTTACATAACAGGAACATTACCTGCAAATAACAAATTAAACATTGCATGATACTCTTATGTTACATAGCTTCAACATATCACAAGCGTAACATTGTAACATTACATGTAACTTCCAGGTTACATTGCTGTTCAATTATGTGTTCACTGGGAATAGTGCATTTGAATTTCGAAGAGAACATTTCATTTGCTTGTAAATAAAGATTTACTTAGTGAGCATATAATAAAGAAACAGTTTCATTGTTTTAAAGAGACGTTTTCATTGGTTCAAAGAAACGTTTTCAACGATCTCTCTCTCGCACCTAACCTCACTTTTTTATTTTCCGGTTCTCCCGAACGAACCGCTTTGAGTTTCGAGGAGCCAGAAGCTTAGCCTATTTTTGCCGTACTTCCTTACATACTCACAAGATTTGAGCTTTATCTGCTGCATACTTCAGGAAAAAATAGGTTTCGAAATTTTGACCTGGTAAGAAGAAGGTTTCATTGAATCAGAGACGATATCTTTGAAATCAATGAAAAATTGATTGGTTTAAAGAAATGTTTCTTCGAATCAATGTCACTACTTTTCATTGAGTTTGAGATCATTCAAAGAAAAAATAGTATTGAAATTCAAGTTTTTTATTTCATTGGCAAAGATTTCCGTGAATCAATGAAACTTTTTCGCTCGGTGTAAATATTTACCAAATTCCCACAACACAAGAAACAATTTTTTAAAGTAGCGAAAAAAAATGTGTGTTATTAATATTATTTCCAGTAATTTTAATTAAAACAATCATTCATTACGCAAGTACATTTATCCTCGTTTAAACAATATAAACATTCATCGATAAATATTACTAATTTTTATTTGCATCGCTTCCCTTAATTAATCATGAAAATAATTTTAAAACACGGAATTACCTACATAATAAGTGAAACTCCACGACAATAAAAAGCATTATGTAGTTTATCGATTTTCCTGTTTCTAATATTTGCCAGCGATTCTACTGTTATCAAGATAATTATACGAGAAGGCGTGGCTTAAATATGATTAGGATTTTACATAATATTGTGCGTAGATTTCACTATATAGATTCACAACTTTTAAGGATTTAATTTATACAAATTTATACTAATAAAAGGGCTAACATTTGAACATTAAAAGCCCTAAAAAATCGCATGGCATATGTACGTACAGTCGCACTCGCTTAGCTTACCTTTTGTTATCCGATAGATAAGCGAATACCCGTGTATCACCTTGAGTTATAGGCAGGAGGTATAGTAACACACGAGATCGTCGTGATGGTCAGTCGTCCGATTGATTGCGTCGTTGAGTACAACTGGAACGTCGCATTAGATCATATCTGAATTTAAAAACTGTTTAATTCCTTCGAACGATAAAAAATTTTAAATCTCCTCAATAAAAAGTGCTAAACAAATTTGATCAATATTTTTTAACATTTTATTTAATAATAAAAGATAATTAAAACACACAATAACTTTTTTTCCGTTACATTCCTTCTAAACACAATTTTTTAATTTTTATTATTACATTTTTTATTTTTTTATTTCTTTATTAAAAAGTGCTGTACAAATTGTATTCATATTTTTAAACATTGTACTTAACAACAAAATATAATAAAAAATTATTGTTTAATTTTTTTAACTCCTACCGATAAAATTTTTTTATTCCGTCAATAAAAAGTGCTGAATAAAGTTTAGTTATATTTTTTAAATATTTTATTTGATAATAACATATAATAAACACGCCAATAATATTTTTTTCGTGACTTGCCTCCTAAAGACAATTTTTTTATTTTTATTATTACATTTTTTAATTTCTTTTGACGATAAAATTTTTTTAAATATTTTATTTAAAAATAAAGCATAATAAAAATTCCGATAATTTTTATTTGCATAAAATTCCTCCTAAACACATTTTCTTTATTTTCATTGTTACGATAAAAATTGCTCCAAAATATTTTTAATAAAATTGTGACAATAGTCGGTGCCAAAAATTCGATTTTAAGGGTGCAAGATTTTTCAATGAGTGAGAAATATAATGATAACTGATGAGAATAATTTTTTTTTTATTTTTGTGATATAGTGTTAAGTTAAAAAGAAATTAACTTGTGCGAAAATGTGTAAATGGGCGATGAAAGTGCAGTGAAAAAAAAATAACAATGAAGTTCTTGTGCATTCAGCTTTATCACCGAACCAAAAGCACTAATTTTACGAAAGTTAGTGATGCTCAATTGGCGAAAAATGAACAACAGATTTATCGAAGACTTTCAATTCCACGAAAAGATGGAATTATTGGACTTGGTCATGATGCACAAGAATCTGCAGATGAAGCTTTAGTTACATTTGAAAAAGATATAGCGTTAGTACATCATTTTTTTAATTATTATTCTTTTTTTTTACACATTAAAAAATAATATGTATCTTTCTGTAAATATTAAATTAGAAAAGACCTCAAAATTTTTTTTATTAAGCTGCTCATTGCGATTTGAGTTACTTGTTCCGAAAATATTTTAAATAATTGTTTAAAAGCGGCCAGAATTTTTTTTTAATTTTAGAAAAGTGTGTTTTTTATATTTTCGTTAAATTTTGAATACATTAATGGTCGAAATTCTTTAATGAACATATTGTTTGTAACAAATTTTGCTAATCTTATCAGAATCAATTTGTTAGAAAATAAATTTAATAAACGTGTTTGATTTTTTGTAAACAAACAACAAAAATACACTTTTTAAAATCTAAAGAAATTTGAAGTCAATAATTTTTTCTAAATATTTTCAACTGTTTTGCGTAGAATTGTTTTTTTTTCTTGTGGCAAGGAAACTAAACGTCGATCAGCAGTTCAAATAGGAATTTTTTATTTTTAGTGGATTATTTTTATATTCTATACAATTCATGTTGTAATTTTTTTTTCAGTACTAAAAAGCGTGTCAAAAAAAATATACTTTCTCGCATCTAAAGAAATTTGAAGTCATCATTTTTTTTAAATATTTTCAAATGCTTTGCGCAGAGTTATTTTTTTCAAATTAAAATTTTGTTTTACGCATTATTTCTATGTTCTATAAAATTCATGTTTTAATTTTTTTTACGTACAAGAATGCGTGTGAACAAAAATACAATTTTTCAAATCTAAAGAAATTTGAAGTCAATAGTTATAAAAAAATATTTTCGACTGTTTTGCGTAGAATTGTTTTTTTTTCTTATGGCTAGGAAACTAAAAACGTCGATCAGCAGTTCAAATAGAAAAGATTGTTTTTTTTTATGAATTATTTGTATATTCTATACAATTCATGTTGTAATTTTTTTACAGTACGAGAAAGCGTATCAAGATGGCTATAAAGAAAAACGATTTTTTGGGAAATTTGGAAATGTCTCAGATAGAAGCGATGATTTCCTACATGTATCCTCAGGAAATAGCGCCGAAAACGCGATTGATTCGCGAGGGTGACAGAGGTAATGGATTTTTTGTTAAATTCTTTATAGAAAATAAATTACTACCCGTGGAGAAATCTTATCAGGATTCTACCAAGGCCCCGATTAATATTCCCTAATTCTCTTAGGGGCCTTATGTGGAACCCTCATAGGGTTTCGCAAATGATGGTCACGCTTTTTTCTTCCGGACCTTTAAAGGCTAAATGTTAGGGGCCTTTAAAGGCAAAATATTGAGGACCTTTTAAGGCTGCCCTATTAAGTCCTTACTAAAATAATAATAGTACATTACGATACGAGTGCGAAAAAATTTTTTCTGACGAGTGTGAATTTGCAGCACGAGCCGAAGGCGAGTGTTGCAATCACACGAGTTAAGAAAACGTTTTTCGCATGAGTATCGTACAAAATTTTATTTCACGAGGTGTGTAAACGATGTTTGACGCACGCGAAGCGTGCGTAAAACCGCGTTCTACCCACTGAGTGAAATAAAGAAATTTAATTTAAAAATATATATTTGTTATTATTTAGTTGAGTAATACTGCACTTTTAATTAGATATTTCGTCTTTCTCTACACGATTGTACATATTAATCGCTGAAAAAACATATTACATTTTTTTTTACATTGACGGAAATCGAACCTAGAACCCTCCGGATGGTGTAGTTACGCTGCGTCTTAATTCTCTTGGCCATTCAAATCATATGCATATGCATTTTTTTTGTCTATTTGAATGACTGTAATATGAAATATGAAATAAAATTAATGTAATATAGTCAGAACTTGATAGATTTACATGACTGCGTCTGATGTGTAAAAATAAAAGCACATTCGGTTAATTTTTTACAGAAATTGGTTATATCGAATAGGGTACATTGTATCGTTGTTGTCATCTATAATTATATTCCACAAAATTGCTGTTTTATCGTCTGCGCGAATTAGTTCGTTTGTATCTAGGTGCGTGACTGTCTGACTGACCTGAGGACCAGTATTAGAATGGGTGACCACCTGGCTGACTTTGACAGTCATTAGTTGGATAGCTGACCACCAATTTTTGCATGGAAACCTCGGATTGCCATATAAGATCCTCATCTGGCAAATTTATTATTGATTTGTTTACTTTATACCATAGTTTAAGCCTGACTGGGCCTTTAATTAATTAACTTATCAAGGCCTTATTAAACTTCGCCATGGAAACCTAGACTTGCCTTATGAGACCCTTAGGTGGCAAAGTTATTATTGATTTGTTTACTTGGTGTCAAGATTATGCCTGATTGGGCCCTTGAGTGATTACCCTATGAAGCCCTTATTAAACCTCGACATGGAAACCTAGAATTGCCTAAGGAGACTCTTATCTGGAAAAATTATTATTGATTTGTTTATTTGATGCCATGATTAGGCCTGACTGGGCCCTTAAGTGATTACCCTATCAAGCCCTTATTAAACTTCGCCGTGGCAACCTAGAATTGCCTTATGAGGCCCTTACGTGGCGAAATTATTACTGATTTATTTACTTGGTGCAATGATTAAGCCTGACTAGGCCCTTAATTAATTGCCCTAATATAGCCCCATTAAATATCGGCATGAAACCCTACAGTTTCCTTAGTAGGTCCCTAATTGGGAGTGATATAGAACTCCCTTTTATGGTGTCCACATTGGTATCATGATGAAGCCTGACTGGGCCCTTAAGTAATTACCATATCAAGACCTTATTGAACTTCGCCATGGAAACCTAGAATTGCCTTATGAGACCCTTAGGTGGCAAAGTTATTATTGATTTGTTTACTTGGTGCCAAGATTACGCCTGATTGGGCCCTTAAGTGATTACCCTATGAAGCCCTTATTAAACTTCGACATGGAAACCTAGAATTGCCTAAGGAGACCCTTATCTGGAAAAATTATTATTGATTTGTTTATTTGATGCCATGATTAGGCCTGACTGGGCCCTTAAGTGATTACCCTATCAAGCCCTTATTAAACTTCGCTGTGGCAACCTAGAATTGCCTTATGAGGCCCTTACGTGGCGAAATTATTACTGATTTATTTACTTGGTGCAATGATTAAGCCTGACTAGGCCCTTAATTAATTGCCCTAATATAGCCCCATTAAATATCGGTATGAAACCCTACAGTTTCCTTAGTAGGTCCCTAATTGGGAGTGATATGGAACTCCCTTTTATGGTGTCCACATTGGTATCATGATGAAGCCTGACTGGGCCCTTAAGTAATTACCATATCAAGACCTTATTGAACTTCGCCATGGAAACCTAGAATTGCCTTATGAGACCCTTAGGTGGCAAAGTTATTATTGATTTGTTTACTTGGTGCCAAGATTACGCCTGATTGGGCCCTTAAGTGATTACCCTATGAAGCCCTTATTAAACTTCGACATGGAAACCTAGAATTGCCTAAGGAGACCCTTATCTGGAAAAATTATTATTGATTTGTTTATTTGATGCCATGATTAGACCTGACTCGGCCCTTAAATGAATACCCTATCAAGCCCTTATTAAACTTCGCCGTGGCAACCTAAAATTGCCTTATAAGGCCCTTACGAGGCGAAATTATTATTGATTTATTTACTTGGTGCCGTGATTAAGCCTGACTGGGCCCTTAATTAATTGCCCTAATATAGCCCCATTAAATATCGGCATGAAACCCTACGGTTTCCTTAGTAGGTCCCTAATTGGGACCTACTAAGGAAAGTAGCCCGACAGGGCCCTAAGTTATCTTAGGACAACCCTAATTTTTTTCTTCACGGGTACCGATTTACTGCACAATAAATATTTTGATATCCACAGGACTTCATCTATACGTATCTGAGGAGGGTCAGTTTGAAATCTACGAGGGTACAAATTATCATGGAAGCTTTGGACCTGGCGTCGCTTTCGGTGAACTCGCTTTACTTTACAACGTCACTCGATTATGCTCTATAGACGGTAAATTTAAAAAAAATTATGTATTTAAATTTTTTATAATTGTATGAGATCAGAAAATCGATTTTTCTAATGTCATAGAAATTTAAAAAAAATGCAATTTGTTAATTTTATAGAAACTCTCATAAATCTATTTTTTCTTATTTTACAGACACTTTTTATAAATTTTTATTTTTATTTTATAGATATTTTTACATCTATTTTTTTTCATTTTATAGACATTTGTTATAAATCTAATTTAATCAATTTATAGAAAAAAAATTATGTGTTTAATTCTTTTATAATTGTATGAGCTAAAAAATCGTTTTTTTTAATGTAATAGAAATTTTTAGAAAATGCAATTTGTTAATTTTATAGAAATCTTGTATAAATCGAATTTTTTTTATTTTATAGAAATTTTTTACAAATCTATTTTTGTATTGGTTTTGTATACATTTTTTATCAATCTAATTTCTATTTTACAGCAAATTTTTATAAATTTCCTAAATTTATTTTATTGATTTTTTTAGATCCGTGTTTTTACTTTTATAAACATTTGTTAGAAATCTAATTAATTCAATGTGGAAAAAAAATTTTACTTATTTTATTTCAATGAAAAAAATGCTGTCCTAAAAAAAAATTTAATTTCAGTGAAAGAAGGTGGCAAAGTATGGGTTCTTGATCAGCGGTCATTTGTCGCTGCGATGAAGAAAGATTGGAAAGACACGACAGAGAACAACGTTCGTCTACTCCGTCGAATTTCTTTACTGGACAGTTTGCCTCGTCACGTACTCGCAAAAATTTCCGACTTGATATACATTGTGAGTTTACTAATTAGCAATTCCATTTTTTGACCTAAGAAAACAATTTAATAAATTTATCGTTGATATAGATTTTACCTGTGGTCTTTTACAATTTCTTCCAGAATAATTATTCCATAATAACAATGTGCTTAAAAAAAAATTCGACAATTTTTTAAATTGTAATTTCATTTTATTAGTATTTTTTTTAAATGTTCACATTCATCATACGTTTTTTAAATATTCAACATATAAACATTAATAGTTATTCAAAGTGTCAAAAACATTTTTTAAAAAATTTATTTAATTTCTATCAACTTTTACTCCGAATTAAGTTACGGTTTATTATTGAGACTATTTTTTGATAATAATAATTGGAGTTATAAAAATGGTGTATAATAATAATAATATTTCTGTCCTCATAAATAATCGTTTTTTTATGACCTTGTTTCATATTAATTCTCACATTTGTATAATTTTTTTATTTATGGACTAAATTAAATTGAAAAATTATAAACGTCAAATGTTTCACTCTTGGAATTAATACTAATTATATTTTTTCTCGCCTCCTCCTTAAATTTTAGTATCAAAATAATTTTTTGAGAATTGCGTCGAAATTGCAGGAATTTTTTCCAGCCAATGCTTACATCCTACGACAGGGCGAAACTGGCGAGAAATTTTATATTATTAATGGCGGCAAAGTGAGAATAACTCGAACGATGGAAAATGACGAAGAGGTCGAGACTGAAGTGCTAATCAAAGGCCAATATTTTGGGGAAAAGGCTCTTTATGACGAGGGTGACCATTTACGTCAAGCTAACGTAATCGCAATGCCACCGGGTTGCGAATGTTTGGTCATCGACAGGATGTGAGCAAATTTGTAATTTTATTTTACCAAATTATTAAATTATTTACAACAAAATATTAGATAACACATTTTTCAATTCCTATATGGTAAATAAGTCTATATAAAATTATATTATTGGATGTTTTATTTGTTCGCATTTTTTTTATGGAACGTTAGCACATTAGTTTAATAAAATTTCTTCACTTTTTTAAAAATCTATATGAAAAAATATTTACGGATGTTATATATGTTTGACATTTTTTGCTCATCGACAAAACGGAAGCCGATTTTTTTTGCTAAATTAATTAGTTTTAAAAAATCAGTAGTACATTTTTGAAATGTGAAATAGGCTTATACAAAATTATATTCCACATGGAATGAAGTTATTTCCATATGGAAATAAAAAAATTATTGTAATTTCTAATTTTATTGAAATTATAAAAACTTTTCAATTTCTAATTTTTTTTTAAATATGAAATTGTGTCAATTTCCAATTCTTATGAAAATATAAAATTGTTTCAGTTTCTTTTTTTTTTTTTTAATTAAAAATGGTTTCAATACTTAATTTTTATGAAATAAAAATTCTTTTTTAATTGAATTTTTTTGACATTTTCCAATTTCTTTAAATTGAAAAATTCTTTCAATTACCAATTTTTTATTTTCCACATGAAATTGAAAAAATGGTTTAACTAATTTTTTTTA
Organism: Ephialtes manifestator; assembly: GCA_963970395.1. Lineage (NCBI taxonomy): Eukaryota > Metazoa > Arthropoda > Insecta > Hymenoptera > Ichneumonidae > Ephialtes > Ephialtes manifestator. Next base: position 19,251,085 of record OZ019979.1, read on the forward strand.
CTATGGTTATTCGCAGATGTTTCAAAAATTATCTCGGAGACCTCGAATCAATAAGAAACAAAGATTGGATTACCGAGTACGAGATCCGAAAACGTTCGTTGAAGGTCGAATGGACGAGCGATTATCCAGACATAACTCTTGCAGATCTGGAGGTGCAAAGTACGATAGGAAAGGGCAGTTATGGAAGAGTCGACCTCGTCACCACAAAAAAATATCCTGGAAAGAGTTTCGCGCTGAAAAAAATCAAGAAAGCCATGATAACCTCCATCAATTACAAAAAGTACATTTACAGCGAAAAAAATATAATGCAGGCTTGTTACAAATCTGATTTTATTTGCAAGTAAGTATTTTTTTTTGTTGGTAAAAAAAATAATTTTTAGGTAAAAAAAAATAAATTTTTTGGTAAAAAAAAATATTTTTTTGGTAAAATAAAATATTTTTTTGGTAAAATAAAATATTTTTTTGGTAAAAGAAAAATAAATTTTTTGGTAAAAAAAATAATTTTTTGGTAAAAAAAATAATTTTTTGGTAAAAAAAATAAATTTTTTGGTAAAAAAAATAAATTTTTTGGTAAAAAAAATAAATTTTTTGGTAAAAAAAATAAATTTTTTGGTAAAAAAAATAAATTTTTTGGTAAAAAAAATAAATTTTTTGGTAAAAAAAATAAATTTTTTGGTAAAAAAAATAAAGCTTTTGGTAAAAAAAGAAATTTGGTAAAAAAAATAATTTTTGTGGTAAAAAAAAATAATTTTTTTGGTAAAAAAAAAATAATTTTTTTTTTGGGTAAGTTTTTTTTGTTAAAGAAAGAAAATTCTCTTTTTCATATGAAAAGTAATTTTTTTTCGTAAAAAAGATCATTTTTTTTTAACTATTGTTTTAAATAATTTTTTTTACCATATTTTTTTGCAGACTTCATCAAACTTTTATGGACAGTAGGTACGTTTATTTTATGATGGAAGCTTGCTTAGGAGGTGATCTACGTACTGCTCTACACAGAGTAGGAAGATTCGATAACTCTACAGCAAAATTCATCGCCGCCTGCATCGTCGAGGCTCTGGATCATTTGCATTCCATGGATATAATCTGCAGGGACTTGAAACCCGACAACGTTATGATCGACAATCGAGGATACATAAAATTGGTTATTACATACATTGCAGAATCAATTTTTCCTTATGAATGCATCGCACATAATTTTTCAACTTTTGGCGGTTTAATTAAAATTTGGGGAACAAAAGTGAAATTCGAAAAAAAGAACATCAGTGAAAATACTAAAAACATTAATTTTGAATAACAGTACAACCAACAAATTATTCATGCCTTTCAGAATTAAGTTTTCTTCAAGAATGCAATTCACATAATTTTTCAACAAAAAAAAAAGTAGTTTAATAAAAATTTGAGGGACAACAGAGAAATTGAAAAAAAAAAAATGAACGTTACTGAAAATATGAAAAACACTGATTTTCTGTAATAGTAAAACCAAAAAATTATTCATGCCTTTCAGAATCAAGTTTTCTTCAAGAATACAATTCACATAATTTTTCAACAAAAAAAAGTAGTTTAATAAAAATTTGAGGGACAACAGAGAAATTGAAAAAAAAATTAACGTTACTGAAAATACTAAAAACATTGATTTTCTATAATAGTAAAACCAAAATATTATTCACACATTGCAAAATTATTTTTTCCTCAAGAATGTATTTCATATAAATTTTCAACCAAAAGGGCGACTTGATTAACACTTGAGGGACAAGAATAAATTTGAAAAAAAATTAACCAGCAAATAGAAAAATGAAAAAGAATGAATAGCCACTAGAGTTATTTTTGATCATTGATTTTTAATGATACTAAAGCCAAAAAATGACTCACACATGGCAGAATAAAATTATCCATAAGAATGCATCTTACATAAATTTTAAACCGAAAAAATTCGCTTGCTAAAAATTTCACAGTCAGGAGAATTGAATGCCTGAATTTCAAAAACGTTAATAAATTCTTCGAACAATGATAAGATCTCGGAAAAATCAACGTATACATTTGATAAAAAAAAAATTCCTTTAACATTTTATTGACTAATAATTAATATCGCTGTTTTACTAATAACTTCTTAGAATAAAAATTATTTAGTATCATTTTTTTAAGTATCGTATTATGTACCGTAATCTATTGAATTTTTTATTAGGATTGTATGTGTGAAGCACGAATTAAAAATTGATTTGTGGGATTAATTTGATGACAGACGGATTTTGGAGCGAGTAAAAGAATAGGCCCCTACAAAACCTGGTCTTTCCAAGGAACTCCAGAATACATGGCGCCAGAATTAGTACTTAATAAGGACGGTTATGACAGGTGAGTTACGACTTTGTTTGAAAAAGAGTCAAGTGTATTTTTTCCAATGTCATTTTATTATTTTATTTTCATAAATTAATATTTTAGTTATTATCATAATTTAATTTGACAAAAACGTTGTATGCTTAAAGGGCCGCAGATTATTGGTCACTGGGCATATTCATACACGAACTGTTGATAGGAAAACCGCCTTTTTGCGATAATGACAAGATCAAGCTTTTCAACAAAATACTCGATGGCATAGACAATCAAGATTTGCCGGCTGGACTCAAGACTTCGGCGGCCAATATAATTCGGAATTTGTTGCGAAGAAAGCCCGTCGAACGACTGGGATATCTGAGAGACGGTATCGCGGATATTCGCAATCACAGGTACAGCATACAATAATCTAATCGCGATTGCAATATTATTTTGCTTCCTTATAGAGGAATCTTTGGTTTCATGAAAAAAATTTTTTTTCGAGAATTTTGTCAAGACACTTAGAATTGTCCAAAACGTCCAGAAAAGTGATCTAGAAAAAATGTTCGTATGTATATGTGTGTGTGTGTGTGTGTGTGTGTGTATGTATACATCTCCGAAAATTCGAACGCCGATAACTCAAGAACCGTTTTGTATATCGAGCTCAAATTTGGCACACAAGTTTAGCAGCAGACCTTCTTCAACTGTAGCAATTTTCGAAAAAATGTGTGTAAAAATTTCGATTTTATGCCGTTTTGAATTTTTTTAAAAAAGCAGGTGCACGCTCTAACTTTCGTAAAATTTATTCTATTTTGCTAAATAGTTGGTTATAAGAGTAGGTGCACTTAATGCTGTTTGGTATTGAATTTGGCTCGAATCGGTAAAGTGGTTCAGATTTTATGGAATTTTGAATTTTTCAAAAAATTGACATTATCGCTCTATTGTAACGTTTCCAAAACTTGAAATAGCGAGCTCAAATTTTGTATATAAATGAAACAATATTCAGCCATTATATATGTATAATTTAGTGACAAACGGTATGAAATTTGTGATTTTATGGAATGTTGAATTATTTTTCATAATATACGTTATCACATTTACTTTCGAAAACGCTCTAATAATAACGAAATAACGGAATAACGAAATAGAAAAAGCGAATTCACAACATGTTTATTTATCTGATTTAAAAAAGGATGCAAAGTAGCAATGTGCAAGGTTCTACTTTGCATCCTTTTTGTATGTATATTAGGGTGTGTCGAATTTTTTTTTTTTTTTTTTTTTTTCACATTGTATGGTCTCAAACCATTGTTTGTAATCTTTTATATAATAAATAATATTTTTATAATAATCTTTTCAATGCCATACCAAAATATTATTAACAAATTGTTAAAAAGAAAATTGTTCATCGAAATATGCGGTAACTCAGCTTTTTTTTTAATGAAAATAATTCGTTCATTTTTCGGAATACGTATGAATTTTTTCAGATTTTTGTCTTTATTTTTATTTTTGCACATTTTTCCATGTAAATAACAAGAAAAATCAAAATAAAGATAAAAATCTGAAAAAATTCATATGTATTCCGAAAAATGAACGAATCTTTTTCATACAAAAAAAAAGTTGAGTCAACGCATATTTTGATGAACAATTTTCTTTTTAACAATTTGTTAATAACATTTTGAAATTATTATTATGCGAAATTAGTCTTTTGAGTGCCTATAATAAGTATGAATTTTTTCAAATTTTTTTAACATCGGGAAGTGTTTGCAATTCTTGCCCGAATTTCTCGAATTTAGGCGAAATGAATATCTTGCGCCTTACAAAAATCATGACTTGAAAACTATTGATCTAAACGAAAAATTTGTAAGCACTCTTTCACTTCCGAATGATATGAAGATGACGAAAAAAAATATACAAACTCCAATATATCGTATCCGTAATTTGGGGACATGAATTTATTGAGAGCCGTATTCATTTTCGTGTTAATTAAATGAGAAATCGATACATCGTTTGAGCCACCTCTAAAAAATTTTTTATCGCGCTCAAATTTTCAGACGAGTTGTTTAAAGGCACAAACAATGGTTTGAGACCATGCAATATGAGAAAAAAAAAAAAAAAACAAATTCGACACACCCTAATGTATATGTGTGAGTGTGTGTGTGTGTGTGATCGTATCTTGTTAGCACTACAGTGATCGCAATTGTTAAGATTTCGGGCTAAACTTGGGACCATACGTAGACTGTCATTGAACAATTCTTCGGATTAAATCTGGCATAAATTTGTTAAGGGGTTCAAATTTTATGGCATTTTTTATTATTTGAAAAAAGTTAGTTTTCACTCCAGTTTCTATAATTCTTTAGATATCGGGCTGAAAGTTGATTTATAAGTAAACGATCATCAGACAAGATTTATTATTGAATTTGGCGTTAATCAGTTGAGCGGTTCAAATTTTATGGCATTTCGAATTTTTTTTTTAAGTTTGTCTTCACACCAGTTTCTACAATTTTTTAGATATCGGGCTGAAAGTTGGTTTATAAATAAACTATCATCAGACAAAGTTTAGGATTGAATTTTGCGCTAATCCCTCCAGCGGTTCAAATTTTAAGGCGATTTGAATTTTTCAAACAAATTCTATTTTTAATTGAACATCCAAAATTTTTGAGATTATGTATACAATAAGTTAATTATAAAAAGTTTTATATTTCCTCCAACTTTTATAATTTTTTCGATATCAATCTATAATTTAATTTACAAGTAGACTACTATTTGTGGATGCATTAAGGGGTAAAAAATAATGGCATTTTGAAATTCTGGAAAATGTTTTTTTCGCCCGCTAACTGTACCGAAAATGGTTTTCTCATGGATAAGCCTTTTGTTCTATCAATCTGTCGACGTACTCGGCTAAAAACTAAAAACTAAAGTAACTAATCACCCAACGAAGCTTCCTTTACAGGAAATTCAAGTTTTACAAAGCTTTATAAATAAAGGTTGCAAAATGGTACATTACTTTCTCATTTTACATCTTTCTCAAACTTTGTCAAAGAGGTACCTCTGAGAAAGATGGAAAATCAGGAAATAACGTACCACTTTGCAAACTTCAGTTTGCTTCCTCATAGAGGAAGCTTTGTTTTAGTAAAAAAAAAAAAATTTTCGAGATTTTCATGTCAGGATACTCAAAATGATCCAAACGTCGAGAAAAGTGGTTTAGAAAAAATGTCCGGATGGATGTATGTATGTATGTGTGTATGTATGTATGTGTGTGTGTGTGTGGCACGCTTGCAAAATTCAAACCGCTGTATCTCGAAAACGGCTTTAACAATCAAGCTGAACTTTGGCACGCTGGTAGAGGAGCAACGCCCCTTCCTATGTTTACATTTTCGAAAAAATTGAAAAAGAAATTCAGATTTTATAAGCCTTTCAATTTTTCGAAAAATGTCTGTATGTTCTCTAGATTACGCAATTTTTTAGCTAATGAACCAAATAGTTCTGGACAAATTGAGAAATGAAAAATGAGGGTCGGTATTGAATTTGAGCGAAATCCATAAAGCGTTTCAGATTTTATGAAATTTTGAATTTTCGAAAAAATTTTGTTTTCGTACTTATTCAAGTTAAGTTCGACCAAACCTGCTCAAATCTTTTGCAAGGTAAAATTAACATCCAGTTGTAGTAGATATCGAGAACCAAACCTGCTCAAATCTTTTGCAAGGTAAAATTAACATCCAGTTGTAGTAGATATCGAATTTGGTGACGATTGGTAAAGTGGTTCAGATTTTATAAGACATTGAATTTTTAAAAAAATCTCTGTATGTTCTGTAGCTGCCACAATTTTTAAGATAATGAGCTTAAACAGTTTTTGACGAATAAAGCAATGAAAAATGACGATCGGTATTGAATTTAAACGAAGTACATAAAGCGGTTTAGATTTTATAGAGTTCTGAATTTATGAAAATTGTTGTTATCGTACTTCATTAATTTGTATTTAAAATGAGGATGCAAAGTGAAACTTTGCACATTGCTTCGTCAATAATTTTCATTTTCGTAAAGCTTCCGCTATGAGGAAGCCAGAAATAAAATAAAGAAACTTCCTCATAGAGGCGGCGTTGCAAAAGATGAAAATTAATGAGGAAGCAATGTGCAAAGTTCTACTTTGCATCCTTTTTATTTTCATATTTATTTTTGAAAAAATTATACAGATGGTTCCGTTCATTCGACTGGAAATCGCTGAAAAACTTGTCGATGACATCGCCCATCATTGTAAAGGCAAGAAAAACTAGACTGCATTAATGTAGTGGAGAAAACTTTTTTTTTTAAGAATTATATTTAATTAAATATTTGTCAATTCCTTGCAGCTTGTGAATCATCTGGACACTCGGAATTTTGAACCATGTTCCCCAGACCGCGAGCCTGCACCAAACGACTTTTCCACCTGGGACCCCGATTTCTGAATTTTATAAAATTTGTCTTTGACATTACTGTAGCTTTTATTATCCTTTATTTTTACAAAATTGATTCAATAAAATTCTTGCTACTATTGCAGAGTATTTTATTCCTGATTCAGAGCTACGTATCGGCCAGAAGTGAAGCGCGATTATGTTTTTTCTGCTAACTATTAAGGAGGTTGTATTGTACCAACTATTAGATACACGCTCAGAGATTGAGTTACACACAGGATTAAGTCGTCAATGTTGATATAGTGAAAAAACAATTCCTCTTACCGACTTTTTTTCTGAGAAATTGAATGTTGAAATACAAATATTTTATATTGCTGTTTATGGAAAACCTGCTCACATTATAGTTTAATTGAATAATTAAAATATACGACGTTTAGAAAACACTGATATAAATATTGCTAATTGTGTGTCAGATAATAAGAATTCCAATAAAGTTATAAAAAAGTAGAGTTTCCAGGACTTTCGCGGAGTAATAATGAGTTAATAATCGAAAAATTAAGATAATCAATGCAGTACAAATTTCAGAACTATACGTATTGAATTGTTTTGACTGGAAATATAGCAAGTATTTGTCAATAACGTCGCTAATTATTATAAATACAATGAAAAGAAAATTGTCTTTCTCAATGAAGTAGAAAATTACCTATCTTAAGAATTATATTTAATATTTACTAGTAATTGTAAATGATAGCAGCTTGTAAATTATCTTGTCACTCGAAAATTTCGAGCTATAGTGGAAATGTACGATGCATCTTTAATTAGACTTTTGATGTGCAACTAAAAAAAATAGCCGACGCGTTTTTGAAGTTTTCATATTTTTTATTAGACAAAATCAGGCAGTATAATCAACAATGTCTTATAGTTCGAATTACTTCAGCCTTTGAAATAGGAGACGTACATATGTGACAATTTTCGTAGGTCCTCATCTGCCAAATAACTAAATACTTTTTCAGTTACACATACCGGCCACCATTGATGGAATAAGAGATTCAAACATTTTTCACTATTTCTCAAGGAAATTGCTTTGTCCTTGACTTTTTCGAACTTAACAACTATCATACCATAATAGAGAGGAAATAATTCTTCGGTAATCGTCGATCGCGATTCTTCAGAATCCCTTGCATTATCTCTATATGTTACATATGTGGCTATTCGTTTAACACATTTTGTAAGCAGATCATAAAGAGAAATATTGGTATTACCAATTTTATGGTGTCTCATTCTTTCGACTTCTTCTTTGCACTTGTTGTAAATACTGCTCTCCCGTTCTTCATCAATGGCGGTAGCTATTAAAATTTTAAAAGGCACATACTGATTCAAAGCTTTAAGTTTAAGCATGTGCCGTATAACAAGCATATATGGTTCCGATTGATTCGTGAGTTTCCACCTTCTTTCATACCTGATGAGTTCAATATGATTATTATCTGGATTGTGATCCAGAAGCATCTTACATATAGCAATATTAGTTTGCCGTATAGCGCGATAAATTGGAGTTTCTGTAAAGATGTTCGGACAGTTAATATCGGCACCATATTTTAGCAATAGTTTTATCAATATATAATGATCTGCCAAAGATGCTATACAAAGTGGACTTCCTCCTTCGAGACACTTGGTATTGACCGCAGCTCCTCTTTGTAAAAGCATTTCGCTCATAGCTGTTTTTTCATATTGAACGCTAAGAAAAAGTGGTGTGGCGTTTATCTCGTTTACAGAATCAATATTAGCGTTGTATTCCAAAAGGGTTTCCGCAATTTCACTAAATCCTCTGGACGCAGCTACATGAAGTGGAGTGTCGCCCTGTTTGTTTTTGACATTTACATCAGCCCCATTTTGTAACAGCATTTGGCTAATAATTACATTTTGGGAAAGATGAAGTGCTGTCCTGTGTTCTGCATCCTGAGCATTAACATCTGGATTCAATTCCAAAAGAGCTTCAACAATTTCGACGTGTCCCTTTTCAACAGCTACATGAAGTGAAGTGTTGCCGAATTTGGTAACAACATTTATATCAGCCCCATTTTGTAACAGCATTTGGCTAATAATTACATTGTTCGAAAGATGAAGTGCTGTCCTGTGTTCTGCATCCTGAGCATTAACATCTAGATTCAATTCCAAAAGAACTTTAACAATTTCGGCGTGTCCCTTTTCAACAGCTGCATGAAGTGAAGTTTTGCCGAATTTGCTAACAACATTTATATCAGCCCCATTTTGTAACAGCATCTGACTAATAATTTCATTCCTAGAAAGATACAGTGGCGTTGTGTTATATAGACCTTGAGCATTGACATCTGCGTTGTATTCCAAAAGAGCTTCGACCATTTTCACGTTTCCGTGTTGAGCGGCATAATGAAGTGCCGTTTGTCGATAATGATCTCGTACATTGACATCGATACCACTACTGAGAAGCTGTTTCGCGATTTCAAGTCTCATAACATCATTCTCTAATTTGTTTGGGCTAATACGTCTTCTACAGTACGGGTTAGCAACGTCGATAAGAAAATACGGATCGATTTTTACATCAGCTCCATGACTTAAAAGCAGTTTAAACATCGCCACATTGGCGTTTACGATGGCATAACATATCGGTCTTTTTCCAAAACCATCTATAGCGTTCACATCAGCTCCGTAGTTGATCAATAGCTCCGCTATTTCTACGAGATTCTTTCTCGTTGCAGTATCCAAAACTGTATACCACTTATTGTCGGATGGGTCTTTTGCAAATATAGTTTTCTTGGATTTATTTGGATCAACACCGTTGCATAGCAGAAATTTAATAATATCCTCATTGGCCCATTCAACGGCCATGTGAAGTACGGTTTGGCCCTTGTTATTTTGGACATTAACATCTGCTTTATATTTTACCAGTAGTTTGATAATCTCTTTGTTTTCTACTTGAGCGGCAATATGAAGAGGTGAATAACTGCCATCTTTAGCGTTTACATCGGCGCCCATATTCAGAAGTAACGCAGTTAGCTGTTCACTGTTTTCTTTTATCGCCAAGTGTAGAGGTGTATTTCCCCGAGGACATTTAGAATTTATATTAGCACCATTCCTTAATAATATCTCAACCTCATTTAGATTATTTGCCTTGCAAGCGACGTGAATTGGCTTCAATTCGACTTCGTGCGAAGCGTTAAAATATATTCTTCGGTAAAACATAATTTGCCTCTGATGATCTTCTTGATCGCAGAATTAAGCTCAGAATTATTGTTCAGAAAAGGTCTAACTTTTTCTACATTATAATATACAATGGAAATTTATTGCGACCAATTTTCGAAAATGTAGTGTTATTCAATATTCCGACCCTGGAATTGTCACATCATTTTAAAACCAGAGATATCCTCGATTGACGTAAACATATCTAGGAACAGAAATAATAATATACATTTTTTAGGTGGCTGTAACTGATGCGATAATGATAATTTGACAATTTTTCGATGATGACTTACTTGTTGGAAAAATAACTCGGCGTCGAGACGCTACCGTGTTTCTTGATCGATTTTTTCAGCTTCAGGTTTTCAGGTGACAAAAGTAATCGAAATCCTCGCACAACTTCAAACCTGCAAATAGCGATAATGTTAATAGTTTTCGGGCAAAGAAATTAGCGAATAGATTTAGCGCAAAACAAAAAGTTCTCTAAAAATTTGTTGAACAATAATTTTTTTTCACTAATGTATCTAGTCTTGGGATTATTATGATTGAAAATCTATGTTCTCAGTATCTTCAATGACGTTGTTGATTTTTTCAGACAAACTTAAAAGTTCCTCATGTGGGAGCCAATTTTGGGTCAACATACTTTCTCGTAAAGGCAAAATAAACATTGAAAATTATAATTTCGATATTTTGAGCACTCAAATTTAGACTTCATGGCCAAGTTGAAGTTTAATAATAAGTAAAATAATGTTTTATTACTTCGAACTTAAAGGACCTCGAAATCCATTGAAATATGAAAAAAAAGATACTGCCCATGTAGACAAAAAGTTTTAGTTTTTGTAAAATCTGTAATGAAACAAATGCTTTTAGATACTTAGTTACATTCGTTCGAATGAAAAACTTTCAAGCACTTGTCAATCAATTAAATAAGCTTTTCTGAAGAATTATATTTAATATTCACTAATGTATTTTTACGCGCGTGGAAATAAAACTCTCGGGTTATTAGAAAATCACGTAACTTTTATTATCGAAACTCGATCCGCTGTCACGTCTTCTCTTGTCGCGGTGTCAACCGAAACTGTCTTGTTGATCTGTCTCCGTTGTCAAGTTAGTCGGTTGTCAAGTGCTTCGTCTAGTGTGCCGTGTTCGGTCTCAACCCTAATATGAAGTGAACTTGGCGCGCATCATTCGTTACAGTATGTAAATAATTGTAGTTTTCAAAATTATTTCGTCAATCGGAATTTTGAACTATAATAAGAATGTACGATGCATCTTTAATTAGGGGTTTCATCTGCATAAAAAAACAGAGACGTTTATTCAATTACTATTTTAATTTATTTATTTTTTATCAACATAAAATAAAATACAAAATCACGCATTGGTATCACTTGATGTACATTTGCGATAAGCTTCAATCAAGTTTTTTAGGTCCTTGTCTGTCAAATAGCTCAATACGATTTCAGTTACATCTATTGGCAACCATTGAGGGAGCATAAAATTCAAAGACTTCATACCATGATTCCAGAAAATTGCTTTGTCTTTGACTTTTTCGAATTTACAAACTATCATGCCATAATAATGAGGAAATAATTCTTCGGTAATCGTCGATAGCGATGCTTCGAAATCACTGGCATTATCTGTATATGTTATGTATGTAGATATTCGATTAACACTTTTTGTGAGTAGATCGTAAGGAGACACATCGGTATTACTAATTTTGTGTTGTTTCATTTTTTCAACTTCTTCTTTGCAATTGTTGTAAAAATCGCACTCCCATATCCCATCGATATCGATGGAACCTAAGGTTTTCTCAGACAGATACTGATCCAAAGCTTTAACTTTAAGAATGTGCTGTATAATAAGTTTACAAAATGTTGCCGATTGACCGACATATTGAATCCACCCAAGCATTCCAAACTTGTCGTGGTCAACATGATTAATATCTGGATTGTGATCCAAAAGCATCTTAAATATATCAATTTTTTTTGGATATGTAGCGTGATAAATTGGAGTTTGTCTACCGATGTCCGAAGAGTTAATATCGGCTCCATATTTTAGCAATAGTTTTACCAATCTATAATGACCTCTAAAAGTTGCTACAAAAAGTGGAGTTCTTCCATCGTCACACTTGGCATTGACCGCAGCTCCTCTTTGTAAAAGCATTTCACTCATAGCTGTTTTTTCATATTGAACGCTAAGAAAAAGCGGTGTGGCGTTTTTCTCGTTTACAGAATCAATATTAGCGTTGTATTCCAAAAGGGTTTCAGCAATTTCATTGAATCCTCTGTGCGCAGCTACATGAAGTGGAGTGTCGCTCTTTTTGTTTGTGACATTAACATTAGCCCCATTTTGTAACAGCATCCGACTAATAACTTCTTTCGTAGATAGATGAAGTGGGGCCCACTGATATCCATCTAGAGCGTTCACTTCTGCGTTGAATTCCAAAAGAGCTTTAGCAATTTCAACATGTCCTTTTTGAGCAGCTACGTGAAGTGGAGTTTTGCCGCATTTGCTAGCGCCATTTACATCCGCTCCATTTTGTAGCAGCATCCGGCTAATAATTTCATTCTTAGAAAGATGAAGTGGTGTATTGTGTAATTCATCTTGAGCATTGACACCTGGGTTGTATTTTAAAAGAGCTTCGGCTATTTCGGTATTTCCCATTTCAGCAGCTAAATGCAGTGGAGTATATCCACATTTTTTAGCAACATTTACATCAGCCCCATTTCGTAACAACATTTGACTAATAATTACATTTGTCGAAAGATGAAGTGCTGTCCTGTGTTCTTCATCCTGAGCGTTAACATCTGGATTAAACTCCAAAAGAGCTTCAACAATTTTGACGTGTCCCTTTTGAACAGCTACATGAAGTGGAGTTTCACCGTGTTTGCTAACGACATTTACATTAGCCCCATTTTGTAGCAGCATCCGACTAATAATTTCATTCATAGAAAGATGAAGTGGTGTATTGTGTAATTCATCCTGAGCGTTGACATTTGGGTTGAATTTTAAAAGAGTTTCAACCATTTTTACATTTCCCAATTTAGCAGCTACATGAAGTGGAGTGTCGCCACGTTTATTAGCAATATTTACATCAGCACCATTTTGTAACAGCATCTGGCTAATAACCTCATTCTTAGAAAGATACAGTGGCGTTCTGTGAGATTGATCTTGAGCATTGACATCTGGGTTGTATTCCAAAAGAGCTTCAACAAATTTTACGTATCCTTTTCCAGCGACCCAATGAAGTGTCGTTAGTCCAAAATTACCTCGATAATTGACATTGATACCTCTACTCAGAAGCTGCTTCGCGACTTCAAGTCTCATAACATCATGATTCTCGGAGAGGTTCGTAAAGTCGATTGGTGGATTAAAATACTGTGCTTCTTTCATAACAACAAATGGAAATGCTGTTCTTCCATAGCAGTCAGCACCATTAACATCAATGCCTGAGTCCAGAATGATTTTTACTATTTCCCCACAGTTCGTGTAAACAGCGACATTAAGAAGATCCGGATCGATTTTTATATCAGCTCCATAACTTAAAAGCAGTTTAAACATCGCCACATTGGTGTTTGCGATGGCATAAAATAACGGTGTTCTTCTAAAAGCGTCTTTAGCGTTCACATCAGCTCCATAGTTGATCAATAGCTTCACTATTTCCACGAGGTTCTTTCTCGTTGCAGCATTCAAAACTGTATAAGAACGATCGTCTGATGGTTTATTCTCGTAGACCGTGCTAAACTTTCTTTTGCGTATATTGTTGTTGGATTTATTTGGATCAGCACCGTTGCTCAACAGAAATTTAATAATATCCTTATTGGCCGTTTCAACGGCCATGTGAAGTACGGTTTTGCACTCGTTATTTTCGGCATTAACATCTGCTTTATAATTTATCAGTAGTTTGATAATCTCTATGTTTTCTACTTGAGCGGCAATATGAAGAGGAGTTGAATAATTGTCATCTTTAGCGTTTACATCGGCGCCCTTATGCAAAAGTAGTGCAATTAGCTGATGACTATTTCCTTTTATCGCCAAGTGTAGAGGTGTAATTCCGGAAGAAAATCGAGAATTTATATCAGCGCCATTGCTTAATAATATCTCAACCTCATTTAGATTATTGGCCTTGCAAGCGACGTGAATTGGCGTCAATTCGACGTCGCCCGCATTCTTAATATCCATCCTTCGAGTAAATGTAATTTGCCTGCAATAATCTTGTTCGATCTCAGAATTATTGTTCAGAAGAGGTTCAACTTTTTCTATACTACATATACAATGTCAATCTTATACAAGGTATAGAAATTTATACAAACACACTACAAGTTTTCGAAAAATTAGTGTTCTTCGATATTCCGACGCTGGAATATCGAATTGCAACAGCCATTTTTAAGGGGTATTACGAGAGGATTTTCAGACAGGAAGCATCCTGGATTACACTCAAGTTGACGGAGCCATATCTAGGAACTGAAATAATAATATCCATTTTTAAAAATGGCCGTAACTTTCGCAATAATGATAATTATACGACTTTATGATGTTACCTTACAGATTGGTGAAATAACTTGGTGTCGAGATGTCACCGCGTTTCTTGATCGTTTTTTGCACGTTCTCCAATGAATCAATACGACTGCAAACCTGCAAAATTCGATTATGTTGAGAGATTTCACGCAAAAAAATCAAAGAATTCATTTTACGCAAAAAAAAAGTTCTCTAAACGTTTGTTGAACAAATATTTCATGTCTACCAACATTTGTAAATTATTACAGCCTGTGAATTATCCAACTACTTGGAATTTTGATATTTCGGGCTTTGTTCAATATTTATTTTCTTTTATTATTATTTTTTTTCAACATATGAGATACTAAATCGCGCATTAAAATCTCATGTTCCAAAGACCAAATTGCCCTTGTTATTTTCGGTTTTAATGTCTGCTTTATAATTCTGTAGCCATTTTATGGTCGCTTTCCCATTCAAGCCCAAATATGAAGAGGATTTAAGTTATTATCGTCGTTAGCATTAACGTTGGCGCCCTTATTCAAACGTAATGCAATTAGTGTAGCGGTGTAATTCCGAAAGAAGATTGAGAATTGATAATATCGCCATTGCTTAATAGCATTTAGATTATTGGCCTCGGAAGCTATTTGGAGTTATTTCAACTTTGATCGTTTCGTTAACCCATTAACGACGAACATCGTTGATTTTTCAACCTCTTTTTCAACCTAAATTTCATGCATGTAACAAACGAATGAATTGATCAAAGTTCCCTATATTTTTGAGTGTGTTCTAACAGAATCCGGACACAGAGTCAAGACTTTTAAACTAGAAAATTAAATAAAGCGACTTTATATAAAGGAATGGGTAAAAATTGTATATTTTCTACGTACAAGATTTTTTTCGGACTGAAATCGCACAAAAATCTGGAATATCCCTTAACTATCGGTGCAATAAATTATTGAAGTCGTTCAACAAGACATTTTTTATATTCATGTTAATGACTTTCCCTTCTAAAATGGCGGCTAGAACGTAAAAATGTACTAAAAATCAGAGTTTTTTGTTAATATCTTTTATATATTGCATTATTCGAAGCTAATTATGAGTTCAGATGATAATTATAGTCTCCTAACAATGGTATTAAAATATTTTTGACTCTCAGAATGATTTCCAGACAAACCGGCGAGAAAATCAGGTGTCTACAATCAGGCAACGGTCGTGAATACTGCAATCACGAATTTGATAATTTTTTGAAGAACGAAGGAATACGTAGAAGACTTACCGTTGCTTATACACCACAACAAAACGGCACAGCAGAACGTAATAATCGAACTCTAATAGAAATGGCTAGGTGTATGATGATCCAATCAAACCTTTCACCCTCATTCTGGGCTGAGGCTGTTGCTGCAGCGAACTACATACGAAACAGATGTCCCACTAGAACTCTGAACGGAAGAACTCCTTTCGAAGCTTGGAATGGTAGACGACCACATCTACTACATTTGAAAACATTTGGTATCAAGGCTTACGTTTTGGATAAAACACCTGGAAAGGGAAAGTTTGATGCACGTTCCAGAGAGGGATACTTTATCGGATATTCCGAACAGTGTAAAGCCTATCGCGTGTGGATTCCGACTGAGAAACGTGTAATAATCACACGAGATGTAAATTTTTTAGACGAATTTGAAAAGGAGAGGGAGTTTGAGGATATCATATCCGAAGAATCGTTGAATGGAACAAATCGAAACTTGGAATTGACAAAAGAATGCACAGTAGTAGAAATTGCCCAGAATCCTACGAGACAAGGAGAAATACCCGAAAATAATCATTGCTTACCTCATCTAACTGTAGAAGAGGAAATCATTACAAGAGAAGAAATTGCGAACGAAGGACAAATCGATCGACAAGAAGACGATGTGGAAGCTGATGGAGAATTCCTTGGTTTCGATGAAGAAACTACGGGAACAGAAGTAAACGAAGAAATTATCATGAAAAGAGGACCCGGTAGGCCTAGAATGATTAAGACAAATCGAGTTGGACGTCCCAGAAAAGAATATAATATGGTACCATCCGTTTATACGCAGAGAAACGTGAACCAGGAAGCGAATTTGGTCGAAGAGTTTGCCTACTCAGCTGAAGTCTCCTTAAAGAAGGCAATGGAAAGTCAAGTATCGGACGAATGGAAAAATGCAATCATCACTGAAATTAAAGGTCTTATCAAAGCGAACACCTGGGAACTCGTTGAACGTCCAGAGGATCGTAACGTAGTTACTTGCAAAACAATTTTAAGAAACAAATATAATTCAGATGGCACAATTGAACGAAGGAAAGCACGAATAGTTGCCAGAGGTTTTTCTCAATGCCCAGGGATAGATTTCCATGACACGTTCGCGCCAGTCGCAAGGTTGAGTTCCGTAAGATTTATGATCGCTATTGCAGTACATCATGAAATGGATATACAGCAAATAGATATCACGGCAGCGTATCTCAACGGAAAATTGGAAGAAGTCTTTATGGGAAAGCCAGAAATGTTAGAAGAATTTCTACACGAAATCAGATCTAGAGAAGGAAACAGAACCCAAATTGGGAGGCAAGCAGAAGCAATGCTACATGAATTACAAAAGGGAGACAGAGTCTGTTTGTTAAGAAAGCAATGGCATAAGAGACTTGATGGAAAGCTTCAAAAAATGGGTTTAAAGCCATCGAACGCTGATCCTTGCTTATATTTTGCCACGCGCGAAGAAAAACTTCTTCTTGTATTGATCTATGTAGACGACATACTGATATCATCTCAAAACTCGACGGCGATTCAAGAGATCAAGCGAGATTTAGCGTCAGAATTCGAAATAAAGGATCTGGGAAGAGCAAGTTATTGCCTCGGAATTGAAATTCAGCAAAAACAGAACTGTGTCCATATATCTCAACAAGGATATATACGTGACATACTACGAAAATATAATATGGAAGAATGTAAACCAGTAGCTACACCACTAGAGCACGGTACCAAACTAACTAAGAGCAACGACAAGTTGAACAAAGATTATCAAGAAAAACCTCACCGGGAATTGATTGGCACACTCATGTACCTTGCTGTGGCTACTAGACCCGACATTGCTCACACTGTTAGTACCCTGAGCCAATTCAACAATTGTAACAACGAACAACACTGGACAGCAGCAAAACGAGTGTTAAGATATCTCAAGGGAACAATGAATTACTCGTTAGCATTCAAGAAAGACTCCTGCCCACTAAAGAGCTTTGTAGATTCTGATTGGGCTGGATGCGAAATAGACCGTCGTTCGTATACCGGATATGTATTCGTATTGAGTGGCTCAACAATCGATTGGGAATCACGAAAGCAACGGACTGTAGCAATGTCTTCAACGGAAGCAGAATATATGGGGATCACGGAAGCTGCCAAAGAAACTTTATATTTTCAAGGTTTTCTGAAGGAACTTGGACTCTTGAAATTGACCGATGTCACAATCTTTAATGACAACAAGGGAGCGCAATTATTGGCACAAAACTCCATATTTCATGCCAGGACTAAACATATAGATGTTAGATACCATTTCATCCGGGATTTAATAAAAAGTGGATGCATAAAACTTCGATATGCCCCAACGGAAGAAATGACTGCTGATATATTTACAAAGGGATTGACAAGTACAAAACATCACAAGTGTCTAACACTTCTCGGATTTCAAACAAACTAACGATTACACTTCACGCACGTTTTGAGAGGGAGTTTTGAATCATATTTAAAATCAACACGTGCAATTATTTCATCGTTCTACTTTTTCTTGTTACCATGGGATGTATCAACACATACATATCATCTGTCTTTATTTACTGTCAAAAAGGGATACTACGTATTATACCAACATCTCGTATTAAGTTACATACAATTCTAAATAAATAAATATTACATTTATATTAAAAGAAGTTACTAAGTGGTGATAAATCGGTCTAAGAATCAACAGAACCTATAAATAGAAGTGATTTTGGTATGTTAAGATTATTTTGTAAAAATTAATTTTTGCACACCAATACACACAACAAAAGAAAAAAATAAAATAAAAACCAAATATACAAAACAATGAATTAT
Organism: Ephialtes manifestator; assembly: GCA_963970395.1. Taxonomy (NCBI): domain Eukaryota; kingdom Metazoa; phylum Arthropoda; class Insecta; order Hymenoptera; family Ichneumonidae; genus Ephialtes; species Ephialtes manifestator. The sequence continues at coordinate 19,269,592 of OZ019979.1, forward strand.
TTTGTCGCAAGTTATTTTAGTCAGAAGTTATGTTTGTACGAATTTATTTAAGCACAAGTAATTTTCGCCATAAATTATTCTTGATAAGGTTCACTTGACTAAGTTATTCTGACGTAGTTATTTGCATAAAAAATATTTAGACGTGCTCCCCCATTCCATTATTGTGCTACCCCATTCCATTCCATTCCCCCATTCCATTGGCATTATACGGCGTATAATTTCGAAAAACACATTCATCTAATTGATCTGATATGTTGTATACTAATTTACGTATTTCGAGCCGCTAATTGCGAATATGATAATGAAAATTGGCACAAATGAAATTTCCAGGTCAGAGGAATCCTGGATTATCCTAAAGTCAAGGAAGAATTGTCTGAGAACAGAAATAACAATTTTCATTTACTTAAGGTAGTCCTTGCACATTAACCTTTCTGAACTTTAAGACTTAACATTTTTTATATAATAGTTAAATACCTTCGAAATGCGATTGCAAAGTTTCGAGCTGGGATATGACTAAATTACCGAAAAAATAAGTATTTAAAAAAGAATTCTTATGCACGGGCTCTTATGGGAAACTAATCGATTTCGTACTTCGGAACGAAAATTAACATGTATAAACTGAACTTTTATACATCAAATGTGCTATGAAAAATATATAAAAGGAACGTTATCGAACTATTTGGGTGTAATTCCAATGTCAAACACATCATCGCCACTCAGAAGTTATGGATAACCGGATGTAGCGGACGATGATAGAAATCAACATAATCTCCAGTGTCAACCGGCGCCGTTTCAACCTTGGTTTTTAGCGACCTGATTTTTCGTGGCGGTTGTAGTCGTGGCGCAAAAATTAGAATTTCTATCTCTTTTTTTTTTGTTTTGTGTCACAAATTTACCTTTAAAACGACCAAGCTTAGCTTTGACCGCGTGATGATACAATACCACTACGCGTTCAAGCGAGACTCTGATGAGATATTTTCGTTAATACAATTTATGTTTTTTAAGTTTACGAAGCATCTACAAATACGTTTTTATTCTCACTGTGATTAATTGAGTATGTAGATATATAAAAATGTTAGCATTTACAGAATTTTTGGAACAGTGCGCCAATTGACTAGTATGGGTCGCAAGGACTACCTTAAGTTGCGGCATATGATGCAATAAAGAACCTTACTGCTTAGCCGGTCTAGTAAAATTGATCTTTCCACGTTCTTTCTTGTACCAGATGTTGAGGCTGGTCAGGCTTAATATCGATAGAAGAAACTGAGCTCCCCATTGAAAAGCTGAAAAGTTCAATAATGTTCGAAGATTAACACAATTAAGGGGAGGGGAGGGGGTCCGGTCCAAAATGTAAAAAAATCGATTTTTTTTTCTGTGAAAATAGTCATTTCCATGTAATCTATGTGTTAGTAAAGTTATAAGCCGGAATTCGCAAAAATGGCCAAGTTCTACGGTAGCATTAATGATTTATTTTCTCAAAAGTTGTAAAAAATTATCAGAATATAATATTTGAATTTTTGATTATTTTATTTATTTATTGTTTTTATATGCGGAGATTAAGGCCGATTTTTTGTTGACACAAAATAATTAAGGGTGTTGAATTTTTTTTTTAATTTAATAATTTTCTTTTTTTTCTCTTTCTGCAGCTTTGTTTAGTTAAGTGTAATCTCTGAACCTTCAAAATCTTAGACATAAAGCCGAAAAATTGCCGATTTCTGCAGTATGCCTGTTTTTTAATGATTTATTTCTATAGATAAAAAAATTAATTACTTATTTGTAAATAAATTTTTATCTGTTTACCATTTTTTTCAATAATTAGTGAAACACGATATAAACGATGCGATGACAGTGCGATGTCTCCAATGCAACAAGTAACATTTACATCATATTTGAATTCATTTTTTAATTTTATTTATAAGTACAAATAAAACTTGAAAATTAAGTTACTTACACTAAGAAAAGGATCACCGTTGTGGAAGCTCGGTAAAAGTTCTGTGAACGACTTGAAGAAACTACACAGATGAACTCGTCCCGACACTTGTATGAGGCAATCGTCTACTACGCTTGATCTCACCCATGGAGCCTAGACTCCATGATCTCACCCAAATCACAACTCGTCAAATGTTCACACGGTTAGAAGGTCCAGTGGCGCCATCTAATGAAAATTACGAGAATTTATCAAAATTTGTACAATGTGCATCATTTTTTACAAGAATTGTTAGTAAAAATTTACGACGTGCCAGCATTGGTTCTCCACTATCATAAAATTCAATATTTTTTCTCACTGATAAGCCAATTTGACCTAAATCTTTCGCTCTTCGCATATGTTTTTTTTAACAGTGATAATTTTAATTTTTTTCTTGTAAAAATAATGTAATAATAGTTTATTGAAGAAATAGAAAATGTTTTGAATTCATGACACGTTTTTAGTGAGGCGGGACAAAATTAACAATATAATAATTCATATAATAAACTTGGAGAATATGAACACAATAAAATACATTTTATATTGCATATTCCATAAGTAGAATGTCAACTAATTTTACTTACCTCATTTATCCAACGACGACAATTTTTGTTCCAATTTTTTTCTCAAAGCTATAACAATAACGAATGAAACAAGCATAAGTCGGAGTCGCTGCTGCATTAGTTTAAAAAGTTATAAACATTTCAGTTAAATCCTATTTTTTGGCAAAAATGTCAGAACATAATAATTTTTTTATTTATTTATTAAATACTGTACCGATATATTTTGACTCGCTGAATAAAAGTTTCCCATTCATTTGACCGATGAATAAAAACGTTTCATTGGAAAAACTACATTAATATTTAAAAAATATGACAGATTCCACAAATCCGTGAATAATATACGTAGCTTAGTTTGCTCGAATTATCAATCGAAACTTTGCACCCATAATCTTCGCGTAAGTTTATAGCGATAAAAATCTCGTAGATTTCGCTCGTGAAAAACTTGTTTTTAAGTTCTTGGCGCCGAGACGTTACCGCGTCTCTGGATAACATAGATTTAAGTACATATTACATTGAAATGTTTCTAAATAAATAATTTCCTTTGCTGTATCCAATTACATTTTTCTCGAAATAATATATACAATTTTGAATAGCGCGCTTCAGCCCCGTTCGATTTAATCGATTAATCGATCCTAGTTCAATGCGCCGCCGTCGTCGCGTATTGGTGGCGCTGTTCTCATAACTTTCATCCTTGTCCAACCATCAGAATCTTCCCAATTCCCCTACTCCTGCTATTCCCTCACCAGATTCTCAACACGAGGAAGACAGAGCGACGTAGAAATGAGAGATCCGACTGAATCCGACCACGACGACGACGACGATGATCTCGTGGAGGTGGAGGCGCACCAAAGCGCGCACGGTCAGCTGTGTGGTGCTGTCCCCGTTCGACTAACGCGATATCAGAGAAACAGATAGCCTCTCACTAAAGGGGAAAAAGGAAAGAATATTAATAAAAAGAAACAAAGCTAGAAAAAGAGATAAACATACAGAGAAAGAGAGAGAGAGAGATAGAGATAGACGTAAGAAGGAAGTTAAAGTGGTAACAAATACGTCGTTCGGGATTTCGTAAATGGCGGTGCTGCAAGTATGACTATCGTCTGTTGCTACTATCGTCGCGGTGTTGTGCCTCCTCGTCGCGGTCGTGCTCGTCGTACTGTTGCTGCTAGACGAGGATACGGCTGGCCCGAAACGGGCGACGTTTTCACTAATTTCGACAATTCGATACGAGGCAAAGCCTGACGATTACTTACCACTTTGTGCGGGAAAAAACGCGCTACTCGTTTATTAATTTGTGCTGCACCGCCACACGAAGACTTCTTCGCCACTTCGTCGTTGTTTGTCGCGCTAAGTCGCTTCGGATTCTCTCGGTTATCCACGAGGTGCGCGTGTGTCGTGTTTTCGACGAGCAGTTACGTTGTTGTATATATCGCGATATAACGGTCAGTTTTTCGTGTGACGTGAGAGAAAGAGAGAAAGAGGAAAGGAAAGGAGAGAGGAGTTTAGCGCTAGAGCGCGCTCTTAAGTGTGTTTTTGTGATCATCAACGACTCCTCGATTTCGAGGTGAGTGTGACTATGAGTTACATATGTGTGTGGATATATATGTAGATTTATGTTTGGTGAGAGAGAGAGAGATGCCGCACACGTGTATATGCATACTTACGCGAAGTTGGCGAAGGAAAACATGAAGACCGTGCGCGCTTTCGTCCACGCGGACGCGTAGTAGTGGAGAATGAGGATGGGAGGGAGCGAGCATGCTTTGTTTTCGTCACGATCGGGACACTCTAGCGTGGAAATTTTTTTCCACGTCTGGTAACGAGATGGAAGAAAGCGGATTTTTAAAGAGAAAAAACGATTGGATTTAAGGATTCTTAGCACATTGTGAAGAATTGCAACAAAAAAAAATCATCGTTATTGAAGATTGAGCGGATTTATAATAATAATAATCATGCCGACAATTTATTAATAAAATAATTTGAAAAAGGAAGGGATTCTTTCCACATTGTGAAGAATTGCAACAAAAAAAATCATCGCTATTGAAGATTGAGCGGATTTATAATAATAATAATCATGCCGACAATTTATTAATAAAATAATTTGAAAAATGAAGGGATTCTTTCCGCATTGAGAAGAATTGTAAAAAAATTATCGTTATTGAAACTTCATTTTAAATAATAATAATCATCATATCGAAAAGTTATTAATCAATTAATTAAAAAAATTGTCAACATAGTCGAGATTTTTTTTTTCGGCTATGAAGTAAATTCATTTTTGTAAAATCTTCGAAATGAGGATTTGAGGGAGCGAGCATGCTTTGTTTTCGTCATGATCGGGACACTCTAGCGTGGAAATTTTTTTCCACGTCTGGTAATGAGATGGAAGAAAGCGGATTTTTAAAGAGAAAAAGAAATTGGATTTAAGGATTCTTTCCACATTGTGAAGAATTGTAAAAAAAGTAGAACCTTGCACATTGCTTCCTTATTATTTTTCGATTTTTACGAAGTTACCTCTATGAGGAAGTATGTTATTCAAATTTGGCTTCCTCATAGAGGAAGCTTTGTAAAAAGCGAAAAATAATGAGGAAGCAATGTGCAACGTTCTACTTTGCATCCTTGTTTTAATTAGAAAAATAAAAATGTTGTGAATTCGCTTTTTCTATTTCGTTATTCCGTTATTATTAGAGCGTTTCCGAAAGTGAATGTGATAACGTATTTTTTAAAAAATAATTCAACATTCCATAAAATCAAAAATTTCATATTCTTCGTCACTAAATTATACATATATAATGGCTGAATATTGTTTTATTTATATACAAAATTTGAGCTCGCTATCTCAAGTTTTTCAAAAGTTACAATAGAGCGATAATGTGAAGTTTTTTGAAAAATTCAAAATTCCATAAAATTTGAACCACTTTACCGATTCGAACCAAATTCAATGCCAAACAACATTGAATGCACCTACTCTTATAACCAACTATTTAGCAAAATAGACTAAATTTTACGAACGTTAGAGCGCGCAAATCCTGTTTTCAAAAAATTTGAAACGGCATAAAATCGAAATTTTCGCATACATTTTGTCGAAAATTGTTACAGTTAAAGAGGGTCTGCTGCTACACTTGTGTACCAAATTTGAGCTCGACATACAAAACGGTTCTTGAGTTATCGGCGTTCGAATTTTTAGAGTTGTATACACACATACATACATACGGACATTTTTTCTAGATCACTTTTCTGGACGTTTTGGACAAAAATGTATTTAAAAAATCATCGTTATTAAAGCTTGAGCGGATTTTATAGTGTTAACGGAATTATAATGATAATAATGCCAAAAAGTTATTAATAAATCCAGCCCTAATATTAATTTAAAAAAATTGATAACAAAGTCGAGAGATTTTTTTTTTTATGAAGTAAATTCATTTTTGTAACATCTTCGGAATGAGGATTGGAGCGAGCATGCTTTGTTTTCGTCACGATCGGAAAATAGATTCACGTGGAAATTTTTTTTCAGCATCTCGTGGAGTGATGGAAGTTTTTAAAGAGAAAAAGAGATAGGATTTAAGGATTTGTTTTACATTTTGAAAAATTATAATATATAATAATAATAATAATAATAATAATCATGCCGAAAAGTTATTAATAAATTACTTTAAAAATTTGTCAACAAAGTCGAGAGATTTTCTTTTTTATTATGAAGTAAATTGATTTAATAGGATTTAAGGATTCTTTTCACATTGTGAAGAATTATTGTAAACAAAAAAATAACGTTATTGAAACTTGATTTTGAATAATAATAATAATAATAATCATGTCGAAAAGTTAATAATAAATTTATTTTAAAAAATTGTCAACAAAGTCGAGAGATTTTTTGATTTTTATAAAGCGAATTGATCTTTGCAACATTTTCAAAATGTTATTGAAAATTCGACAATTTTGGATATGATGTCGGAGAAAAATTCCATAGTAGGTTTAGAAAGTTTCGGCTTTATTTTTAACAGTTTCAGGTTTCAAAATAAAAAATAATTTTTTTTATTTTTTATTTTGAACATTTCGTACCAAATATGTTGAAAAAAAATGTTTAGGTTCAATAATAATTTTTCGTCATTATTGTCATGAATAACAAAACAAATCTGAAATTCCCGAATACAGAAAGACAGAATAAGTAATTATCTATTAAAATCATTCAAGAATTACGAAGTATTATCAGAAAAAAGAATACATCAATAACAACTTCTTGCAAATAAACGCTAATCAGTATTTTTCAGAAGTTATCGCTATTTATGTTTTTCTAAATTAAGCATACATGTTGTTCATCCAAATCATTCTCCAATACTGTTATTTTGTGTATATAGCTTTCCTGAAAAGATAACAAAAAATTAAGAATCGATTTCAAATGCTCCAGCTTCTCTTTTAAGGTCAGTCACGATCTTTAAGCTGTTACAGAGCTATAAAACAAGGATGCAAAGCAGAACCTTGCACATTGCTTCCTCATTATATTTCGCTTTTCACAAAGCAACCTCTAAGAGGAAGTATGGGAATTGATTTTGGCTTCCTCATAGAGGAAGCTTTGTAAAAAGCGAAATATAATGAGGAAGCAATGTGCAAGGTTCTGCTTTGCATCCTTGTTTTAAATAAATATAAATAAGCGCACACTCTCGCTTTGTGAAAATATAATAAGAACAAACGGTCCGGAAACTCCCTCGAATACTCTATCTTCTCTGTTTTTTTTGTAGAACACGATAGAAATCGGTGGTTTCCGAAATTTAATTGGGAAGCAAGGATATGGCTAGTTTATACGACATAAATCACTACATTTCGCAATACAGACTGTACAACATCGCTATGAAAATATGTTATCGTTCAACATTTTTGGGCTATATCTGACGTATTTTTCTGTTAATCATGAATTTGGCACTCATTTGACTCCCAGCTCGATATTTGATACCAAAATTCGCATCGCAGAAAAAAATCAAAAAATTAAAAAAATCAATATCTCATAAAATTTTAACGTTTCAACCGATCTTAACCAAATTTAATAGGGATCACCGGTGTATGAAAGCTCATGTACATACCAATTTTGAGCTTAATATCTCGAAAATTAAAAGAGTTATCGCGTTAACAGACATTTTTCAAAAAATTCAAAACCGCGTGAAAATTTAATGATCATGGGGATTTTTACAAAAATGGGTATGAACGATGAGGATTGACCCCTCTATCTATGATGTAAATTTCAGCTCTATATCTCGAGGCGTTCCCGAGTTATAAAGGTTTACATTTTTTGAGCGCGTAACATACACACACATACAGACATTTTTTCTAAATCACTTTTCTCGACGTTTTATACTATTCTGAGTGTACTGACATGAAAATCTCGAAAAAAAAAAAATTTTCACGAAAACAAAGCTTCCTCTATGAGGCAGCAAAAATCTAACAAAAGTTACCTACGCCTACAAAGATTTAAAAAAAAACAGTCTACTATAAACAAGTCTAATTCTTATAAAACCAGGATTAGAGCAGAAATGTTGAGAAAAATATTTGTGTAATTACAAATTCTTTCATTTTAAAGGAAAAACACTAGAAAAAAAAGAAGGCTGCAAAGTGGAACTTTGCAAATTGCTTCCTCATTATTGTTGGATTTTTACAAATGTACCTCTATGAGGAAGCATGTTAATCTATTTTGGCTTCCTCATAGAGGAAGCTTTGTAAAAATCCAACAATAATGAGGAAGCAATTTGCAAAATTCTACTTTGCAGCCTTCTTTTAAAAAATTTTAAATGGTATTAGTTTTGAACCCCTTGGCAGGTTGTCGCCAGATTCGAACTGATGCTTAGTTTACCCACACTCTACTTGTGGACCAAATTTGAGCCTCATATCTTAAAAATTGCGGAAGTTAGAGCACGAACAAAAAATTCAAAATGCCATAAATTAAAAACCCCTTAACGGATTGACGTCAAATTCACTCCCAAACATTATTTAATAACAGTCCACTTGTGGATCAAATTTGAGCCCGATATCTTAAAAATTGCGAAAATTAGAGCACGAACAAAAAATGTCAAAAAATTTAAAAATGCCATAAATTGTGAACCCCTTAACGGATTGATACCAAATTTGATCCCAAACACTATTTGATAACAGTTCACTTCTGGTCCAAGTTAGAGCCGGATATCATAAAAATTGCGGGAGTTACAGCCCGAGGTGACATTCTCCAAAAAATTAAAAATGCCATAAATTTTGAACACCTTGATGGATTAACTCCAAATTCAATCCCATACCTTGTTTAACAATAGTTTACTCGTGGTTCAAATTTGAGCCCGATATCTTAAAAATTGCGACGGCTATCCTGCTAATAAAAAATTGTGCACATATGCACACACCCACATACAGACATTTTTTCTAAACCACTTTTCTCGACGTTTTAGACCATTCTGAGTGTCCTGACATGAAAATCTCGAAAAAGAACATTTTCACGAAAACAAAGCTTCCTCTATGAGGAAGCAAAACTACCCCAAATGCACTGACAGGGTTTTTCTCCGGAATTCTAAAAAGGCTTCAGAAAATTGTTTTTACCGTACAAATGCATTTTCATTGAGCATAAAACGTTAATGTTTATACAAGATGCAATGAGTAATTACGTTCGAATTCATGAATATTTATTTCTGAAATTTAAATACTTATTTCGTCAGATCGGCTGAATTGCAAATAACAAAAAAACTCTTGATGTTTTTAGCAATGCATAATTTTACAAATCTGGAAAAATCAATGCTTACCACTAGATAAGTTCGAATCATATTTGTTGGTTATATATTTTAAAAAATATAAATATATTATAATACTATATTATAAATATATTTAAAAAAAGAACAAGCTATTTTTAATAAAAGCATAATCGAAAATATTTTTTACAGTAAAAAAGCATTTTATTGAACTAAAAAAAAATAAATTTACGTGAGATGCAATTAACGTCCAAATTGATGAATAGAAACGAAACTTAAATTTATAATTTGGTCATATCAAATTATAAAATTAAAAAAAAAAAAATTTTTTTTTAAATTTATTTTATTATTTTTTTTTAATAATTAAATTTTTTTTTTCAGTTATTTTTAAAAAAATGAAAATAAAATTTTTTAAAATTGATTTTAAAAAGAAACGAAAATTAAATTTTGTTTAATTGATAAAAAAACAAAATTCAAATTTTGTATACTTAAAAAAAAAAATTAAATTTTGTTCAATTAAAAAAAAACGAACAACATTTTGAATGATTTATTAAAAACAATATTATGGGATCAGAGAAATATCCAAATAGTTTTAGAAATCGTTCTGTCCATTAGACCGCGACGAGAAGGCGCGTGGACCGAACGAAAGTCCTCGTCGATATCACAAACGCCCGTTGAATTTTCCACAATTAGAGGCATCCGATTGGCTATGAGAGAGAATGAGAATGAGACGGATAGATCGTGCGAAGGAGGATGGAGGGCAAAACGCAAGGGGAAGACGGAGAGAGAGAGAGTGAAGCCAGATAGATAGGAATGCTGAGCTCTCACTTGCTCACTTGCTCTATCGTGATCCAGCGATAGCTAAGAGGGATCTACGACAACGTGAGCTTTCGACGTTGAGCGAGCATTCTCACATGTTGTGCCTGTTGGGCCAATGATAAAGAAATAACAAAAAAAAAAAAAATTATTCCATAGTAAAATATTTGAGTTTATGGAGAAACTTTCCTCGCGATCTAAAAAATGGTCGTGATAATGAACCCGATAAGAAATAATAAAAAAGTAGGATGGCAATAAAAGAAAAAGAACATTTTCGTGAATAAAAGACTGATTAAATTTGTATTCTCAATGAAATATTTAATTTCATCGGAATTTTCGTACATTTCAACAAGGAAAAACTTCTACATTATTAAAGATACTAAAAACATTGTTTGAATTTTATTTTTAAAACGCATGATTTTTTAAAGAATTTTCAGACAATTGTGCCATTTTTAGTTATTAATTTTAGTTATTATCGGATAATTTTGCCTGTTGGGCCAATGAGAAAAAGATTTAAAAAATAAAAATGATTCCATATTAAAATATTTGAGATTATGGGAAACTTTCCTCGCGATCTAAAAAATGGTCGTGATAATGAATCCGATAAGAAATAAAAAAAGTAGGATGACAATAAAAAAGAAGAAAATTTTGGGGAATAAAAGACTGATTAAATTTGTATTCCCAATGAAATATTTAATTTCGTCAGAATTTTCGTACATTTCAACAAGGAAAAACTTCTACGTTATTAAAGATACTAAAAACATTGTTTGAATTTTATTTTTAAAACGCGTAATTTTTTAAAGAATTTTCAGACAATTGTGCCATTTTTAGTTATTAATTTTAGTTATTATCGGATAATTTTGCATGTTGGGCCAATGATAAAAAGATTTAAAAATAAAAATGATTCCATATTAAAATATTTGAAATTATGGGAAACTTTCCTCGCGATCTAAAAAATGGTCGTGATAATGAACCCGATAAGAAATAAAAAAAGTAGGATGACAATAAAAAAAAGAAAATTTTGGGGAATAAAAGACTGATTAAATTTGTATTCCCAATGAAATATTTAATTTCATCGGAATTTTCGTACATTTCAACAAGGAAAAACTTCTACGTTATTAAAGATACTAAAAACATTGTTTGAATTTTATTTTTAAAACGCATGATTTTTTAAAGAATTTTCAGACAATTGTGCCATTTTATTTTAATTATTGTCGGATAATTTTGCCTGTTGGGCCAATGATAAAGAAATAACAAAAATAAAAATAAAAAAATCATGCCATATTAAAATATTTGAGATTATGGGAAACTTTCCTCGCGATCTAAAAAATGGTCGTGATAATGAACCCGATAAGAAATAAAAAAGTAGGATAACAATAAAAAAAAAGAAAATTTTGGGGAATAAAAGACTGATTAAATTTGTATTCCCAATGAAATATTTAATTTCATCACAATTTTCGTACATTTCAACAAGGAAAAACTTCTACGTTATTAAAGTTACTAAAAACATTGTTGGAAATTTATTTTTAAAACACGTGATTTTTTAAAGCAGTTTCAGACAATTGTGCCATTTTATTTCAATTATTGTCGGATAATTTTGCCTGTTGGGCCAATGTTAAAGAAAAAAAAATTATTCTATATTAAAATATTTGAAATTATGGAGAAACTTTTCTCGCGATCTAAAAAATGGTCGCGATAATGAACCTGATAAGAAATTTTAAAAGTAGGGTGACAATAAAAGAAAAAGAAAATTTTGGGGAATAAAAGACTGATTAAATTTGTATTCCCAATGAAATATTTAATTTCATCGGAATTTTCGTACATTTCAACAAGGAAAAACTTCTACGTTATTAAAGATACTAAAAACATTGTTTGAATTTTATTTTTAAAACGCATGATTTTTTAAAGAATTTTCAGACAATTGTGCCATTTTATTTCAGTTATTGTCGGATAATTTTGCCTGTTGGGCCAATTATAAAGAAATAACAAAAAAAAAAACTAAAAATCGTACTATATTAACATTTTTGAGATTATGTAAAAACTATCCTCGCAATCTGTAACAGAAAAAAAATAGTTGCGATAATGAACCCGATAAGAAAAAAAAGTACGATGATAATAAAAGAAAAAAAAAATTGTGGAATAAAAGATTAATTAAGTTTGTATTAGCAGTGACAATTTCCAATCAAATATATCATTTTATTAGAATTTTTGTACATTTCGGCAAGGAAAATAACCTACGTATTAAAGCTTTTAAGAACGTTGTTTGAATTTTTTTTCTAAACACATGATTTTTTTAAGAATTTGTTAACAATTGTGACATTTTATTTTAGTTATTGTGCAAGAATGGCCGAAAAGCTGTGATTTTTTTAAATAATCTTGCCTGTTCGGCCCATGATAAAGAAATAACAAAAAAATAAATAAAAACTAAATATGATATTAATCAATTTTGGCTTCCTCATAAAAAAAGTTTTGCTATGGTATAGGCCAATGATAGTAAAGGCCAAATTACGATGTATTAAAGAAAAAAAAAAATTGGGTTGCGTTTTCCAACCGGAAGTCGGATTTATGAATTCTGGAATCGGAAACCAAAAAAAAAACATTTTTTTTTTTAAATCATGGTAAAAAGGCTTGTAACCGGTATTTTCTGTAGTAGAATATGCAACTCGAAAATAATATTAAAAGCCAAAATTCGATACCTGCAAAAAGTTCTGAAATTTCCATACATGTATAAAACATGCTTAAGGAAATTACAGCGCTATACACTATCAAAATGAATACTAAATTTTGGTATCCCTTATTATAAAATTTTATCCATTGCTTTTTGCAATTGAGAAAAGAATGAAAAAAAAACATATGTATATGTTAAAGTAAACAGAAAAATTTGTCGATAGAAAGACTGATTAAGTTTGTATTAGCAATGGCAATTGCCTGTACGTGACCCAGGCGAGTCCAACGTAAAGCAGTTCGAGTGAACGGCTCTCAATTCTTTATTTCTATCTAGCTCAGTCGAGGCTGCGGCTGATACTGTTGCTGTTGCCGTTAGCCTCACTGTAGTCTCAGCGGTCTCAGCGCTACCTGACGATTAGGGACAATTTCTAATGGGATATACTATTACGTTACGGGCAACCGGACACGGTTCGCGGGCACTCGTAGCTGCAGCTCACAAGCTTCACCGAATGAAGGGACTTCTCTTTCTCTTGCGATGTTTCGACTTACGTTCGGAGCCATAACTACACTAACGATTAAGGAGTTTGAAATGTTTCAGACTAGTGGAACCCAAACAAAATTTTTCCTTACTTATGCAGGAATCTTTGCATAGCTATATAGACATTTTTGTATGAAAATTAATATAAAGTATTGGAAGTTTTTTTGCGGATACGCATATTATAAATTTAGTATAGACAAATTTTGATTTTTTTTGATTTTGATTTTTTGAATTTTTTGATTTTTTTTCTGCGATGCGAATGTTGGTATTAAATATCGAGCTGGGCGTCAAATGAATGCCAAATTCATGATTAACAGAAAAATACGTCAGATATAGCCCAAAAATGTTGAACGATAACATATTTTCATAGCGATGTTGTACAGTCTATATTGCGAAAAGTAGCGATTTATGTCGTATAAACTAGCCATATCCTTGCTTCCCAATGAAATTTCGGAAACCACCGATTTCTATCGTGTTCTACAAAAAAAAAACAGAGAAGATAGAGTATTCGAGGGAGTTTCTGGACCGTTTGTCCTTATTATATTTTCACAAAGCGAGAGTGTACGCTTATTTATATTTATTTAAAACAAGGACGCAAAGCAGAGCCTTGCACATTGCGTGTTCTACAAAAAAAAACAGAGAAGATAGAGTATTCGAGGGAGTTTCTGGACCGTTTGTCCTTATTATATTTTCACAAAGCGAGAGTGTGCGCTTATTTATATTTATTTAAAACAAGGACGCAAATCAGAACCTTGCACATTGCTTCCTCATTATATTTCGCTTTTTACAAAGCTTCCTCTATGAGGAAGCCAAAATCAATTCCCATACTTCCTCTTAGAGGTTGCTTTGTAAAAAGCGAAATATGATGAGGAAGCAATGTGCAAGGTTCTGCTTTGCATCCTTTTTTATAAGAAAAGCAGTATTTTAAATAAGGATTTTGTGTAACTTATTGACGTTAAGATCATATTTAACCGTTTTTCATGTATTTTTCTGACTTGTAGCTTCAATTTCCCCATGTTAAAATGTTGATTCCGTAAATAAATATATTGAAATTTGACATAAAAAGTCTTCACGGTTGTCGAGGTAACGACGATCACGTGCGCGGGGCTATCGTAGTCGAGGGACGCCAGTGACTTACGCGCCGGCGCACGTCAAATGAATTTTTCGCCGTAAACATAATAGAAATTAAATTAATAATAGAAATTCAGTTCAACTAATGACTTAGTAATAACTTAGAAACGAATAAGAATTGACGAATTGAAAAATATACGTAGACAATGTGTTCAATTTGATGGCGATTTCGGTGTTGACATGAGGCTAGAATTTTTGAGGTTAGATTTTTTATTAAAAGCAACGTACAGTAAAGTTGCTCAGGTTTTGTTATACTTTAAAAGAGACTGTTAAGGTAAACGTACCAATGGTGGGACAGGTCCCAATTGAGGGACACTAAAAGGATATTCGTAGATACTAAGAGTTTAATGGATAAAATATTAAAAAATAACTCTTCCAATTGTGTCTGTTATATATAATTAACATACGTGAAAAAATTTCATGTTTTTCATCGTAAATTGAAAATGTAAATAATAAGTATATTAGCGGATCTATGGTGTTCGAGCTTTTTCAGCAAATCCCTAAACCAATTAGCTAAGGAGAGCCGAATAATCATTAATATGATACCCCGGAGATTATAGTTCGTTCGAGACTTTCCATAGGTATTTCAAATTCAGAAATTCTTAAAGTTTAAGATTACACTGTTAAATGTTACGTACAATATCTTAAAACTCGTAATTTTTGTGTCCCGTTATTGGAGCTGACCGAATATACGTTGGCACCACTGTCCAACGTATGTTCCGCGACTGGGGCAAGTAGTAAGCAATCTCGCTGCGACCCAGAGCCGGGACACAATCGCACGATTGACATTTTGACGCGGATGTTGGGTTATGCGGTAGCAAAAACTTCATTGATAATTTACTAAAATATATATATGTATTTTATAAGCATATATGTTTTATTTATTGCATCATAGGTGTATATATGTGTACCGCACATTTTTTGGCATTTCTTTTCAAGCAGATGCATTAAAATTTGTAGATGTCCACCGATACGCACATTTGGTGTCCCGGCAGCGGGACATGCACAAAAATACCCGTCCCGGCACTGGTACATCTGCACTTTTCAGCGTTTTAATCAATAACTATTTATCAAACAATCAGAAATATTTTTATTGTATAGTTTTTGGAAACTAGAAACTCTAATCTTGCAATTCGTTACCACCATTTGCAAAATAATTAATATATGCATGCGGAAATTGGCATACAAAGCAGACACCGCCTTAAACGTCCCGCCATTGGTACGTTTACCTTATATTATTAAATGTTTACGTAAGAGAGTATAAAATGAGTTATATTAATAAATTTTAAGAGAGGATAGATAACTGCACCAAAATACTGATTTATAATAGCTATATTGATATTTATATTCGTTATATTTTCACGAGGAAATAAAAAAAATTAGAACAATTATATTTTCCGTAATATGGTATTGGTTTCTATAAAATCGCCTTCTATAAAAAATAGTTGTCAGCTAAACAACAAAAGCTAACGACCGGATGGTATTGCCCCAAAGGTGACTGTAAATACCCCATAATTAACCGCAGTTCCCCAAAAGGCGACCGTGATTACCCAAATTGTCGGAGTCGATGCACATGTTTTGAAAAAGAAAAGAATGAAACATCCATTTATACGATTGCATTCGTGATTTTCATGCTATTCATTTTCAATAATAGTTGAAGTGTCCAACAACCATTACTTTTTGGCAGAAACGATGTTTTATTTACAAAAAAAAGCAAATATTCCTTAGTGACTGCGATTCCCCCGTTCTCCCCTAGTGCGATTTACAGGATTACCGCTCTGGCGAATCAGTTGGTAGGAATACAGCCATTTGGCGTATCCCGCCAGGTTTTTATCTCCTCGATCATAGAAGATACCTTGCGATTTGAATAAGCAATTTTAATTTATGGATATTATGAGTGATATTTTATATATTATGTTATGGAATGATATTATGAATTATATTTATAAATTATGTTATTGGATTATATTATATGAGGAACTAGAGATTATGATTTACTGCGATGTGATATTATATTATACTATTGTTATCTGTAATGGTATCTGAAATTTAACTATGTTCAACAATTGAATAAATAAATAAATAAACACTCCATAAGAGTTGGTTTTGTAATATAATTATTGGAATTTTACATCATATCTCGATATTAAATTTTATTCAATATGTGATTAAATTTCATTTAACATACAGATACGGTGTAGAATTCCAATAATTATATTATAAGGGAAGTGTCTATTCGCACCAACCCCTAGATCCACGGTACCTTGTATTCACAGAAAAACCCGTGAATACAAGGTAAATACCGTGGATACAAAGTAAATCTAGGGAATTGTAGTACGGCGAGATTTACGGTCTCCGGTCTCAATCGGTATCAAAAACTGTAATCAACTTTTTTCATGCATACTGAAATTTTACAGCTTCAAAAAGAGTTTCATCGAATACAGACATCACTGGAGCATTCGATGAAACTCTTCTTGAATCTGTAAAATGTCAGTATGCGTGAAAAAGTTGATTACAGTTTTTATTACCGACTGCGGTATTTCACATGCTCTTAACTGTAAATACCGAGATCTGAGAAAAACTGACCTCCCGCTCACTGAATGACGTGCCAGCCGGTGCATGGCTAAACGGTCACCCATCCAAGTTGTGACCGCAAACAACGCTGCTTAGCTCGGGGGACCGCCAGAGCCGCACACCAACCGCACAACCACCAGTGTCGATTACTTCCAATACATATATTAATTTTGAAAATATTTTTAAAAGTGTAATTTTATTTCCTCATAGAGGAAGCTTTGTCTTCGTGAATATATTTTTTTTCCGCAATTTTCATGTTAGGACACTGAATGGTCCGAAACGTCGAGAAAAGTGGTTTAGAAAAAAATGTATGTATGTATGTATGTATGCGTGTATGTACACGAAAAAAAAAGGCTTGGTTGGAACAACCAAGTGCCTTGGTTATATATGCGCCAGACAATTAATTGGTTAGACCAACCAAGTTATTTGTTAGGCTACCAATTTCTTGGTTGGACTAACTAAGTCACATGGTAAGCTAACCAATTTCTTGGTTGGCCTAACTAAGTCACTTGGTAAGCTAACTAAGTCACTTGGTAAGCTAACCAAGTGACTTGGTTAGACCAACTAAGAAATTTCTTGGTTGGTCTAACCTAGACCAACCAATTAGATTGGACTAACTAAGTCACTAAGTCTAAATTTCTAGACCAACCAATTTCTTGGTTGGACTAACTAAGTCACTTGGTTAGCTTACCAAGTGACTTAGTTAGTCCAACCAAGAAATTGGTAGCCTAACAAATAACTTGGTTGGTCTAACCAATTAATTGTCTGGCGCATATATAATCAAGGCACTTGGTTGTTCCAACCAAGCCATTTTTTCCGTGTATGTGTGTGGCCACCATGCAAAATTTAAACTTACTTACCTAGAGAACGACTTTATCAATCGAGCTGAAATTTGGCAAACACGTGGAACAGGTATACCGCTTTGTTTGTGATAATTTCCAAAAAAAATTCAAACATAAGGTTATTTTTTATTCAATTTTGAATTTTTAGAAAAAAATCTGTAGGTTCTCTTGCTTCCGCAAATTTGTAGCAATCGAGCTAAATAATTTTTTACAAATAAAGCTATGCTAAAGGAGGATCGGTATTGAATTTGGGATGAATCTATAAATAGATTTGGTTTTCATGGAATTTCGAATTTTTCGAAAAATGTACGTTTTACTCTAATTCACGTAAAAAAAAATTGAATATACTCAATTTTTTTATTGTACTGTTATCGAAATTTTTTTTCCAAAAGCTAGTTTTTCGCAAAATAATATAAATAAATCATTCCGAAACTCAGAAATAGACTCAATTTAAAAAATAATATAATAAAAACCAACGATTTTTAGATGAAAATGAATGGGACGCTTTTTATTGGTGACAGAGCAATTTTGAATCCTCAACAAATCTTTAAATATAGAAAATAAAATAAACAGTTTTAATGTCGTATTTTGTTATTCGACAATTTTTGTTTGTTTTTTTTTCTTCACAAAATCTAGTTTTTCGTTTAAGTATGACGCACTGCAGCGGTACTCATGCAAGTATATATCGTCGTGTTTATCGCGGCGTCGAAAACTCGTCGGGTACATTTAAATTTAGCCTGCACGAAGCGCAACAAACGACGAGTCGCCGACCGTCCGGGAATCCTGACCCGCTAAACATAATCTCGATACATCTCTTTCTCCTTAACAATTTGTACATTTTTCAAACATTGAAAATAGTCTGAACGAGAAAATGGCAAAAATGCTTTTTCCAACTTTAAAATTTTTTGTTCATTTCTGAAGCATTTCTGTTTTGTTTTGCATATTTTGTACTGGCGCCCAAAGTTTTTTGCTGACTCATAAAACCGCATTCTGTATGCCAATTTTTCCATTCGTCGCGGAATAATTTTTTTGTAAATAAAATCATATAAATAAATACAGTACTTTATCTTTAGCGGTATATATATGGGACATTCCATCTGAATTTTTCATACTTCAATCCTGACCACCTTGAATAATTTCAACAATTTTTTATCAGAAAGTATTTTGAAAAAGAAAAGACACGTATTTTTTCGTTTGGCGCTACGAGCGATATTTCCGACAGACGAATTTTTATAAAAATTAATCAAATCTTTATAAAAAAAATCAATTTTATAAAAATTAATCAAATCTTTATAAAGAAAATCAATTTTATAAAAATTAATCAAATCTTTATAAAAAAAATCAATTTTATAAAAATTAATCAAATCTTTATAAAAAAAAATCAATTTTATAAAAATTTGAATTCTTCGGTATTTATATTTTTTTATTCGTTGAAATTTTGAAAATTAACAGTCCTATCAAAAAATGTCCACAATCAAATTTGTTCAGTTTATGAAGATCTACATAATGTATATAAAAAATGTTATTTTCGTTTTCCTAACGTTTTGTTTTATGACGTTAAACAACAACACTGTAAAAAAAATCTTTCTTAAAATTAATATACTTGTACTGGAAGTACCATATGCATAAACTGTGCATTAAATTTCATAAACCTTTATATTGAATTTTCATATGAACAGTATTGGAAAAAATGTAGCTTTCGATAACAATACGGCACAATTGTTTCTGGTTTTTCCATCGCTGCAAGATATTTTTCGATGAAAATGTTTGAAAATTCATAGACATTACTTTTGATATTTAATGACCTTGTATAATAAATTTCATAAACATTTATGTTAAATTTTCATATGTGCGGTATCTGAAAATTCAAATACATATGTGTTGGAAATTTAAAATGGACATAAAAACAATTTAAGAAAAATATAAATATTAGTCGAACATCAATTTTTTACACAAATTATGTCATCAGAAATTGTTGGGAATTGGTTTTCGCCACAGGAAATTTTTCGTTTACACTGGGGTTTAAACCTACGCCCTACCTACCTAATTATCTAACAACGCACGCACGCTACCGACTACGCTATCAACGACTTAGTAATTTTGGATATCTAAATGACATAAGAGTTGTACAACTATTATTCTCTCAAGCATACTCATAATTGACATAACAAAATAATCAATTGATTGCAATCAGAGCGCAAAGTGAGTTGGAAATATTTTCAAGTAAACATAATTTCCGGATGAACGGAATCTTTTTGAAAATCTCGAGTAACTTATCAGAAGTCGATGCTAAGTGGTAAATGTTAGCGATCTAGTGCGGGTTTTTTTTTGTTATTGGAAATTGTGTATTAAATTTTAAATCAGTTACTAAAATTCCAAAAATTCAAGTTTATTTTCATGTACTAATTTAGTAATGATTGATTTAGTAGCCACACTGAGAGAAAAAAATGTAGAAATTAACTAAATCGGCGTTTGCCCTCGTTCAAACGAATTTCTTGTTTAGGACAAGCAAATGTTTAGTTTTTTCAATAATTATTTGATTTAGTTGACTAAAATATATTTGCGGTAACCAAAATATTTGTTATACCAACTAAAAATTCATTTGAACGAGGGTGAACGCCGATTTAGTTCATTCTATCATTTTTTTTTCTCAGTGCATGTGTTGTAATATTATATCACCGGTTTGGTAAAATCCATACACGCATACAAAATTTACTATGCAACTATATTAATGTTTATTTCCTATAGCGAGTTTTGTAAATTTCTCACACTTTTGTGTAGCAAAAACGCAAACATTTTTCATAAAATAATATACCCATATAGACAAAATTGCAAATACTTTACTTGGTATTTTTCAATACCAGTAACTGTAATTTGATCTTACATTTAATGGAACAATGTATATTAAATTTCAAATCCGGTACGAAAATTCCGAAAATACATATTGATCTTCGTATGGGGCATTCCATACCGATTCGACCTGGGTCGGACCCTCGACCTCTCGGATTTGGTCGAAAATTTTTTATATGATTGGACCAACTCCAAAACGTACTGGAAATTTTTTTCAGATTTTTTAAATTCATTTATTTTTTTTTTTACGATTTTTTAAAGGTAACATATCGTTAGCCCAAATTTAAAAATCTGAAAAAATTCTCAAAAATTCTGCATGAAATAACAAAATATTTGAGCCTAAAGCCAAAGTGGGCCGGGTTTTGCTTCTATTTTTTTTCTATAAAAAACTATTAAAAAATTTAGAAACGAAAGAGGAAAAGTTATCAAATTTTTCTAAAATATTTCTTCTGCAAGTGCTTTCTTTTCGTAAAAAAAAAATGCGATTCATAGAAAATATGTTCACTGTTAAATCAGGCCGGAATCGCAAAACAGAGTTTCTCTCAGAGGAAGCCAAATAATAACGATATAATTTCTTGCGGAAGAATGTTTATGGAAAAAAAAGAGGAAGTGCTGTGAAAATTTCAATTTTCATGTTTTTTATTATTTGTAATACAGCATTTTCTAGAATTATATAACATTCTTATCGAATAGTTTTTCCTATTTCCAAAAAAAATACTCATGAATCAGAATTGACAAGCCGCGCTAATCGAAGGATTTCATTGATAATATCAGATGTTAATGATGATAATTTAAAAAGCGATCGCACCTTCGAATACAAAAAGAATTCAAGATCACCGAGTGCAGCTGAGATGAACAAACAATAAAATCAAATTAGATTCTACCGCACAACAAATCTAATTTTGTTATCTGACTCAACCCTGTACTTCACGAGGAATGTTTTTTTTTGTAATTTTGTGCAACTCGCAGTTTAGAAAAATTTGATAACTTTTCCTCTTTTGTTTCTAAATGTTTTAATAGTTTTTTATAGAAAAAAAATAGAAGCAGAACCCGGCCCACTTTGGCTTTAGGCTCAACAATTTTGTTATTTCATGCAGAATTTTTGAGAATTTTTTCAAATTTTTAAATTTGGTCTAACGATATGTTACCTTTAAAAAATCGTAAAAGAAAAAAAAAATCTAAAAAAATTTTCCAGTACTTTTTGAAGTTGGTCTAATCATATAAAAAATTTTCCACCAAATCCGAGAGGTCGAGGGTCCGACCTAGGTCGAATCGGTATGGAATGCCCCATATACTAATTTAGTAAATGATGATATAATAATCATGTGTTGTAATTTCCAATCACCGGATTATCAAAATTCATATATCTGTATTAAATTTATTATGCAAACATTAATTCCGATTTCCTATACCATTTTTTACAAAATTCATACACGTTTGTATAGGAAAAACGCGAACATTTTGTACAGTGAAAAAATAGTTTTTCAAAAAACCGCCACTTTTTATTATTTTTATATACTTGTGGAAAAATTCTGTTTGAAATTACGAAATTTTTGAGACCCTGTGTAGAATGGCAAGATTTTTTAAAGAGAAGTTCTACGTAATTGAAGTTTTTTTTTAACATCCTGAATTATCACGTAAAGCTTGAATTGCGTGGTACTTTACGAAAAAAATACCTGCCAACCTGCATAGGGTCTCAAAAATTTTCTTATTTTAGACAGAATTTTTATGTAAGTATATAAAAATTATAAAAAGTGGCGCTTTTTTGCAAAACGATACTTTGTTGGTTAACGTCATATAACAAAATTTTAGAAAAACTACAATAACATTTTTCTATATACGTTATGTAGCCCTTTGCAAACTGAACGAATTTCATCGTAGACATTTTTTGATAGGATTGTTCATTTCCAAGATATTAACGATAAAAATAATATCAACACCGAAAAATTCAAACTGTTACAAAAATTCGTCTGTCGGAAATATTAGTCGTAGCTGTAAACAAAAAAATACGCGCCTCTTCTTTTTCAAAATACTTTTTGATGAAAAATTGTCAGAATTATTGATGGAGGTCAGGGTCAAAGCATAACAAATTCAGCTGGAATGCCCTATATATAGAAATAAAAATTTGTAGTGAAACTGTTTTTAGAATTATTATTTTATGAAAGTAGCTTACATTGTTTATAAAAAGTTATTTAAAATTTAAATTTGACAAGGAAAATTATTTTACAATTATTTAATTTCGGTAATTAAAGAAAATTTATCTACCGTTTTATAAAAGCCGCTGATAATTGTTGCTAAATAATAAATTCTAAGTCGCACGATTATTTGAATGATGAAACTATAAAGTTAAATTCAAGAGACGTGGCAAAGTAACAAGAAAGGATTTTTAAGAAGAAAATTAAAAGGCAACGAATAAAGAGTCCAAAGTGCATTGAGGGGTAGACTCAGGAAACATACGAGACGTTTGAGCGATAAAAGTGAAGATCATGTGTCGAGTCTGACTTTTCTGTCTGGAGTCGAATAAGTAGTAAAAATATCTTTAATCCGTAGTGAAATTAAGTTCATGGGGACTAACGAACTCAGTGCTTGAAAGTGTTTCAACAGTTGAAATTTGTGTAATATTCTGAGCATTCTTTAAATTAAAAATAATTATTGACCCTTTTGAAAAAATAAGTATCTAAAAAAAAATGAATCATGAAAAAATAACATTTTTTTTGGATTTCAAATAAATGGACTTCATGTAAAAACTTGTTATCTCAGGTTCTGAAATTTTTTCTAATTAATTTTAAAAAAGGTCATAAATAATCAATATCGTTCGATTTACAATACGATTTTTTTGCTATTAAAAAAAATTATAAATATTTTTTTTCCTGAATTCTGCTGAACTATTTTATTTTAATATTATACATCCATTCCAAATTCAAATTTAAGGATTCCACGGCAAAATAAATATACAAATAATCGAGAATGTAAATTTCTTATAGAATATACATCAAAATTATTATTTTTATTTTATAAATCAGTGTTAAGAACATTAAATTGAATCCCCAATTTTTCTGAATGCATATTATTTATCTAAGATTCTTGTGACTTTAATTTTTTACATTTTTATAATATACATACATTTCAGATTCAAATTTAAGGAATCCAGGGCAAAATAAATATAAAAACAATAAAAGATGAAAATTTCTCATAGAAGATACACCAAGATTATTTTTTTAATTTTATCAATAAATATTAAAAACATTAAATTGAATTCTCGATTTTTCTGAATGCATATTATTTGTCTAAGGTTCTTGTGACTTTAATTTTTTACAATTTTATAATATACATAAAGTCCAAATTCAAATTTAAGAATTCCAGCTAAAATAAATATGGGGTAAAACACGTCAAGTCGGCCACACGAATTTTTCATTTCAATAAAAAGTTTTCAAATTTGTTGAGGATGTTGGTTTGGTCGAAAACAAAAATTACAAATTTTTTCAGATTTTTTTATCGCATATTTCAGCCGTTACAAAAAACTGAAAATAATAATCGTTAATTTTTTAACGCCAAAACTACAGCTCTCGCAAAAAAATCACGTGAACAAAAAATTTAAGATATTTAACATTCTTTTCAATAATTTTTTTTCAAAATCTTCCTACTCTGTTTTATGCTATTTTTCAATGGAATAAAATTATAATATTTTTTTTCTCCAAAACTGCGTTCCCGATTCGACTGAAATTTTTACATTTTGTTCCTTAATATGTCTAGAATCTGAGAAAAAATTGGCGAGATGGGCGGCGATTTCATTCCACTGTTACAGCTCTTCAAACGATCGAATACCAGGGCAATCTAATGTGTAATTGCTCTGTACGTTCAACAGACTGTCTACATAATAATTCTAAAGCCCGCACTGCATTTTTTGCAACGGATATTTTTCCCTCTTAAATTTTTGGGTTTTTTAATACATTTATTTTATCGACTGATGGAATTGAAACTGTTTTCCTGATGCCACGTAATTCATCATCGTGCTCTTTTCTGATCAATTGAACATTGGCAAAATGTGATGAATGAATGTCTCTTGAGTTCAATATTCACGTGCTCAATGTTACACGACCATGGTTCTGCGTTGTGAACACAAAGTGTGGACGACAGGTACGGGGGAATTTGCCAATTAACTTAATTTAAAAAAAAAAATTTAATTAAAAACAATTTAAAAAAAATAAACAAGTGATGCGGGCTTTAGATTTTTTCTGTTGACAGTCTCAACCCTGTAGAACGCAGAGAGCAATTACACATTAGATTACCGTTATGTTCGATCATTCGAAGAGCTGTAACTGTGGAACGAAGTCGCCGCCCATCTCGCCAATTTTTTTTCAGATTCTTAACATATTAAGGAACAAAATGTAAAAATCTCATCTGAATCGAGAACGCAGTTTCGGAGAAAAAAAAAATTGAAATATTATTTAATTGAAAAATAGCATAAAACGGAGTAGGAAAATTTGCAAAAAAATTTGTTGAAAAGAACGTTAGATACCTTAAATTTTTTGTTAACATGATTTTTTTGCCAGAGCCGTAGTTTTGGCGTTAAAAAATTAACGATTATTATTTTCAGTTATTTGTAACGGCTTAAATATGCAATAAAAAAATCTCAAAAAATTTGCAATTTTTGTTTTCAGCCAGACCAACATCCTCAAGAAATTTGAAAACTTTTTATTGAATAGAAAAATTCGTGTGGCCGCCGTGACGTGTTTTACCCCATATAAAAACAATTAAAAATGAAAATTTCTCATAGAAGCTACAACAAGATTATTATTTTTATTTTATCAATCAATGTTAAAAACATTAAATTGAATCCTCGATTTTTCTGAATGCATATTATTTGTCCAATATTCTTGTGACTTTAATTTTTTACAATTTTATAATACACATACATTCCAAATTCAAATTCAAGTATTCCAGCTCAAAATAAAAATAAAAACAATAAAAGATTAAAATTTCTCATAGAAGATACAACAAGATTATTATTTTTATTTTATCAATCAATGTTAAAAACATTAAATTGAATCCTCGATTTTTCTGAATGCATATTATTTGTCCAATATTCTTGTGACTTTAATTTTTTACAATTTCATAATACACATACATTCCAAATTCAAATTCAAGCATTCCAGCTCAAAATAAAAATAAAAACAATAAAAGATTAAAATTTCTCATAGAAGCGACAACAAGATTATTATTTTTATTTTATCAATCAATGTTAAAAACATTAAATTGAATCCTCGATTTTTCTGAATGCATATTATTTGTCCAATATTCTTGTGACTTTAATTTTTTACAATTTCATAATACACATACATTCCAAATTCAAATTCAAGTATTCCAGCTCAAAATAAAAATAAAAACAATCAAAAATGAAAAATTCTTATAGAAGATACGACAAGATTATTTTATTTTATCAATTAATGTTAAGAATATTGAATCAAATCCCCGATTTTTCTGAATGCATATTATTTTTCTAAGATTCTTGTGACTTTTATAATTTATTTCTTTCAATTTTACGTATTTATTTATTTATTTATTTGCAGTGCCAAGGATAAAGGAAGTGGATTCGGTCGCTGTTGGTAAATTGGCCTCTGAGTGAATTTCTGGTGGATTGAAAATACGATGCAGGCTGAACTTATGTACCGCAAGCCAACGACAGTGATGATGACGTCGTCACAGAGCGTCCCGACGTCTCAACAGCAGCAGCTGCAGGGTGGAGGTCATCGTGTGAAGCGAGAACCTCGAGATTCTCGAGAAACGATACATTCGGGACATTTTATGGTATCGGATTTCGAGGCTGAGGCACAGGACGACGAGGACGAAATAGCCGTACCAGTACCAGAAGAAGAATCCGCAAGATTAGCAATTATCGCACCTATTGGCTTTTCACTTGAGAAATTTGTACTAAGTTCAAATACTGACAAAACTTCACAGCAGCTCAGCATCGAGACTTCTCTCAATAAACTCTTCCAGTGCATGTCTTTAGTCTACAGGTGAGATATATGTTAGATAATTTATAAGTTAGAATATTAAGGAGGCATCCTCACATATCGATTTAGAAGATTAAATTACAAAATTAATATATATTGTAGATTGAAACATTCTGAACGATCTCAAAAAATTTGAAAGGATTTGACTGTTTATAAATAAAAATATTCCAAATTGAAATATGCCTTTTTTAACACGGTCTCAAATGGCAGTCGTAGTTAGCTCGCACTTTATCGGTGAATTTTATATGCTAATAGAGAAGATGCATTAAAAGTAATGATTTCAAATGATAGACTGAATTCTTACAAAGCATTAAAAATTTTAAAAAACGTCTATAACCGTAGTAACACAGTCAAAAACAGTGTCCAACTAATTACTTTTGTGAAATTTTCAATCTCAATCGAAGAGATTTGGCAACGCCGCATATTCTGAGGGGAAATAACGGACTAGCAGAACGGACTTGTCTACGGCGGGAATATCAAAAGTTAATTTTCGCATTTCGTGAGATTAAAGCTTCTTCTTAGCAAATATAACGTAAAACAATTACGGAATCCCGGAAATTTGCATTTTTTGAGACTCAACTCAAGCTGATCAACGCTCGATTGTAATTATATGATTGCTTTGTAGTCAATAAGTAGTTATAAATTTTTGAGATTTAAACACGCGCTGAAAGTAAACTCAGTGATACCAACCTCAATATATGTGCGACGTTGCCACGAGCTCTGCGGGACGTCCCGACACGCGACAACCGACTTTATTTCACTCAAAATAAGGTTGGCACTATAGTCATATGAGTGACTTTGCATTTCGTAATTCGTAAAAATAAAATAGAAGGAATTACATTTCGCCTTAAGGGGAGAAAACTCTTTGGACGCCCGAAAATTAGTAATTTTGTACGAATTTTTTAAAATGTGTTAAAATAATCTTATGCTTCTGAAACTTTAACCTTATTTTATTAGATCTTTTAACATTTGAAAAACATTTTTCTTTTTTTTACAACACAAGATGGTGGCGTTATTCCGCGATTATCCCGAAACTACATTTTCAAAAACTGCTCGTGCTGCGGCTTAAAAAGTTATCGACCGATCTAGCTGAAATTTTGGGAGGTTTCTGTCTATATCATTAACGGAAGGATATACCTACAGCTTTAAGAATATCGCTTCAATAAATTATTTTTTGAGGTGACAATTATCGAAAAAAAATAGCCGAAAATTGGAGCTTTTCAGTCAAAAGTCTATTTGATATTTAATTTTATACTTTTTAAATCATTTTATAGGTTTATCCTTCCCCTACAATTGTTAGTAAACGAAAAAAAAAATATTTTTCTGATTCAGATCACTCGAAAAAATACTGTAAATGCAGCAGTTTTCGATGCCGCCGAAAAGCAGGCAGAAAGAAGAATTCATAACGTCGCCATTTTGTGTCGTAAAAAAAAAATAAAAATGTTTTTCAAATGTTGAAAGATCTAATAAAATAAGGTTAAAGTTTCGGAATGATAAGATTATTTCATCACCTTTAAAAAAATTCGTACAAAATGACCAATTTACGCGCGTCTAAAGGTGTTTCTCCCCTTAAGGGGAGGAAGTCAGATCAAAAAAATTAATTTTGGTAATTCAATATCATGCAAATCCTATTGCGTATAAAAATGCCCAACGCACTATATTGTTGGTACTCGATTAAAGCATTTTTTACTGTCGTCTGACTTGCATATGCTTTTAAATATTATCTTAAGCAAAGATCTTAGGTTTTCCATTCTACGCATGATTCAGATCAAACTACTAGGCAGATTGGAATGGTTGATGTCTTATTTTCTTCTTCATGAAAAGATACACCGGCTAAATGGAGCAAATGTTCATAAAAAGTAATATTTTTTAAGTGACATAATTATTAATAAATAAATTTTATGCTATTTTCTAAATCAGTGATTAACTTTGCTTTCAGAATGAAAAAAAATAGTTTGCTCCATTTAACCGGTGTATCTTTTCATGAAGAAGAAAATGAGACGTCAACCATTCCAATCTGCCTAGTAGTTTGATCTGAATCATGCGCAGAATGGAAAACCTAAGAACTTTGCTTAAGATAATATTGAAAAGCATATGCAAGTCAGACGACAGTAAAAAATCCTTTCACCGAGTACCAACAATATAGTGCATTGGGAATTTTTATATGCAATAGGATTTGGTTGATATTGATTTTCCAAAATCAATTTTTTTTACCTGACTCCCTCCCCTTAACACCCTACACAGTGACTGTAGGGGAAATGTAGAGCAATATGCATTACAAATTTCAATTTGTTTGTCATTTATATGAAAATTTCTAATAGTGTGTTGGTTGACTAGCATGACCCACAGATGCCCCCTTAAAAAAAAAAAAAATATTGATGTTTTTGGAAAATTCGAATGAGAGGCTAAAAAAATTAATTGAATTAATATACTACATTAATTAATTGCTTTGTTTATTAATTGTGGATTGATGATCAATTCATTAATAGTAATAATTAATTAAATCATTAAATTTAATAAAAAATTGCCTCTTAAGGAATTTTTTTTTTTTTTTTTACTAATTTAAGGATTCTTCGCAGATTCTAATTTACAAATTTCTTTAGAATTTGAAGATTAAGCTCCAAGAAAAAAAGTCATTAATATCGAAAAAAAGTTATTAATGTATTTGTGAAAAAAAAGAATGTTCATAACTTTGGAGAAAATTTTATTCCTTATAAAATCCATTCGCTGGTCTGAGCGAATAAAGATAATTTTTTAATCAATTTTTTTTTGTACTAAGAAAACGTTTCTAGTTGTTTAAAGCTTTTTTTAAATGAAACTTAAAATGATTTTAAAATTTCTTATGTGAAATATCCCTTTCTAAGAAAACAAATCCCAATCTTTCAATTTTTTTGCAATTTCACAGGACTGCAAGAAGAAAGTTAGTAAAACTAATTCTTAAAAAATTCTGTGCATTCGTAAAAAGAACTAAATTCGTTTTATAGTACGAAAGTCTCCTAGAGTTGGTTACACATTTAATTTTTTTTTACTACTTTGATAACTTTTTAGCATTTTATTGTATTAACGAGAATTCGAATTTTCCCTTTTTCTTCCACTAATTGGTAAGAAAAAAAGTTCTTTGAAGAGCATGAAAAAAATATTTAGGACACGTAAAATCTCATGAAATTTCTCTAGCGTTCGCTAAATATTTCCTTATGTACTGGAAATTTTTAATCTTTTTCTAAATTCGTTTTTGAATCTCACGTTCTAAGAACGTGCTAATGAGTTTCAATGGAAACGTGGGCCGAACGCATTTTCGGACTTTGGCTTACATTGGAACACGTTGCTATCAATCAGTATGTGAGAAATTATTCAAGTAGTAGTAGCCTGATGATTGCTGCGACTACAAGGAAAAAAACTCAACAATATTTAGTACTTATTGCAATTATTAAATGAATGAAAAAGAGTTAAATTGGCTGTTGAAATAATTGTATAATCGAACAATTAACTATAAATTGTTAAATGGCCCAACAATTGATTTCATAATGATTACTTTTTAAAAATTGTCAGCAAATTATTTTTTAAACCGTCAGATTTTTTAAATGATTACTGAGGAATAATAAATATAAATTTGCGGCAATTTTCTTTTAAATGTGAGAGGTGAATAATGGAAAAATAATTTTTCATTTTCTCTCACAATTTCTTGGAATATTTTATTGAAAATTCATTTTGTTCAGTGATTAAAAAGTTTAAGCATTTTCATATAATTGCTGCAGATTAATAAAAAATAGTGATTATGAAATAAATATGTTGTATATATTAATTTCATAAATTAAAGAAAATTCACAACTCTGTTTATAGCTGAAAAAAAAAAAACAATAGAAATGATAAAAAATATAGAAATATTTGTACTGTTAGCAAGAAATTTTGTCATTTCTAGTTTCACAAATTATTTTTGTGTTTCTTTTTAAACTAGAAAATGAGGAAAAATTTTACTTAAAAATTAACAAATAATTAATTTGGGAACATTTTCTTTTTTTCTAATAGCACACAAATTTATTTTTCTTTCTAGGCAACTGATAAAAGATAAAATACTTTATTTATGACAAAAATTTAAAATATAATGACAAAAATTTTACTTTAAAATTAACAAATAGTTAATTTAGGAACATTTTCTTTTTTTTAATAGAACACAAATTTATTTTTCTTTCTAGGTAACTGATAAAAGATAAAATACTTTATTTATAATCAACTAATTACTAGAAAACAAAAAGTAATAATCAGCTGAGCTTGTTTCAATTCTCAGACGACTTCTTCTTTCCGTCTTCCGCAAGATTTGCGGCTTCCCTTCCACCGAGTCGACGGCACGATGAATCTAATCAAGATTACGGAGTGTAAACCACGTGTTGATTCGAAATGCCGCGAATACTGGCTGAAGGCAAAGCCGCACGTTCGTTCGTTCGGTTGCTCGTTTCTCCCCCATCGAGTCTCGTCGCACGATTTACCATTACGTAATAATATCGCGAGAGCCACTGCGGGACTTTGGATGTACGTCTCGAGTTGATGAGAACTGTAAACGTTGACGGCGAAAGAGACAATCATGGAGCGAGCTTTCTACGCCGACTATCGCCATTAAAGTGGTCCAAGAAAATCTTTTTTTTTTAAATCGAATTTCTTGGCTGTAACCACACAGAATATTCATCATAACTAAACACTATTTCCTGAATTTTCTCAGATTTTTTAGACAATTTTTAGATACCAGTCAAGTGACTTATACGAAACTCCATAAATTTTCAGCTTCTTAATTATTTCTTATACACGGAAAGAAAAGTTTGGTTGTGGCAACTACGTTTTCGATTTGCTGTACATAATGTCTAAAAAATTAGTTGCCTCAACCGTATCGAATAGTAACCTCAACTATTCACGATTAGTTCTCGATTGGATTAGTTAGGTTGACTAATCCAATCGTTGGGATTACCACTCGAATAGTTGGGACTACCATTCGAATCGTCGGTATTATCATTCGAATCGTTGGTATTACCATTTGAGTTGCTACACGGAAAAACAGGCTTGGTTGGAACAACCAAGTGCCTTGGTTATATATACGCCAGACAATTAATTGGTTAGACCAACCAAGTTATTTGTTAGGCTACCAATTTCTTGGTTGGTCTAACCAAGTCACTTGGTTGGTCTAACCAAGTCACTTGGTTGGTCTAACCAAGTCACTTGGTTGGTCTAATCAAGTCACTTGGTTGGTCTAACCAAGTCACTTGGTTAGCTTACCAAGTGTTAGTTGGTCTAACCAAGTCACTTGGTTAGCTTACCAAGTGTTAGTTGGTCTAACCAAGTCACTTGGTTAGCTTACCAAGTGTTAGTTGGTCTAACCAAGTCACTTGGTTAGCTTACCAAGTGTTAGTTGGTCTAACCAAGTCACTTGGTTAGCTTACCAAGTGTTAGTTGGTCTAACCAAGTCACTTGGTTAGCTTACCAAGTGTTAGTTGGTCTAACCAAGTCACTTGGTTAGCTTACCAAGTGTTAGTTGGTCTAACCAAGTCACTTGGTTAGCTTACCAAGTGACTTGGTTAGTCCAACCAAGAAATTGGTAGCCTAGCAAACAACTTGGTTGGTCTAACCAATTAATTTTCTGGCGCATACACGGAAAAAAAAGTTTGGTTGTGGCAACTACGTTTTCGATTTGCTATACACAATGTCTAAACAATTAGTTGCCTCAACCATATCGAATAGTAACTTCAACTATTCACGATTAGTTCTCGATTGTATTAGTTAGGTTAACTAATCCAATCGTTGGGACTACCACTCGAATAGTTGGGACTACCATTTGAATCGTCGGTATTATCATTCGAATCGTTGGTATTACCATTTGAGT
The DNA here is from genome assembly GCA_963970395.1 of Ephialtes manifestator. Classification (NCBI taxonomy): domain Eukaryota; kingdom Metazoa; phylum Arthropoda; class Insecta; order Hymenoptera; family Ichneumonidae; genus Ephialtes; species Ephialtes manifestator. Next base: position 19,302,129 of record OZ019979.1, read on the forward strand.
TGCTAGGGATATAGAATAATCGATTGGTTGTGTCAACTCATTTCTTGGTTATGGCAACTAATCTTTTTTTTCGTGTAGAATTTTCGGCAAAACAAATATTATCTTATTGTAGAAATTTTCGTCCATATCATACACATTATTGAAAATTTTGCTTCCTCATAGAGGAAGCTTTGTTTTCATGAAAAAATGTTTTTCGAGATTTTCATACCAGTATGCTTAGAATTGTCCAAAACGTCGAGAAAAGTAGTTTAGAAAAAATGTCCGTATTTTGAAAAAACGGTGTGGTCGCTCTAACTTTCGTGAAAATTAGACGATTTTGATAAATAGTTGTTTATAAATAAATATACATTCAATGTTATTTGGCATTACATTTGGGCGAAATCGGTAAAGCGGTTCAGATTTTATAGATGTTGGAATTTTTCGAAAAAAATCATTTTTTAAAATAAATCACGTCGAATTTCACCAATTTAACAGAAATCTTTTACAGACGAATAGCAACATGCAGCTATGCCACGTACCAAATTTGACGATGATCGGTAAAGTGGTTCAGATTTTACGACATTTTGAAATTTACAACAAAAAAAAACGATTTTCGCTCTAGCATCAGCAAAAGTTGATAATGCGAGACAAAAGTTTGTACTCAATGGAAATAAGAATTCAAAGTAGAACTTTGCACATTGCTTCATATATAATTTATATTTTTTTAAATTTATAATGACCGCTTGTCCCAAAATAGAATTGTTCATAACTCTCGAACGGCGTGATGAATCGAGATGAAAATTTACACAAAAGAGGAGGATAAACTCCGTTTTCGTTATTTCGATTAAGGTAGTCCTTGCGCATTAAGCTGAGGTCAAATAAGTTTTCGAAAAATGGGAGGGAATTGCAAACACTTTTCGCCAATATACACAACGCTGCAAAGTAGAACTTTGCAAATTGCTTCCTCATTATTGTTGGATTTTTACAAAGCTTCCTCTATGAGGAAGCCAAAATAGATTTACATGCTTCCTCGTAGTGGTAGATTTCTAAAAATCCAACAATAATGAAGAAGCAATTTGCAAAGTTCTACTTTGCAGCCTTGTTTTTTTTTCAGATTTTTTAAGTATGTTTGCGACCTTTCTACACTACCTATCGCCATTAGGGTGGTCCAAGAAAATCTTTCTTTTTTTTTTTAATTTCTTGGCCGTAACCACACAAAATATTCATCATAACTAAACACTATGTCTTAAAGTTTCTCAGATTTTTTAGACAATTTTTAGACATCCCTCAAGTGACTTTTATACGAAAATCCACAAATTTTCAGCTTTTTAACTATTTTTAATAGTATCCTCGACAAAACAAATATCTTATTGTAGAAATTTTTATCCATATCGTACATATTATTAAAAATTTGTTCAAATTTTTTACAGAACAGCATGAAAAAAATGTAGCCTGCAACAGAAAGTTGAGGGAAAACATGGTTTTTATAATATTTCATTATAATGAAGCTTTTTATAAAGAAAGTAACTTTAACAAAAACACTATTTCTCCAAATTATACCCGGTTCATAAAAATTAGTTTTAATTTAAAAAAAAAATCAATTTATGAAATAAATTCATTTAAGAATAATAAACATGTAAAAGATTAATAATTTTTTAATTCCAAACGAATTATTATATTTTCGATACAATAAAAAAAAATTTCAAGCAAATAAAATTTATAGAATTTTCTTCGCTCCTTCAAGACTAAATTTTTTTTAAAAAAGCTTAAATTATTACACACATGATACATACAATTTACATTTTGTAGTCATTTTTAAGATCGATATTCCGTTTGTTAATTCGAGATCCATTATGTATTAACAATACATTGTAACATTGTAAGACATTCCACAGTCCTTATTCTATGCCATATTCGCATTGATTGATATTCATTAATTTCTTTTCAATGGAGTCACCGCGGGACGACCGTGTTTACGAACGTCACGAGCCCTCGTTCCCTCGTTTCTGTCGTATAACATTGGCGGCGTCGCGACTCCGCTCGTTTCGTACTGAACGATTGAATTAATTGAAAGAGACCGTACGTAAGTTGTTGGATCTAGCTCGGAAGGCGTTCAACAGCACGAACCGAGCGCGCAATTAAATGCAGCCTCACAAAGTCCGAAGCCTCGAGTCCAGCAATTTGTAGGGTCAGAAAAAACCCCATACCCAAATTTCAGCACTTTTAATCGAGTTATAAAAATAAATTCTAATTCTAACGAATTATTTTATTAACGCGCTAAATCCACCATTTTTCTACAAACATTTTAGATTGGATGCAACGTAGACAATTATTAATGGAGAGTTTCAAATTACAGACTTTTTTTATCAATGGCAAAAACATCGTGTGAAAAATGTCATGCGACAAAGTGTTCGTAACAGTGATAATTTTTTTTAAATGCCCAATTGAAAAATTAAAATTTGTACGTATTACGCCGTACTTACGTCTTTTTGCATTAAAAAACTTATTCTTAGATTAAATATAATAATAAGTAGTTATTAATAATAACTACTAACTTAGCACGTAAAATTTCAGCTCGATAATACAATTCGTTTGTTAGTTATAAGGGATTGATTTTTCGACACACACACTCACTCACACTAACACTAACACTTACACTTACACTTACACTTACACTTACACTTACACTTACACTTACACTTACACCCATACTTACATTCACACTTACACTCACACTTACACTCACACTTACATTCACACTTACACTCACACTTACACACACTTACACTCAGACTCACACTCACACTCAGACTCACACTCACACTCACACTACACTCACACTCACACTCACACTCACACTCACACTCACACTCACACTTACACTTACACTCACACTCACACTTACACTCACACTTACACTCACACTCACACTCACACTCACACTCACACTTACACTCACACTTACACTCACACTCACACTTACACTTACACTCACACTCACACTTACACTTACACTTACACTTACACTTACACTTACACTCACACTCACACTCACACTTACACTGGCACTTGCACTTGCACTTGCACTTGCACTCACACTTACACTCACACTTACACTCACACGTACACTCACACTCACACTCACACTTACACTTACACTTACACTCACACTTACACTCACACTTACACTCACACTTAAACTCACACTTACACTTACACTCAAACTCATGTTACACTTACAGCAACACTCACATTACACTCAAAGGCGCGAATACACACATTCAGCCTCAAACTCATACTCACGTTACACTTACAGTCACACTGACATTACACTCAGATTAAACTCAAAGACGCGAATACACACATTCAGCCTTAAACTCACACTCACACCCAAATGCACACAAAACGCGCAAACACATACTTAATCTAATACTCACACTCACGCCCCCAGTCACGCTCCCTCTTAAACGCATAAACACACACTCACACATTTACACACTAACCCACACGGTCACAAACACGCAAATCTCGATTTTTTTACGGCAGTAAAACTTCCTCTATTAGGAAGCAAAAGAGGGAGAATAGCCACGCGCGGTAAAGAGCAAATCCCTGTCGGTGCCCACGTGCGTGTTGAAGCAATCGCGTTACGTCGTTCATTGCGTACGCAAGCACGAAGTTAAGATATACGCACGTGTCGCCGGTTTCAGCGAGGTGCGAGTAACACCTCGCGATCGTTAGATTACTATCTCAGACATAAAAAACATTCACGTGGGAAAAAAAGATTTTTTTTTGCCTAACGGAAAATAATTAATAATCAGCGAATGAATAATTTGATGAATATTAAAAATTATAGATTCATAAGCGCGCTTTAAACTCGTAGGGACATATTTTCAGCAATTTTAAAAAATCAGGCGTACTCTAATTTTTTAAATAGTCATTTTTCATAATTCCTGTAATATTATATTTGAATGAACAATTTTTCAATTAAGAGCCAATCATTATTTCCAATTGTTAATTATGATTAATCGTCGCTGAGATATAATTTCCTCATTGTGAAATTCTCGCGGTATTTTCCCGACAAGCATGATTTGAAAAAAAAAAATAAATAAATATCGCTCTCCCAACGAGGAATTGTCGGTGTTTGTGGGCAGTGGCGTCGCTGGTGAATAACACGATCATAAATCTAGATGGGAAAGATAATTATCCTGCAATCGCGCGAAGAGAAAACGCATTTTTTTTCTTTGGTTTTTATGCGTCGAATCCTCAATTTTTGTCTCGCTTTGTTTCTTCTATATTTTAAACGCACAGTTTTTTCTTTCTCTGTTCCAGGTGCTAATTTAAGCGAGTCGGAATAATTAATGGAATATCGATCATTTATCCGAGTCACGAGACGAGAGTTAAAGCCGAGTGTAATCATCATCCTCATCATCATCATCATAATTATTGACACAACGCTATCTTGTAATTCAGTCGTTCGCTTGCATAGCTGTTAAAACGATTGAGGATTGGCAGAAAACCGAGTACGGCTTCAATCTTACTTGACTATATGTCGCTTAATTTTGTTGCTTCTCATTTTCCGAGAGAACATTTAACGATCTTACATAAATTTATCGTTCAATGCCTAAGCGACTAGTATATGGGATATTCCATGGCAGTTGAACCATTTTTTTGGTCAATGCAAAGAGGAAAGTTTCCAAAATGGAATTACGACTCGGCCAAAATTATGTGCTTTCAATGTGCTAATTTACATAGGTAAAATGTAGACTCTTTTAAGGTGCTAATTTAGTGCCATAGCCAAAATATAGGTTCTAATTTAGTGCCATAGCCAAAATATAGGTTCTAATTTAGTGACATAGCCAAAATATAGGTTCTAATTTAGTGCCATAGCCAAAATATAGGTTCTAATTTAGTGCCATAGCCAAAATATAGATTCTAATTTAGTGCCATAGCCAAAATGTAAGTTCCAATTTAGTGCCATAGCCAAAATGTAGGTTCCAATTTAGTGTCATAGCCAAAATGTAGGTTTCAATTTAGTGTCATAGCGAAAATGTAGGTTCCTATTTAGTGTCATAGTCAAAATTTAGGTGCTCTCAAGGTGCTATTCAGGGCCATAGTAAAACTATGGGTGAAATATAGGTTCTATTAAGGTGTTAATTTAGTGCCATTGAAAAAATTTAAGCGCTAATTTAGTTCTATGGAAAAAATTTAGGTGCTAATTTAGTGCCATGGAAAAAATTTAGGTGCTAATTTAGTGCTACGCAAAAACTGTAGGTGCTAATTTAGTGTTATGGAAAAAATGTAGGTACTAATTAAATTACTACCTTCATTTTTTGAAAATTAGTCTTATTTAGTTCCATAGAAAAAATTTAGGTGCTAATTTAGTGCCATGGAAAAAATTTAGGTGCTAATTTAGTGCCAAGAAAAAATTTCGGTGCTAATTTAGTGCTACGCAAAAAATTTAGGTGCTAATTTAGTGCCATGAAAAAATTTACGTGCTAATTTAGTGCTATGGAAAAAATTAAGGTCCTAATTTAGTACCATGGAAAAAATGTAGGTGCTAATTTAGTGCTATGGAAAATATTTAGGTTCTAATTTAATGCCATGAAAAAAATGTAGGTGTTAATTTAGTGCCATGGAAAAAATGTAGGTGCTAATTCAGTGCCATAGTCAAAATTAAGGCGCTTTAAAGGTGCTAATTTAGTGCTATAGTCAAAATTTAGGTGCTTTTAAGGTACTAATTTAGTGCCATATTAAAAATATAGATTCTTTGAAGGTGCTAATTTAATGCCATAATAAAAATATAGGTGCTAATTTAGTGCCGTAGTAAAAATATAGGTGCTAATTTAGTGCCATAGTAAAAATATAGGTGCTAATTTAGTGCCATAGTAAAAATATAGGTGCTAATTTAGTGCCATAGTAAAAATATAGGTGCTAGTTTAGTGCCATAGTAAAAATATAGGTACTAATTTAGTGCCATATTAAAAATATAGATTCTTTGAAGGTGCTAATTAAATGCCATAACAAAAATATAGGTGCTAATTTAGTGCCATATTAAAAATATAGATTCTTTGAAGGTGCTAATTTAATGCCATAATAAAAATATAGGTGCTAATTTAGTGCCATAGTAAAAATATAGGTGCTAATTTAGTGCCATAGTAAAAATTTATGTGCTAATTTAGTGCCATAATAAAAATTTAGGTGCTAATTCAGTGCCATAGTCAAAATTAAGGTCTTTTAAGGTACCAATGAAATATTTTTTATCTCGCTATTAATTAAATTTTACTTTTTACAATTTTCCCATAAAATATATTAATTTTTTCTAAACTAACTTTAAATTTGCAAATTGAATTCGTATAAAAACATGATTGAACTTACAAAAAATACCTCATATATATATTCGGTCACAGTTTTAATCTCTATTACTTGTGTAACAAGTTTTTCGCTGTTCGTTTAGTTAGCAAGCCGCTTGACGTTAATGGAAAGACGAGTAGTAAAATAGTTTTACATACGACGTAAACCTCGTGTCTCAGTATCGATAATGTAATAATGTCGCAACACGCAGAATACATAGGAAACTATGGAGAAGGACGCAAAGACAGGAAGTTCGTTGTCTCTCGATTTCAATCCATGATTAGAAAACGTCGCCCTTGATCATTTGACCCTTCCTCAAGAAACATAAAAATATATTAAGTTGAGGCGATTTTACGCCGACGCTGCAATTATCTTTTTACTGCGTATGATAGCATTTAGTGACATATGTTAGATACGAGCCCTCTTCGCTCAAACATTATTAATAGAGGCTCTCGAACACAGTCAAAGATTAGTATTTGTTAAGGAAGATCGCATAAAAAGTGTGATTATGAATTTTTATCAAATCTTTTCGGATTTTCGCAAATCCGTTGCATACATTGCAGCTAATCCATTACGTCGTTCTGAGCATCGGCTCATGATTTATAAAAATTCTGCTTGCCATTATCAATATGCTTAAGAGGCGTGTCTGGTATGATAATCATAACAGTATATTGACTCTGTCGATTAAATTTTTGACGATAAATATAACAATGTTTATTGATTTTTGTTTTTTCATATAATCATTCACATGACTTAATTGATTGCATATTTATTTTTGTCGTTAATCGATTATCAGCAAATTTTTTAAATAGATGCACTAATTTCTTGAATCTTGTGTAGAAAATTAATTTTTCATCGTTTTCGCTGGCAAAAGTAAAAATGCATCTAATGGTGTCCAAAAAATGAATAATTTTTATCAAAATTTTGTTAAATTTAATGGGTTATTACTTTGCAGGAATTTTCATAATTTTGGATGAAATATGTTGACTGTCGATTAACTTTTAATGATAAATAACAATGATTGTTTTTTTTTTTTTTCTTTTTTTTTTTTTTTTTTTTTTTTTTTTTTTTTTTTTTTTTTCAAATAATCTTTCATGCCTTAATTAATTGCATAATTCTTTTTGTCATTAATCGATTGAACAATTATCCGCAACTTTGACAAATAAATCCAGAAATTTCTTGAATTTTGTATAGAAAATTAATTTTTCTTCATTTTCGCCGGCAAATAATTTGCAAAAGTAAAAATGCATCGAAAGGTGCCCAGAGAATTAATAATTTCTATCAAAGTTCAAGGAGAATTTGTTAAATTGAATAGGAAGTTATTGCTTTGCAGGAATTTTCATAATATTGAATGCAGTTTTATTTAGATTTTTTAAAATTACATAAGAATATAAATTTAATTTGCTGGTTACGATTATGCATTATTATTGCACCAAAATGTTCATTGCATAAATATGAGACCATAGAATTTTAATAATAATAATGCGCGACGTATTTTCTACCGATAATGTTTTTAATAAGAATGGTGGGCTTTTTTTTCTCACCGAACGAAATGAGGAAAAGAGGCGTGAAAGATAAAATACTATCGAGGATATTCAAGATTCTTGACATTACGATTCGTTCACAGTTATCAGACACAGTCAACCGTGAAAATAACGGCTTATCTGATAACTGTCCATGGATAGCGCGTCTTTATCGCCTCTGGGGATCTCAACTTCGTCTTCGGAGTTGTATAATTATCTTCGACGGTACTTAAAGTCTTTTTTTTCCTCCTAGCTGCACTTTCAAGCACAATCTGTTTGTATAAACGTCGTATATGAATTATTATCCGTTGTACTTGTGCCTTGCAAAAATATTTGTAAAAGAATTTTTGTAGATTCAAAAATGTCAAAGCTACCGAAAATTCGTAATACATTGTTTCATAAAATTTTAAACTGACCTTTTGATAGGCAGTTTTAAGACTGACGTGACAGAAATTTAACATTCTAAGCCTTTTTCACTTTTACCCCCTTTTTAGGGGCCGTTCATAAATGACGTCACCACACAAGATGGGGTCCCGAAAAAGTGACGTTTTGTGACGATAGAGGAGGGGGGGGGGGGGGGGGTCACAATTTTAACGTCACACATTTTCATTTTTTTTAAAATCATGGTAGCCGTTTTTTTTTTTTTTTTTTTTGGGAAAAAATTCCCTGACTTTTCCCTGACTAATTTATAAATTTTCCCTGATCGAAATTTTAAGGGGAGAAACACCTTTAGACGCGCGAAATTTGGTCTTTTTGTACGAATTTTTTTAAAGGTGATGAAATAATCTTATCATTCCGAAACTTTAACCTTATTTTATTAGATCTGTCAACATTTGAAAAACATTTTTATTTTTTTTTTTACAACACAAAATGGCGACGTTATGAATTCTTCTTTCTGCCTGCTTTTCGGCGGCATCGAAAACTACTGCATTTACAGTATTTTTTCGAGTGATCTGAATCAGAAAAATATTTTTTTTTTCGTTTACTAACAACTGTAGGGGAAGGATAAACCTATAAAATTATTTAAAAAGTATAAAATTAAATATCAAATAGACCTTTGAATGAAAAGCTCCAATTTTCGGCTATTTTTTTCGACAATTGTCACCTCAAAAAATAATTTATTGAAGCGATATCCTTAAAGCTGTAGGTATATCCTTCCGTTAATGATATAGACAGAACCCTCCCAAAATTTCAGCTAGATCGGTCGATAACTTTTTAAGCCGCAGCACGAGCAGTTTTTGAAAATGTAGTTTCGGGATAATCGCGGAATAACGCCACCATTTTGTGTTGTAAAAAAAAGAAAAATGTTTTTCAAATGTTAAAAGATCTAATAAAATAAGGTTAAAGTTTCAGAAGCATAAGATTATTTTAACACATTTAAAAAAATTCGTACAAAATGACTAATTTTCGGGCGTCCAAAGAGTTTTCTCCCCTTAAGGACATCTACTAAAAAATTTATAACGCTGATAAAAAAAATGTATTAGAAACAAATACGTGTTTTTGATACGTTATTTATTTCTCGATCAACAACGAATAGTACTTTTGAAAATATATTTTCTCTTTCAAAACATAAACGATCTTTGGAATTAAAATGCTTTAAATCCGATTAAATACTGATGTGAAGTGTAATACTTATTTTAGTAATAAATAAGACTTTTTAAACTTTTTTGTTGAGTGCTTCGATTTGTTCGAATAGATTTATGTTGTAATGTTTATATCAATTTTTATTTGTTTTCTTTTTCTTTTCAAATATTTTTCGGTTGTTTTTTTTTCCAAGTCTTTCTTTTATGGATTTTTATTCAGTTATTGAAACTTTGGCAACAATCTACTTTTTCACTGACTAATTTCGATATTCCCTGACTTTTCCCTGGTTCCCTGATAAACTTTTTATTTCCCTGACTTTTCCCGGTTTTCCCTGAACGCGGCCATCATGTAAAACCTCACGCAAAATTTTGCTATCTCTTGGGGAAATTTTTTTAATTTCCATTTCACTATAACGAAATGATCTCTTCCGATTATTTCATTTGTAATCTTCGTTTTTACTAGTCTTGGAGCATTTTTAGTCAACAAACAGAGTATTTACGTTTTTGTTAACCGGTATATGAAAAGTTACATTATTGTTCCTACTATTCACAAATAATATAAAAATATTTATTATCGTTCGACTATGTATGATATATATATAAAACGTTTTTTGATAATACAAAAATTGAAATTATTTTTACTTTATGGAAGGGGGGGTCAGGCGAGATCGCGTGATGTCACGTTTGGGGGGAGGGCTTTGCAATTGTGACGACACGCGACCAGGGGGAGGGGGGGCGTCCAAAATCATCAAATCGGTGGTGACGTCATTTATGGACGGCCCCTTATATATTTAGGGGTGGAATAAAAAAAAACTTAAGAATATTTTTAAGATTCTGAAAATACCTTTGTGCAAATAAGAAAAACTTTATTACCTCGGAATTTACCTTTAAATTTCGATTAGGCACTTTAGGGGTTAATATGGGACAAAAATTGAATTATTTTTTAAAGTATTTCTATGGATAAACTTAGGAAACAAAAACCAAGTTGATATCTCACATTTTACCCCTTTTGCTTCCTCGTAGAGGAAAATTTGATTTCGTAACAAATTTGAAATTTCGAGATATAAGAATATCTCGAAATTTTTTTTTTTTTACGAAATCAAATTTTTGAGTGTCCTGATAAGAATCAGGACACTCAAAATGGTTTTTGGACCATTTTGTCGAGAAAAGTGGTTTAAAAAAAATGTCCGGATGTATGTATGCATGTGTGTGTGTGGCAGGCTTGCAAAATTCAAATCGCTGTATCTCGAAAACGGCTTTAACAATCAAGCTAAAATTTGTCACTTTAGCAGAGAAGCAAAGGCCCTTCCTATGTATACATTTTCGAAAAAATTGAAAAAAAAATTCAGATTTTATAAGCCTTTCAATTTTTCGAAAAATGTTTGTATGTTCTCTAGCTTCCGCAATTTTTCAACTAATGAGCTAAATAGTTTTGGACAAATAGAGAAATAAAAAATGAAGTTCGGTATTGAATTTGAGCGAAATCCATAAAACGCTTTAGATTTTATAAAATTCTGAATTTTCGAAAAAATTTTATTTTCGTTCTTATTCAAGTTAAGTTCGACCAAACCTGTTCAAATCTTTTACAAGGTAAAATTAAAATCGAGTTGTAGTAGATATCGAATCTGGTGAAGATTGGTAAAGTTGTTCAGATTTTATAAGACATTGAATTTTTTAAAAAGTCTCTGTATGTTCTCTAGCTGCCACAATTTTTTAGATAATCAGCTTAAACAGTTTTTGACGAATAAAGCAATGAAAAATGATCATCGGTATTGAATTTAAGCAAAATACATAAAGCGGTTTAAATTTTATAGAATTTTGAATTTATGACAATTTTTTTTTCGTACTTTAATATGTATTTAAAATAAGATTGCAAAGTAGAACTTTGCACATTGGTTCATCAATAATTTTCATCTTCCGCAAAGCTTCCTCTATGAAGATGTCAAAAATAAAATGAAGAAAATTAATGAGGAAGCAATGTGCATCGTTATTTACCCTTGTGGGGGTTAATTAGAGTAAAAATATAAATGTCTTTTAGAAGCATATATACGTATAATCTTTCTAAGTAAAACCAAAGTTGATATCTCATGAGGCTTAAGAAATATTAGAAAACCTGTGAAAATACATTTTACCACTTTTCACGCGCTTAAGGGTCGATTGTCGAAAAATTCTTTTTAATATTTGCTTACATCTTGGATGGAAATAGCTCACGAAATTTCATATTTCTATACTTAAGAGTTTGGGCATGAAAAATATTATAAAATCTGTAAAAATACATTTTAGCACTTTTCACGCGCTTAAGGGTCGATTGTCGAAAAATTCTTTTTAATATTTGCTTACGTCTTGAATGGAAATAGCTCATGAAATTTCATATTTCTATGCTTAAGATTTTGGGCCTGAAAAATATTATAAAATCTATGAAAATACATTTTACCACTTTTCACGCGCTTAAGGGTCGATTTTCGAAAAATTCCTTTTTAATATTTGCTTACGTCTTGGATGGAAATAGCTCACGAAATTTCATATTTCTAGGCTTAAGAGTTTGGGCCTAAGAAATATTATAAAATCACAACAGCTTAAGGGTCGTTTTTCGATAAATTCCTTTTTAATATTTACTTACGTCGTCGATAGAAATAGCTCACCAAATTTCATATTTCTAGGCTTAAGGGTTTGGGCCTAATAAATATTATAAAATCACAACAGCTTAAGGGTCGTTTTTCGATAAATTCCTTTTTAGTATTTACTTACTTTGTGGATGGAAATAGCTCGCCAAATTTCATATTTCTATGCTTAAGAGTTTGGGCCTAAGAAATATTATAAAATCTGTGAAAATACATTTTACTACTTATCGCCCGCTTAAGGTTCGTGTTTCGAAAAATTCCTTTTTAGTATTTGCTTACTTCGTGGATGGAAATAGCTCGCAAAATTTCATATTTCCATGCTTAAGAGTTTGGGCCTGAAAAATATTATAAAATCTGTAAAAATACATTTTACCACTTTTCACCCGCTTAATGGTCGATTGTCGAAAAATTCTTTTTAATATTTGCTTACATCTTGGATGCAAATAGCCCACGAAATTTCATATTTCTATGCTCAAGAGTTTGGGCCTGAGAAATATTATAAAATCTGTGAAAATACATCTTACCACTTTTCACCCGCTTAAGGTTCGTTTTTCGAAAAATTCCTTTTTAGTATTTACTTACGTCGTCGATAGAAATATCTCGCCAAATTTCATATTTCTTGGCTTAAGAGTTTAGGCTGGACGTTAATGAGTGAATCAATTATTCAGGCGATTTATTTTTTTTCGTATATTATTTTTACAAAGTACATAATTGTTTATTTTATTTTTTTGAAGGTTCGTGAAAGTGAAATGATTTCCTTGCGTTTCGTTCGAGCACTCATCCCGATAGTTTCAGCGATCTGTGATGATACTACGACGATGCAACGACGGTGGAAGTAAACATTTCTATTCCACTGACGTAATTTATGAAGTGCAGAGGACGAGGCGCGGGCATTGAGGTCCGGGTCATATTCGAGTGAAACCGACGCGTCGCTGCCTTCCCGCTGCACAATAATAAATGCCGATCATCTCGGCGGTTCCCTCGAATGCTTCGTTACATTAAAATTATATCTATGTCGACATAGCAAAAAAAACACAAGTGAAATTATGATACCAAACGGATTAGCGTCATATTCCACATGAGAAAGAGAAAACAAACTCATTGGCAGTTTAGAATCAATTTTTCAGGCAGACAAGATTTTTACGTGCATATCAAAACAAAATCTCCAACAACAACAAAAAACCTTGCACATTGCTTCCTCATTATATTTCGCTTTTTACGAAGCAACCTCTAAGAGGAAGTATGGGAATTGATTTTGGCTTCCTCATAGAGTAAGCTTTGTAAAAAGCGAAATATAATGAGGAAGCAATGTGCAAGGTTCTGCTTTGCATCCTTGTTTTAAATAAATATAAATAAGCGCACACTCTCGCTTTGTGAAAATATAATAAGGACAAACGGTCTAGAAACTCCCTCGAATACTCTATCTTCTCTGTTTTTTTTTGTAGAACACGATAGAAATCGGTGGTTTCCGAAATTTCATTGGGAAGCAAGGATATGGCTAGTTTATACGACATAAATCACTACATTTCACAATATAGACTGTACAACATCGCTATGAAAATATGTTATCGTTCAAAATTTTTGGGCTATATCTGGCGTATTTTTCTGTTAATCATGAATTTGGCACTCATTTGACTCCCAGCTCGATATTTGATACCAAAATTCGCATCGCAGAGAAAAATTCAAAAATTCAAAAAATCAAAATCTCATAAAATTTTAACGTTTCAACCGATCTTAACCAAATTTAATAGGGATCACCGGTGTATCAAAGCTCACGTACATACCAATTTTGAGCTTAATATCTCGAAAATTAAAAGAGTTATCGCGTTAACAGACATTTTTGAAAAAATTCAAAACCGCGTAAAAATTTAATGATCATGGGGATTTTTACAAAAATTGGTATGAACGATGAGGATTGACCCCTCTATCTATGGTGTAAATTTCAGCTCTATATCTCGAGGCGTTCCCGAATTATAAAGGTTTACATTTTTTGAGCGTGTAACATACACACACACACACACACATACACACATTCAGATATTTTTTCTAAATCACTTTTCTCGACGTTTTGGACTATTCTGAGTGTACTGACATGAAAATCTCGAAAAAAAAAAAAATTTCACGGAAACAAAGCTTCCTCTACGAGGAAGCAAAAACAAAAATACTCAAGTAGAATTTGAAATATTTACGACAGAAGAAAATTCTGGAAAAAAATTGCGCTTCCGCAGATACTAAAAACAATAATAATGCAAAATAGCTTTAAATATATCAGAAAAAAAAATGTTCAAATAACAAATTTGACAGATAACTTTATTTTTCGTGATGCAATAAATTCTTCAATTTATTGAAGTTCTTCAATTTATAGAAATGTCCAACAAAAAAAAAATGCTCAATTAGAATTTGAAAACTTTGCGACAGAAGAAAATTCTGGAAAAAAATTGCGCCTCCGTAGATACTAAAAATAATAATAATGCAAAACAGCTTTAAATATATCAGAAAAAAAAGTTCAAATAACAAATTTGACAGATAACTTTATTTTTCGTGATGCAATAAATTCTTCAATTTATTGAAGTTCTTCAATTTATAGAAATGTCCAACAAAAAAAAATACTCAATTAGAATTTGAAAACTTTACGACAGAAGAAAAATCTGAAAAAAAAAATACGCCTTCGCAGATACAAAGAACAATAATAATATAAAGCAAATAGCTTTAAATATATTAGAAAAAAATTGTTCAAGTAACAAATTTGACAGATAATTTTATTTTTCGTGATGCAATAAATTCTTCAATTTACCATAATGTGAAAAAATCACCATTTCAAAGAAACCTGTAAGATTATATAAATAAATAAAATTTCTATCGATTTTATTGAGCAATAATGAAAACTGATTTATTGTAAATAAATCTCATAATTAAAAATAAAACTCAATCACAATTTTAGAGCTTTACGAAAGAAGAAAATTCTGGAAAAAAATTGCGCCTCCGTAGATACTAAAAACAATAATAACGCAAAATAGCTTTAAATATATCAGAAAAAAAATGTTCAAATAAGAAATTTAACAGATAACTTTATTTTTCGTGATGCAATAAATTCTTCAATTTATTGAAGTTCTTCAATTTATAGAAATGTCCAACAAAAAAAAAATACTCAATTAGAATTTGAAAACTTTATGACAGAAGAAAATTCTGAAAAAAAATACGCCTTCGCAGATACTAAGAACAATAATAATGCAAAATAGCTTTAAATATATTAGAAAAAAAATTGTTCAAGTAATAAATTTGACAGATAACTTTATTTTTCGTGATGCAATAAATTCTTCAATTTACCATAATGTGAAAAAATCACGATTTCAAAGAAACCCGTAAAATTATATGAATAAAAAAAATTTTATCGGTTTTATTGAGCAATAATGAAAACTGATTTATTATAAATAAATCTCAATTATAATTAAAAATAAAACTCAATCACAATTTTAGAGCTTCAAGACAGAAGAAAATTCTGAAAAAAAAATTACGCCTTCGTAAATACTAAGAATAATAATGCAAAATAGCTTTAAATATATCAGAATAAAAAATTGTTCAAGTAACAAATTTGACAGATAACTTTATTTTTCGTGATAAAATAAATTCTTCAATTTACCATAATATTAAAATTTTGTTGCTGTTGTGACATGATTAAAAAATCACGATTTCGAAGAAATCCCTAAAATTATATGAATAAAAAACAAGTTTTCTGTCGATTTTATTGAGCAATAATAAAAACTGGTTTATAGAAATTTTTCGTCATTATTATATTATACAAAATTAATGTTCTTTTCATTTCCGATAACGTTGATTTTTCTGTGAAAAATTTTTGAAATTCTGTTCCAAAACTTATCTTTCATTTTTCATTATTACTATTGTACAAAATTAATGTTCTTTATATCTTCAATGACGTTGATTTTTTTTAGGAGAATTTTTTGAAATTCTGATCCAATAAAATTTATCTTTTAATTTCAAACGATAAAAATAAAATAAAACATTTTTTCAATTTTTATTTGATCCATCGTAGAGCAAAAAAGTAGTTCCTATAATGTTTAATTTTTTTTTTTAGGTTTATAACTGATGAACGTATTATTTTTCGTGATAAAATAAATTCTTCAATTTACCATAATATTAAAATTTTGTTGCTGTTGTGACATGATTAAAAAATCACGATTTCGAAGAAATCCCTAAAATTATATGAATAAAAAACAAGTTTTCTGTCGATTTTATTGAGCAATAATAAAAACTGGTTTATAGAAATTTTTCGTCATTATCATATTATACAAAATTAATGTTCTTTTCATTTCCGATAACGTTGATTTTTCTGTGAAAAATTTTTGAAATTCTGTTCCAAAACTTATCTTTCATTTTTCATTATTACTATTGTACAAAATTAATGTTCTTTATATCTTCAATGACGTTGATTTTTTTTAGGAGAATTTTTTGAAATTCTGATCCAATAAAATTTATCTTTTAATTTCAAACGATAAAAATAAAATAAAACACTTTTTCAATTTTTATTTGATCCATCGTAGAGCAAAAAAGTAGTTCCTATAATGTTTAATTTTTTTTTTTAGGTTTATAACTGATGAACGTATTATTGAGAAGAAAAATAAATAAAAGGGATGACTTGCAGTGGGGGGAAATTCAAGATTGGGGGCTCGTCTCTCCTAAACGTGTTTAAAGCTCGGTGATCTCACACTTTGCGTAACAGCTCGTCGAACGAAGCTCCAACGATCGCGCGCGCCTTCAGATTTGTGGCCTCGCGGCTCATATGACTTTATTACCGGCTTCTATCTCCGTCGCTTTTGATCAAGCTATATGTCGCACGTAAAACGAAGTGCCAAAGTCGATTCATGACAGACAAATTTTAAGATAGGTACATGATTATTAATTTTTTTTTCCAGATAATCATTTATGACTTAATTAGTTGCATACTTATTTTTGTCGTTAATCGATTTAACAATTATTGGCAACTTATTAAAAAAGATGCACAAATTTTTTGAATCTTGTATAGAAAATTAATTTTTCATCATTTTTGCCAGCAAATAATTTGCAAAAGTAAAAATTATTTGCTGGCATTATTTTTCATCTTTCGCAACGCCGCCTAATTTATTTTTGGCTTCCTCATAGAGGAAACTTTGCGAAAGCTGTAAATTATTGACGAAGCAATGTTGCAAAGTTCTACTTTGCATCCTTATTTTTAAAACAAATTAAAGAAGTACGAAAAGAAAAATTTTCATGAATTCAAAATGCTATAAAATCTGAACCGCTTTATGTATTTCGCTTAAATTCAATACCGATCGTCATTTTTCATTGCTTTATTCGTCAAAAACTGTTTAAGCTCATTATCTAAAAAATTGTAGCAGCTAGAGAACATACAGAGATTTTTTGAAAAATTCAATGTCTTATAAAATCTGAACCACTTTACCAATCTTCGCCAAATTCGATATCTATTACAACTGGATGTTAATTTTACCTTGCAAAAGATTTGAGCATGTTTGGTTGAACTTAAGGGGAGGGAGTCAGGTAAAAAAAATTGATTTTGGAAATTCAATATCATCCAAATCCTATTGCATATAAAAATGCCCAATGCACTATATTGTTGGTGCTCGATGAAAGGATTTTTTACTTTCGTCTGACTTGCATATGCTTTTCAATATTATCTTAAGCAAAGTTCTTAGGTTTTCCATTCTGCGCATGATTCAGATCAAACTACTAGGCAGATTGGAATGGTTGACGTCTCATTTTCTTCTTCATGAAAAGATACACCGGCTAAATGGAGCAAACTATTTTTTTTCATTCTGAAAGCAAAGTTAATCACTGATTTAGAAAATAGCAAAAAATTTATTTATTAATAATTGTGTCACTTAAAAAATATTACCTTTTATTAACATTTGCTCCATTTAGCCGGTGTATCTTTTCATGAAGAAGAAAATGAGACGTCAACCATTCTAATCTGCCTGGCAGTTTGATCTGAATCATGCGCAGAATGGAAAACCTAAGAACTTTGCTTACGATAATATTAAAAAGCATATGCAAGTCAGACGACAGTAAAAAATCCTTTCATCGAGTACCAACAATATAGTGCGTTGGGCATTTTTATATGCAATGGGATTTGGATGATATTGAATTTCCAAAATCAATTTTTTTTACCTGACTCCCTCCCCTTAACGTGAATAAGAACGAAAACAAAATTTTTTCGAAAATTCAAAATTTTATAAAATCTAAACCGCTTTATGGATTTCGCTCAAATTCAATACCGACCTTTATTTTTCATTTCTCTATTTGTCCAGAACTATTTAGCTCATTAGTTGAAAAATTGCGGAAGCTAGAGAACATACAGACATTTTTCGAAAAATTGAAAGGCTTATAAAATCTGAATTTTTTTTTCAATTTTTTCGAAAATGTATACATAGGAAGTGGCGTTGCTCTTCTACCGGCATGCCAAATTTCAGCTTGATTGTTAAAGCCGTTTTCCAGATACAGCGGTTTGAAGAAGCAAAATGTATCTAATGATGTCCAAATTTTTATCAAACTTCAAGGAGACTTTGTTAAATTAAATAGGTTATTACTTTCTAGGAATTTTCACAATTTTGGATAAAGTTTTATTTCGAATTCTTAAAATCTGTCAGATGACTATGACTATTTTATCTAAATCACTTTTCTCGACTTTTAGGATCATTTTCAGCGTCCTGATATGAAAGCACGAAAACAAAACTTCCTCAATGTGGAAGTAAACAAGGCTGCAAAGTAGAACTTTGCAAATTGCTTCCTTATTATTATTATTGGATTTTCACAAATCTACCTCTATGAGGAAGCATGTTAATCTATTTTGGCTTCCTCATAGAGGAAGCTTTGTAAAAATCCAACAATAATGAGGAAGCAATTTGCAAAGTTCTACTTTGCAGCCTTGTTTATATTGGCGAAAAGTGTTTGCAATTCCCTCCCATTTTTCGAAAACTTATTTGCCCTCAGCTTAATGCGCAAGGACTACCTTAATCGAAATAACGAAAACGGAGTTTATCCTCTTCTTTTGTGTAAATTTTCATCTCGATTCGTCACGCCGTTTAAGAGTTATGAGCAATTCTATTTTGGGACAAGCGGTCATTATAAATTTAAAAAAATAAAAATTATATATGAAGCAATGTGTAAAGTTCTACTTTCCATTCTTATTTCCATTGAGTACAAACTTTTGTCTCGCATTATCAACTTTTGTTGATGCTAGAGCGAAAATCGTTTTTTTTTTTTGTAAATTTCAAAATGTCGTAAAATCTGAACCACTTTACCGATCATCGTCGAATTTGGTACGTAGCATAGCTGCATGTTCCTTTTCGTCTGTAAAACATTTCAGTTAAATTGGTGAAATTCGACGTGATTTATAAAAAAAATGATTTTTTTCGAAAAATTCAAACATCTATAAAATCTGAACCGCTTTACCGATTTTGCCCAAATGCAATGCCAAACAACATTGAACGTATATTTATTTATAAACAACTATTTAGCAAAATCGTCTAATTTTTACGAAAGTTAGAGCGACCACGCCCTTTTTTTCAAAAAATTAAAAGTAACATAAAATAAAAATGGCAATTTTTTTTCATGAAAACTTCCACTATCAGGAAGCAAAAAGCAAAAATTTCTTTCTGAACTCCTGATTTATGTTAATGTGATGAGATCAAAGTTGAAGGTGGCCATTACTTTTTTCAAATAAAAGCTTATGCTTAATTGTTTTCGTAATAATGATCTGCAGTGCATAAAATAAAAATGTGAACTTGCAAATAATTGCAAAAAAAAATTAATTGTTATTAATGTTTGACAAAAAGTTACAGGAAAATGCTGAGAATAAGCTACAATTTTTTCATGAAAATATCCGTGAAATTATTATTTATTTTGATTATTAAAAATCTAACCACGTTTTTATAAAAATTGCACATAAATATTTCAAAATAATAACTCGTTAGTCAATTACACCAAATATGTTTATAAAATGAATGGTATATTTTTCTTTTTTACTGTTCCATTTATCTAATGAAAATAGTGCAGCAAATCAAAAAAAAGAATGATGCGATATTTACTCAGATTAAAATTTATACTTGATTCATAAATTTTAAGATAAGTGCAATTACCAGACAGAAATCTCGACTATGACAAAAGAAACTGTTTCTGTTTTGATCCCTGATAAACATTGATGTAATAAAATATCATGATTGTCATTTTGCTGAGTTTTGTTTTTGTGTATTGCATATAAGTCGATAAGCGATTTTCCTTCCATGATTTTATTTTTATATCAAGTTAGCTCAGCAAAATAAAATATGAGATAAAAAATGTAGAACCAAATTTTGGAAAAAATAAAACTCTATGTAATTTTTGCAGTGCATAAAATAAAAATGTGAACTTGCAAATAATTGCAAATAAAAATTAATTGTTATTATTGTTTGACAAAAAGTTACAGGAAAATGCTGAGAATAACCTACAATTTTTTCATGAAAATATCCGTGAAATTATCATTTATTTTGATTATTAAAAATCTAACCACGTTTTTATAAAAATTGCACATAAATATTAAAAATAATAACTCGTTAGTCAATTACACGAAATATGTTTATAAAATGAATGGCATATTTTTCTTTTTTACTTCTCCATTTATCTAATGAAAATAGTGCAGCAAATCAAGAAAAGAATGATGCGAAATTTACTCAGATTAAAATTTATACTTGATTCATAAATTTTAAGATAAGTGCAATTACCAGACAGAAATCTCGACTATGACAAAAGAAACTGTTTCTGTTTTGATCCCTGATAAACGTTGATGTAATAAAATATCATGATTGTCATTTTGCTGAGTTTTGTTTTTGTGTATTCCATATAAGTCGATAAGCTATTTTCCTTCCATGATTTTATTTTTATATCAAGTTAGCTCAGCAAAATAAAATATGAGATAAAAAATGTACAACCACATTTTGGAAAAAATAAAACTCTATGTAATTTTTGGTACAATCACTTCAATTAAAAATTTCTATAACGTATACAAAATCGTAAAAAAAAAATGAATCAGAATTTATGCAAGCGATGAGACATTAAAATATTTGTTTTACGTTTTACGTGCGAATTACACTTAGTAAACATATAAAAAATGAGTGAAATGCGTATAAATGCACATTGAACTGCTTACAAGAGATTGCTTATTTAAGATTTTATTTCTCGTACCAAAATAGCTCAACAAATTAAAGATTCAACGATTTGAAATTTATTTTCTATTTTTAGGAAAATTAAATCCAAAATATTGTATAATTTTCGAACAAATATGCTGATGTGATAAATTTAAGTATTTCTAAAATTGA
The DNA here is from genome assembly GCA_963970395.1 of Ephialtes manifestator. Classification (NCBI taxonomy): domain Eukaryota; kingdom Metazoa; phylum Arthropoda; class Insecta; order Hymenoptera; family Ichneumonidae; genus Ephialtes; species Ephialtes manifestator. The sequence continues at coordinate 19,323,551 of OZ019979.1, forward strand.
TAAAAAAGAAAAAGCGACAGAGCAGATAAATTAGTCACAATTAACGCAAGCGATGAGAAAATAAAATACTGTAGTTGTTTTACATTTCTCGCGAGCAATACACATAGTAAATAGAATAAATGCGTCAAGCGAGAGTAGAATTCGAAGAGTTGTCGAGCAAGCTCGGAAATCTTCCAGTTACTCGAGACGATATGTTGACTTTTATGTCTGAACGAGAGAAAACACTTGGATATGATAAGAAGAAGCGGTAGCAATAATGAGTTCGGATGTATTTAACACGGATATTAATGTGAGAACGCGGGACAATTCGTTAAAAACTAAACAACATAATATTTATATGAATTTTTTTTTTTTCAATTGATTAAGTTATTGGAGATTTGCCAGTATTAAAATTATTAATCAAAGACAATAATTTGTGATTTTATAACATGCAATTTTCGCATTACAAATTATTGGCTTTGGCCGATAATTTGAAAATCGCTCAAAACTAATGAAAAATTATTAGCTATTATATTTTGCGTAAAATATTTATTTTTAAAAATTTATTTTATTAAACGATTGAAAATTTATCAATAATCAAATTACTGGCCGAAGTTAATAATTTATAATTTGAAATTTGCGCGCTAGAATGAAGATTGCAATGGAAAATTATTGCTTACTATCTTTCGGTGACATATTTATTTCTTTATTAATTGTTTATTAAATAAGTGATTGAAAATTTACCAATAATAAAATTATTGACCAAAGTCAATAATTATTTATGCAAAAATTGCTTATCAGTTAGAATATTGTAATGAAAAAATATTGCTTATTATCTTTTTGTAACTTTTTTTTTCTTTTATTTATTAATGTATGGAAATTTTACCAGCGGTAATATTATTGGTGAAAGCCAATAATTTGTGATTTTATAACATGCCATTTTCGCATTACAAATTATTGGCTTTGGCCTATAATTTGAAAATCGCTCAAGACTGTAATGAAAAATTATTAGCTATTATATTTTGCGTAAAATATTTATTTTTTAAAATTTATTTTATTAAATGATTGAAAATTTATCAATAATAAAATTATTGGCCGAAGTCAATAATTTGTGATTTTTTAACATACGATTTTCGCATTGCAAATTATTGGCTTTGGCCTATAATTTGAAGATCGCTCAAGACTGTAATGAAAAATTATTAGCTATTATATTTTGGTAAAATATTTATTTTTTTAAATTTATTTTATTAAACGATTGAAAATTTATCAATAATAAAATTATTGGCCGAAGTCAATAATTTGTGATTTTTTAACATACGATTTTCGCATTGCAAATTATTGGCTTTGGCCTATAATTTGAAGATCGCTCAAGACTGTAATGAAAAATTATTAGCTATTATATTTTGGTAAAATATTTATTTTTTTAAATTTATTTTATTAAACGATTGGAAATTTATCAATAATAAAATTATTGGCTGATGTCAATAATTTGTGATTTTGTAACATGCGATTTTCGCATTACAAATTATTGGCTTTGGCCCATAATTTGAAAATCGCTCAAGACTAATGAAAAATTATTAGCTATTATATTTTGCGTAAAATATTTATTTAAAAAAATTTATTTTATTAAACGATTGAAAATTTATCAATAATAAAAATATTGGCCGAGGTCAATAATTTGTGATTTTGTAACATGCGATTTTCGCATTGCAAATTATTGGCTTTGGCCTATAATTTGAAAATCGCTCAAGACTGTAATGAAAAATTATTAGCTATTATATTTTGCGTCAAATATTTATTTTTTAAAATTTATTTTATTGAACGATTGAAAATTTATCAATAATCAAATTATTGGCCGAAGTCAATAATTTGTGATTTTGTAACATGCGATTTACGCATTGCAAATTATTGGCTTTGGCCTATAATTTGAAAATCACTCAAGACTGTAATGAAAAATTATTAGCTATTATATTTTGCGTAAAATATTTATTTAAAAAAATGTATTTTATTAAATGATTGAAAATTTATCAATAATCAAATTATTGGCCGAAGTCAATAATTTATAATTTGAAATTTGCGCGCGAGAATGAAGATTGCAATGGAAAATTATTGCTTACTATCTTTCGGTAACATATTTATTTCTGTATTAATTGTTTCTTAAATAAGTGATTGAAAATTTACCAATAATAAAATTATTGACCAAAGTCAATAATTCGTGATTTTGTAACATGCAATTTTCGCATTACAAATTATTGGATTTGACCAATGATTTGAAAATTGCTCATCATAGCAAAAATCGCTCAAGACTGTAATGAAAAATTATCAGTTATTAAAATATTGGTTAAAGATATATAAATTTTAAACATTTTGGTAAACAATTCATTGGAAATTTTGTCAATAATAAAATTATTGGCCGAAGTCAATAATTTATAATTTGAAATTTGCGCGCCAGAATAAAGATTGCAATGGAAAATTATTGCTTACTATCTTTCGGTAATATATTCATTTCTTTATTAATTGTTTATTAAATAAGTGATTGAAAATTTACGAATAATAAAATTATTGGCCAAAGTCAATAATTTATAATGCAAAAATTACTCGTCAGGCAGAAAATTGTAATGAAAAATTATTGCTTATTAACTTTTTTTGTAATTTATTTACTTTTTTATTTTTTATTTATTTTTTTATTTTTTCTATCTTACTTATTTATTTAGTTCTTTTATTTATTAATATATGGAATTTTGCCAACGGTGAAATTGGTGGCCAAAGCCAATAATTATTATTTATTATCTTTCATTAATAGAAGTATGTGATGGAAAATTACGCCGATAGTTTGTGAAAAGTTTTTCATATCAGTTACCGCCATGATTACGGTATTGGTCGGGCTGCGATTGCTGTTGGCTCCTTATCGCGAAATATAATTATGCGTACATACAGTGAGTCATCGATGGTGGTGCTCATTGCCATATCTACCAGTTGGCATTTAGCGCAACGGGTGCGTTTAATGAATCATGCATTGTCAATGTATTTCAGTATTGTTTTATCATAATTTATAATTTTTTAATCGTTTACTATATGTAAATAGAGCTAATTTGACATAATATTTTGAAAAATTCAGATAAGTCGAGATATGACACATGGAAATTGTGAATTTGTTCCAGACAGAAGCTGACGTCGCCAAAGTGGAACCGATTCAAGGGGCTCAGACTCAGATGGAAAGACAAGATAAGACTCAACAACGTAATATGGCGCTGCTGGCATATGCAGTGTGAGTCTTCATTTTACAGATTCTTACCTCCCAATTTTCCAAAATTTATTTTTAAAAATCGCATACTGTGATTTAAGGATTAACTTGAGTTTACACCGAGAGAAAAGATTTCATTGACGCCAAAGAAATGGGTGAATTGATTTTTTTTCATTGATTTCAACTAAATATTTCTTTGATTTCAATGAAATAGTGCATTGGAATTTCAAAGAGAACATTTCATTGCCTGTAAATAAAGATTTACTTAGTGAGCCTATAATAAAGAAACAGTTTCATTGTTTTAAAGAGCCGTTTTCATTGGTTCAAAGAAACGTTTTCATTGGTCTCTCTCTCACACCTAACCTCACTTTTTTGTTTTCCGGTTCTCCCGAACGAACGGCTTCGAGTTTCGAGGAGCCAGAACCTTAGCCTATTTCTGCCGTACTTCCTTACATACTCACAAAATTTGAGCTTTATCTGCCGCGTACTTCAGGAAAAAATAAGTTTCGAAATTTTGAGCTGGTAAGAAGAAGGTTTCATTGAATCAGAGACGATATCTTTGGAATCAATGAAAAAGGGTCATTGGTTTAAAGAAATGTTTCTTCGAATCAATGTCACTACTTTTCATTAAATTTGAGATCATTCAAAGAAAAGATAGTATTGAAATACAAGTACTTCATTTCATTGGCAAAGATTTCCGTGAATCAATGAAACTTTTTCTCTCGGTGTAGGATTAAATTTCGAACACTGCTCGATGGGATAGAAATCTGGAAAAAATCAAGCACGTTGAAGGTGCTGAAAAGATTGATTTTGCATAATAATAATTCTCATATGATATTAACAAATTCATGAAAAAAAGTAACTTTTTTTTTAAATCATCGTAATAGCGCTTGCAACCGATATTTTCTGAGGTAGAATATACGGCTTGAGAACGATAGTGAAGTCCTAAATTCGATATCTTGAAGAAAAAAAAATGTAGGTTCTTCAAGTTGGATTTTCCGACTGAATATCGGATCTGTGAATTCTGGAATCAGAAACGGAAAGAAGTCACTTTTTTTTTAAATCATCATAAAAAGGCTTGTAAACAGTACTTTCCGAGGTACAATATGTGACTTGATAACGATAGTGAAGACCAAAATTTGGTATCTTGAAGAAAAAAAAATTGAGCTTGGATTTCCCGACCAAAAGTTGGATCTGTGAATTCTGGAATCAGAAACGGAAAAAAGTCACTTTTTTAAATCATCGTAAAAAGGCTTATAATCGGTACTTTCCGAGGTAAAATATGCGACTTGAGAACGATACACTGTAAAAAAATCTACTTGAAATTTAGTGTACTTTTACTGGAAGTTTTTATTCATAAACTAGTATATTAAATTTAGTATACAAGTGTAATACAAAATTAATGTATGGTACAGCACATTCAATAATTTACTTTAATTTTACAGTAAAAGTACTTTCATTTTAATAATTTACTTTAATTTTACAGTAAAAGTACTTTAATTTTAATAATTTGCTTTAATTTTACTGAAAAAGTAGATGAATTTTATACCACAATTGTATATTAAATTTCGATGACGAATTTATGAATAAAAACTTCCAATCTTTTTTAACAGTGTAGTGAAGACCAAAGTTCGATATCTTGAAGAATCGAAAATGTAGGTTCTTTAGATTGGACTTTCCGACCAAAAGTCGAATTCGTCAATTCTGGAATCAGAAACGGAAAAAGGTTCATTTTACTTCCTCATAGAGGAAGCTTTGTTTTCATGACAAATTTTCTTTTCGAGCTTTTCATGCCAGTATGCTTAGAATTGTCCAAAACGACGAGAAAAGTGGTTTAGAAAAAATGTTGTCTTTGAATGTTGAGATTTTTTAAGGAAAAAAAATCAGCCATTTTGATTTTATGGTCCTTTTAATTTTTTGAAAAAAGGCCGTGGTCGCTCTAACTTTCGTAAAAATTAGACTATTTTGCTAAATAGTTGTTTATAAATAAATATACGTTCAATGTTGTTTGGCATTGCATTTGGGCGAAATCGGTAAAGCGGTTCAGATTTTATAGATGTTTGAATTTTTTCGAAAAAAATCATTTTTTTTTATAAATCACGTCGAATTTCACGAATTTAACTGAAATGTTTTACAGACGAAAAGGAACATGCAGCTATGCCACGTACCAAATTTGACGATGATCGGTAAAGCGGTTCAGATTTTACGCCATTTTGAAATTTACAAAAAAAAACGATCTTCGCTCTAGCATCAGCAAAAGTTGATAATGCGAGACAAAAGTTTGTACTCAATGGAAATAAGAATGCAAAGTAGAACTTTACACATTGCTTCATATATAATTTTTATTTTTTTAAATTTATAATGACCGCTCGTCCCAAAATAGAATTGCTCATAACTCTCGAACGGCTTGACGAACCGAGATGAAAATTTACACAAAAGAGGAGGGTAAACTCCGTTTTCGTTATTTCGATTAAGGTAGTCCTTGCGCATTAAGCTGAGGTCAAATAAGTTTTCGAAAAATGGGAGGGAATTGCAAACACTTTTCGCCAATATAAACAAGGCTGCAAAGTAGAACTTTGCAAATTGCTTCCTCATTATTGTTGGATTTTTACAAAGCTTCCTCTATGAGGAAGCCAAAATGGAATAACATGCTTCCTCGTAGAGGTAGATTTGTAAAAATCCAACAATAATGAGGAAGCAATTTGCAAAGTTCTACTTTGCAGCCTTTTTTTTAATCATCGTAAAAAGGCTTGTAACCGGTATTTTCTACAAATTTACAGAAAAATAACTCAGTTTAGGAATGTTACTTCATTATTGTTTTGACATATAAATTTACCGACAAACATTTAAATTAATATTCATCCTTTGGAATAACAGGCATTTCATTGAAAAAATAAAAATAAAACATCACGAAGTCATCTAAATTTTTCTCTCGAGAAGTAAAACGAATAATTGAAAAGGATATTTAACAAAATTTAAGGACCTTCTTTTAAAAATATCATATTTTACTTTTTACTCGACAATATTAAAATCCCATCGAAAATCCCATGTGATTAATTATTTTTTTCTGTCATGTGAAAAAATCCCAATGTCTGCATGTAGCAAATCGTTCAAGGTACTTATTTTTTGAGAAATAAAAGACATTTTTTAAAATCATATAAAAACAAATTGAACCCCTACAATTTGTTAAATAATTTCTCTACTTACTCCAAAACTTATTATGTAGAATTATCAAAATATTTAGCTACTCGTTAAAATTTATTAGAACAGAAATAAAATTCTTATCCAAACTCAAGAAAAAATCTGCCTAATCATGAGACAATGCTTGCAAAATTTCGATGCTGCCAAAAAAATAATATATATGTATATCTATATAATAAAAAGAATAATGTTGTAAAAAAATTTGTTGACAGTATTGAAATTTTGTCTCATGATTAGGCAGTTTTTTTCTTTATCTTGGATATGAATTTTTTTTTCAGTTCGTTAATATTCATTAGACCGAAAAAAAATAAAATTCTCATCCAAGCTCAAGAAAAAAATCTGTCCAATTATAAGACAAAACTTGCAAAATTTCAATGCTGCCAAAAAAATAATATATATGTATATATATATATATAATAAAAAGTATAATGATTAAAAAAAAATGTTGACAGTATTGAAATTTTATCTCATGATTAGGTAGTTTTTTTGGCTTGGATAAGAATTGTTTTTTATTTCGTTGAAATTCATTAGACCAAAAAAAAATCTCACCCAAAAGCTAAACAAAAAAGGCTGCAAAGTAGAACTTTGCAAATTGCTTCCTCATTATTGTTGGATTTTTACAAATCTACCCCTATGAGGAAGTATGTTAATCTATTTTGGCTTCCTCATGGAGGAAGCTTTGTAAAAATCCAATAGTAATGAGGAAGCAATTTGCAAAGTTCTACTTTGCAGTCTTGTTTAAAAAAGTTTTTAATGGTATTATTTTTGAACCCCTTGACAGATTCTTGCCAGATTCGAACTGAAGTTTAGTTCACCCACACTTTACTTGCGTACCAAATTTAAGCCAGATATCTTGAAAATTGTGATAGTTGCAACGCTAAAACTAATTTTTCGAAAAATTCAAAATGTCATAATTTTGTAACACCTTGACGGATTCGCACCAAATTCTGTCTCATCGTTTGTTTACCCACACTTTACTTGTGTAACAAATTTCAGCCCGATAATTGTTGGTTTTTCGCCGATTATATTTACAAATTTCAACGAAAACAAAGCTCCATTTGTAAGAGTTACAGCGCGAACAAACATGAACAAAAAATTCAAAATGGCATAAATTTTAAACCCCTTAACGGATTTGCGCCAAATTCACTTCCAAACTTTATTTGATGACAGTCCAGTTGTGGACTAAATTTGAGTTCGATATTTTTAAAATTGCAAAATTTAGAGCGCGAACAAAAAAATTCAAAAATTTTAAAATGCCTTAAATTGTGAACCCCTTAACGGATTGACACCAAATTTAATCCCAAACATTATTTGATAACAGTCCACTTCTGGTCCAAATTTGAGCCGGATATCATATAAATTGCGGGAGTTAGAGACCGAACTGACATTCTCCAAAAAATTCAAAATGCCATAAATTTTAAACCCCTTAACGGATTTATGCCAATTTCACTCCCAAACTTTATTTAATAACAGTCCAGTTGTGAACTAAATTTGAGTTCGATATCTTAAAAATTGCAAAATTTAGAGCACGAACAAAAAATTTGAAAAAACGTAAAAATGCCATAAATTGTGAACGCCTTAACGGATTGACACCAAATTTAATCCCAAACATTATTTGATAACAGTCCACTTTTATTCCAAATTTGAGCCGGATATCATATAAATTGCGGGAGTTAGAGACCGAGCTGACATTCTCCAAAAAATTCAAAATGCCATAAATTTTAAACCCCTTAACGGATTTACGCCAAATTCACTCTCAAACTTTATTTAATAACAGTCCAGTTGTGGACTAAATTTGAGTTCGATATTTTTAAAATTGCAAAATTTAGAGGACGAACAAAAAATTTCAAAAAATTAAAAAATGCCTTAAATTGTGAACCCCTTAAAGGATTGACACCAAATTTAGTCCCAAACATTATTTGATAACAGTCTAGTTTTGTTCCAAATTTGAGGCGGATATCATGAAATTACGGGAGTTAGAGACCGAGCTGACATTCTCCAAAAAATTCAAAATGCCATAAATTTTAAACCCCTCAATAGATTTGCGCCAAATTCACTTCCAAACTTTATTTGATAACAGTCCAGTTGTAGACTAAATTTGAGTTCGATATTTTAAAAATTCCAAAATTTAGAGCGCGAACAAAAAAATTCAAAAATTTGAAAATGCCTTAAATTGTGAACCCCTTAACGGATTGACACCAAATTTAATTCCAAACATTATTTGATAACAGTCCACTTTTGGTCTAAATTTGAGCCGGATATCATATAAATTGCGGGAGTTAGAGACCGAGCTGACATTCTCCACAAAAATTCAAAGTGCCATAAATTTTAAACCCCTTAACGGATTTACGCCAAACTCACTTTCAAACTTTATTTAATAACAGACCAGTTTTGGACTAAATTTGAGTTCCATATCTTAAAAATTGCAACATTTAGAGCACGAACAAAATATATAAAAAAATTTAGAAATGCCATAAATTGTGAACCCCTTAACGGATTGACACCAAATTTAATCTCAAACATTATTTGATAACAGTCCACTCCTGGTCCAAATTTGAGTCGGATATCATATAAATTGCGGGAGTTAGAGCCCGAGCTGACATTCTCCAAAAAATTCAAAATGCCATAAATTTAAAACCCCTTAACGGATTTACGCCAAATTCACTCCCAAACTTTATTTAATAACAGTCCAGTTGTGGACTAAATTTGAGTTCGATATCTTAAAAATTGCAAAATTTAGAGCACGAACAAAAAATTTAAAAAAATAAAAAAATGTCTTAAATTGTGAGATCCTTAACGGATTGACACCAAATTTAATCCCAAACATTATTTGATAACAGTCCACTTCTGGTCCAAATTTGAGCCGGATATCATATAAATTACGGGAGTTAGAGACCGAGCTGACATTCTTCAAAAAATTCAAACTGCCATAAACTTTAAACCCCTTAACGTATATACGCCAAATTCACTCCCAAACTTTATTTAATAATAGACCAGTTGTGGAATAAATTTGAGTTCGATATCTTAAAAATTGCAAAATTTAGAGCACGAACAAAAAATTTCAAAAAATTAAAAAATGTCTTAAATTGTGAGATCCTTAACGGATTGACACCAAATTTAATCCCAAACATTATTTGATAACAGTCCACTTCTGGCCCAAATTTGAGCCGGATATCATATAAATTGCGGGAGTTAGAGCCCGAGGTGACATTCTCCAAAAAATTCAAAATGCCATAAATTTTGAACACCTTGACGGATTAACTCCAAATTCAATCCCATGCCTTGTTTAATGATATTTTACTGGCGGATCAAATTTGAGCCCGATATCTTAAAAATTGCAAAATTTAGAGCACGAATAAAAAATTTCAAAAAATTAAAAATGCCTTAAATTGTGAACCCCTTAACGGATTGGCACCAAATTTAATCCCAAACATTATTTGATAACAGTCCACTTTTGTTCCAAATTTGAGCCGGATATCATATAAATTGCGGGAGTTAAAGCCCGCGTTAACATTCTCCAAAAAATTCAAAATGCCATAAGTTTTGAACACCTTGACGGATTAACTTCAAATTCAATCCCATACCTTGTTTAACGATATTTTACTGGTGGTTCAAATTTGAGCCCGATATCTTAAAAATTGCGGCGGCTATCGTGCTAACAAAAAATTGAGCACATACGCGCACACACACACACTTCGTACAAATAATTTTTCTCGACGTTTTAGACAATTTTAAGTATTCGGACATGAAAATCCCGAAAAAAAAAAAATGTTCACGAAAACTAAGCAAAATCGGCCTAATAATGAGACAAAGCTTGCTAAATTTCAATCCGGCCAAAAAAGTAAAAGATTATTCTGCTAATAATCGTTCTAGTGTGAAAAGAAGAAAGTGACACGAGGGAAAGAAGCCGAATATAAAGATTGGTAGCCAGTGGTATTATACGAAAGAGACGGCAAAGTTTGCTCACGCCTCGACGTATTTCTGATAGCAATGATAGATTTGCAAACACGAATAACGTGCACGTGACTCGCACGTGAGTGACTGTGGCGTTATTTCATATTTCTTCTTTTTTTTTTCTTTGCTTGTGCGATTTTTAACTCGCTATGCCACTCCCCCACTTTTGAACTACCGCCACTCTCTTCTCACTCTTCAGCTACGATTATCGAGCAGTATGTGAGTCTGTATGCGTGAATATGGCTCTCGTTTCGAGCTCCTGATCCTCAACTCGTGTTGGCTGACCGTTGACGACTACAACGACGATCACAGACAACAGAAGACGAAGACGAAACGAGTCGACAGTCGTACCCCCGATATTAACACACCTCAGTCCTCGTCCAAGACTCCGTACGAAACGTTCGTCGGATTTTTCCCAAGTTATTGATTTTTTCATCGTGTATCAATTAAAAAAAAAAATTAAAACAGAACGTTTTTTCCAAGCTGTCGATTTTTACAATTTTCTTAAAAATTAAATTATAAATTTCCATATTTTTAGAAAAAGTGTTAAATTTTTTTGCCAAATGTATCAAATTTTTAATCGTGAAAATTAAAATACTTTATATTTTTTTGTAATTTTTTTCATTTTGTTTTAATGAATTAACGAATAATTGCTAAGATTTGAAGCAGGAAAAAGGAAGACGAGTGATAATAACGACGAGGGAAAAATAAAAAATTCTAATCGACTGTTGGTCGAATTGTTGAAGGAATAAAATAATATTGTATTTTGGGTTTTTTTTTTTTTCGTTGATAAAAATTTTCTGAGGGGATAGAGTGTAGTTTGCACAAAATTTCGCGGTTACTTCGCAAGATGCGTCGTCGGAAAGTCGGAATTGGAACATACTCGATGCAGCTTTTATGCGCTCGTTTTATTGTCGTTATTATGGACTTTGAAGTTGTGACTGGCAGGTAGTCCACGCAGGCTTAAATTTCGCGCGTACGAAATATAAATTACCTTTTGGTGAGCCGTTTATTTTTACTATGATTCTCCCTTTTTTTATCCACATTCATAAGGGGTGAAAATTAATAAATGTCTTTCTGTTTTTTTTTTTTTTTAGTCATTCTGAAGCAGAATACCCTTGTCTGCCAATTCGCCTCCCCACTTGACGTGGACACCCACAACAAGCCAGAGGTAGGTTCAGTTTTTAGTTGCATTTTTATAATTTACTAGAGTACAGTTAGACAATAATTAATTATATTCATAAAAAGTCACTTATTTGGTTGCTTGTATTATATGAGCCATTCCATCCCGATTCGACCTGGGTCTGACCCTCGACCTCGCCGATTTGGCTCGTAATTTTTTGTAGGATTGGTTAGACCCTCAAATGCACCAGATATTATTTCGTTATTTTTTCTATGCGAATTTTTTTTAAATATTTTTTTTAAGTGACATATCGAAGGCCCTAATTTAAAAATCTGAAAAAAATTCTGAAAAATACTTTGTTGAATATCAACATTTTCTAGCTTATAGCCAAAGTGGGCAAAATTTTTCTTCTTATAGTTTGTAAGCTTTTTTGATTTAAAAAAATTATGAAAAAATAGAAAAAAAAATTAATCTACTACAAGCGATTGGTCAAACATTTATTTATGTGAACTCGGATTTTTTAGAATTTTTTCAGATTTTTAGGAATTTGTTAAATTTTTCTGAACTAAAACTATTCCAGCACCAGCATGCCATAATTAAAAAATCTGAAAAAATTCTGAAAAATACTTTATTGAATCTCAAAATTTCCTAGCTAAGAGCCAAAGTGTGGAAGATTTTTTTTCAAATAGTTTTTAAACTGTTTTGATTTAAAAAATTATTAAAAAATAGAAAAAAAATGAAACTATTATGGCCGACGTGTCAAACATTTCTGTATATGAAACTGTATTTTTCAGAATTTTTTCAGATTTTTTAATTATGGCATGCTGGTGCTAAAATGTGGCATGTGTGCTGCTAGAATAGTCTTAGTTCAGAAAAATTTGACAAATTCCTAAAAATCTGAAAAAATTCTAAAAAATCCGAGTTTACATAAATAAATATTTGACCAATCACTTGTAGTAGATTATTATTTTTTTCTATTTTTTAATTATTTTTTAAAATAAAAAAAGCTTAAAAACTATAAGAAGAAAATTTTTGCCCACTTTGGCTATAAGCTAGAAAATTTTGATATTCAACAAAGTATTTTTCAGAATTTTTTCAGATTTTTAACTTAGGGCCTTCGATATGTCACTTTAAAAAAATATTTAAAAAAAAAATTTGCATAGAAAAAATAAAAAAATAATATCTGGTGCATTTGAGGGTCTAACCAATCTTACAAAAAATTACGAGCCAAATCGAGGAGGTCGAGGATCAGACCCACGTCGAATCGGGATGGAATGCCTCATATGTAAATAATGTAGTTTTGACGTGTAAACTAAAAAACATTTGGCAAGTCAAATTGGAAGCTTCCATCATTTTATAAAATTAAAATTAATTGTATAACTAAATAAAATAAAATAAAAGAAAAATAATAATTATGAAATTAATTGTATAATTCATTTCAGAATTATTATTTTCAGTTTATTTTTTTTTTCAACGGTTTACTACATATATCTGTTCATATATGAAAAAGAAATTTGAAATATTCGCAGCATGTTTTATCACCCAAAAGTTGTTTAATATTTCTATATATCTCGTAGCTCAGCAAATATTTATTATAAACAAAAGAAAAAATTCTGATATAAGTGATCCTCACTTTTTATTAACAGGATAAAGTTAGGCAATAATTAATTATATTCATAAAAAGTCACTTATTTGGTTGCTTGTATTATATATAAATAATGTAGTTTTGACATGTAAATTAAAAAACATTTGGCAAGGCAAATTGGAAGCTTCCATCATTTTATAGAATTAAAATTAATTGTATAATAAAATAAAATAAAATAAAACAAAAATAATAATTATGAAATTAATTGTGTAATTCATTTCAGAATTATTATTTTCATTTTATTTATTTTTTTTAAACGGTTTACTAAATATATCTGTTAATATATGAAAAAGAAATTTGAAATATCCGCAGCATGTTTTATCACCCAAAAATTGTTTAATATTTTTATATATCTAGTAGCTCAGCAAATATTTATTATAAACAAAAGAAAAAATTATGATATAAGTGATTCTCACTTTTTATTAACAGGATAAAGCTAGGCAATAATTAATTATATTCATAAAAAGTAGTCACTTATTTGATTGCTTGTATTATATATAAATAATGTAGTTTTGACGTGTAAACTAAAAAAACATTTGGCAAGTCAAATTGGAAGCTGCCATCATTTTATAAAATTAAAATTCATTGTATAATTAATTTCAGAATTATTATTATTTTTATTTTGTTTTTTTTTAAATGGTTTATTACATATATGTATTAATATAGGGAAAAGAAATTTGAAATATTCGAAGCATGTTTTATTACTCAAAAGTTGTTTAACATTTTTATATATCTAGAGGGATAACAAATATTTATTATAAACAAAAGAAAAAATGTTAATATAAGTGATCCTCACTTTTTATAAACAATCATAATTACGTGTCATAATTATGACCGTTTATAACAATTAATCTGATTTTTTAAAAAATCATACATGTAGAAAATGATACAAATTATACATAAGAATAAGCTGCAGAGCGTAGAAGATTTTTTAATTTTGAATAACTGGAAAATAAAATTTCATGAAATAACAAATTTTTGTAAATGAAAATTTAACGAAAAATATGTGCTTCCTTTTTTTGAAAATGACGATTAATTTTTGTAAAGCATCGTTTTTTTTCTTAGCAATTATTGAAAAATCGGAGTATTTTTCAATAAAATAAAATTCTTTATTTAGATTCATATTTGTTTATATAATATCGGCAGCCAAACAAGTAAAATATTTGTTGATAAGTAACACCGTTTTTTTACCTTCCTCTACCCTTAAGGAGATTGAAATGGTTCATACTAATTTAATGAGTACTACATTTTTGTAAGCATATTTCAAATATCTAACAAGTCTATTCGTAGAAAATCTTTTTAGAGTAAAAATGTGTCATGACTCATTAAAATTGATAAACAATTACAGATTATTATTTACAATTTGCTAACATGATAGAAGATATTTAGCACTGATTTGATTAGTTTGAAGTGACTTCTTAAATAAATTTTGCTAAATTTTTTTAAGCATATTTCAAATATCTAACAAGTCTATTCGTAGACAATCTTTTCAGAGTTAAAATATGTCATGCCCCATTAAAATTGATAAACAATTACAGATTATTATTTACAATTTGCTAACAAGATAGAAGATATTTAGCACTGATTTGATTAGTTTGAAGTGACTTCTTTAATAAATCTTGCTACATTTTTGTAAGCATATTTCAAATATCTAACAAGTCTATTCGTAGAAAATCTTTTCAGAGTTAAAATCTGTCATGCCACATTAAAATTGATAAATAATTACAGATTATTATTTACAATTTGCTAACAAGATAGAAGATATTTAACACTGATTTGATTAGTTTGAAGTGACTTCTTAAATAAATTTTGCTACATTTTTGTAAGCATATTTCAAACATCTAACAAGTCTATTCGTAGAAAATCTTTTCAGAGTTACAATGTGTCATGCTACATTAAAATTGATAAACAATTACAGATTATTATTTACAATTTGTTAATAAGATAAAAGATATTTAGCACTGATTTGATTAGTTTGAAGTAACTTCTTAAATAAATTTTGCTAAATTTTTGTAAGCATATTTCAAATATCTAACAAGTCTATTCGTAGACAATCTTTTCAGAGTTAAAATATGTCATGCCCCATTAAAATTGATAAACAATTACAGATTATTATTTACAATTTGTTAACAAGATAGAAGATATTTAGCACTGATTTGATTAGTTTGAAGTGACTTCTTAAATAAATTTTGCTAAATTTTTGTAAGCATATTTCAAATATCTAACAAGTCTATTCGTAGAAAATCTTTTCAGAGTTAAAATGTGTCATGCCACATTTAAATTGATAAATAATTACAGATTATTATTTACAATATGTTAACAAGATATAAGATATTTAGCACTGATTTGGTTAGTGTGAAGTGTCTTCTTTAATAAATTCTGCTGCATTTTTGTAAGCATATTTCAAATATCTAACAAATCTATTCGTAGAAAATCTTTTCAGAGTTAAAATGTGTCATGTCACATTAAAATTGATAAACAATTACAGATTATTATTTACAATTTGCTAACAAGATAGAAGATATTTAGCACTGATTTGATTAGTTTGAAGTGACTTCTTAAATAAATTTTGCTAAATTTTTGTAAGCATAATTCAAATGTCTAACAAGTTTATTCGTAGAAAATCTTTTCAGAGTTAAAATGTGTCATGCTACATTTACATTGATAAACAATTACAGATTATTATTTACAATTTGTTAACAAGATAGAAGATATTTAGCACTGATTTGATTAGTGTGAAGTGACTTCTTTAATAAATCTTGCTGCATTTTTGTAAGCATATTTAAAATATCTATCAAGTCTATTCGTAGAAAATCTTTTCAGAGTTAAAATGTGTCATGCCACATTAAAACTGATAAACAATTACAGATTATTATTTACAATTTGCTGACAAGATAGAAGATACTTAGCACTGATTTGATTAGTGTGAAGTGACTTCTTCAATAAATTCTGCTGCATTTTTGTAAGCATATTTCAAATATCTAACAAGTCTATTCGTAGAAAATCTTTTCAGAGTTAAAATGTGTCATGTCACATTAAAATTGATAAACAATTACAGATTATTATTTACAATTTGCTAACAAGATAGAAGATATTTCGCACGGATTTGATTAGTTTGAAGTGACTTAAATAAATTTTGCTAAATTTTTGTAAGCATATTTCAAATATCTAACAAGTCTATTCATAGAAAATCTTTTCAGAGTTAAAATGTGTCATGGCACATTATAATTGATAAACAATTACAGATTATTATTTACAATTTGCTAACAAGATAGAAGATATTTAGCACTGATTTGATTAATATGAAGTAACTTCTTAAATAAATTTTGCTACATTTTTGTAAGCATATTTCAAATATCTAACAAGTCTATTTGTAGAAAATCTTTTCAGAGTTAAAATGTGTCATATCATATTAAAATTGATAAACAATTACAGATTATTATTTACAATTTGCTAACAAGATAGAAGATATTTAGCACTGATTTGATTAGTTTGAAGTGACTTCTTAAATAAATTTTGCTAAATTTTTGTAAGCATAATTCAAATGTCTAACAAGTTTATTCGTAGAAAATCTTTTCAGAGTTAAAATGTGTCATGCTACATTTACATTGATAAACAATTACAGATTATTATTTACAATTTGTTAACAAGATAGAAGATATTTAGCACTGATTTGATTAGTGTGAAGTGACTTCTTTAATAAATCTTGCTGCATTTTTGTAAGCATATTTAAAATATCTATCAAGTCTATTCGTAGAAAATCTTTTCAGAGTTAAAATGTGTCATGCCACATTAAAACTGATAAACAATTACAGATTATTATTTACAATTTGCTGACAAGATAGAAGATACTTAGCACTGATTTGATTAGTGTGAAGTGACTTCTTCAATAAATTCTGCTGCATTTTTGTAAGCATATTTCAAATATCTAACAAGTCTATTCGTAGAAAATCTTTTCAGAGTTAAAATGTGTCATGTCACATTAAAATTGATAAACAATTACAGATTATTATTTACAATTTGCTAACAAGATAGAAGATATTTCGCACGGATTTGATTAGTTTGAAGTGACTTAAATAAATTTTGCTAAATTTTTGTAAGCATATTTCAAATATCTAACAAGTCTATTCATAGAAAATCTTTTCAGAGTTAAAATGTGTCATGCCACATTATAATTGATAAACAATTACAGATTAATATTTACAATTTGTTAACAAGATAGAAGATATTTAGCACTGATTTGATTAGTGTGAAGTAACTTCTTAAATAAATTTTGCTACATTTTTGTAAGCATATTTCAAATATCTAACAAGTCTACTCGTAGAAAATCTTTTCAGAGTTAAAATGTGTCATATCACATTAAAATTGATAAACAATTACAGATTATTATTTACAATTTGCTAACAAGATAGAAGATATTTAGCACTGATTTGATTAGTGTGAAGTAACTTCTTAAATAAATTTTGCTAAATTTTTGTAAGCATATTTCAAATATCTAACAAGTCTATTCGTAGAAAATCTTTTCAGAGTTAAAATGTGTCATGTCACATTAAAATTGATAAACAATTACAGATTATTATTTACAATTTGCTAACAAGATAGAAGATATTTAACACTGATTTGATTAGTTTGAAGTGACTTCTTAAATAAATTTTGCTACATTTTTGTAAGCATATTTCAAACATCTAACAAGTCTATTCGTAGAAAATCTTTTCAGAGTTACAATGTGTCATGCTACATTAAAATTGATAAACAATTACAGATTATTATTTACAATTTGTTAATAAGATAAAAGATATTTAGCACTGATTTGATTAGTTTGAAGTAACTTCTTAAACAAATTTTGCTAAATTTTTGTAAGCATATTTCAAATATCTAACAAGTCTATTCGTAGACAATCTTTTCAGAGTTAAAATATGTCATGCCCCATTAAAATTGATAAACAATTACAGATTATTATTTACAATTTGTTAACAAGATAGAAGATATTTAGCACTGATTTGATTAGTTTGAAGTGACTTCTTAAATAAATTTTGCTAAATTTTTGTAAGCATATTTCAAATATCTAACAAGTCTATTCGTAGAAAATCTTTTCAGAGTTAAAATGTGTCATGCCACATTTAAATTGATAAATAATTACAGATTATTATTTACAATATGTTAACAAGATATAAGATATTTAGCACTGATTTGGTTAGTGTGAAGTGTCTTCTTTAATAAATTCTGCTGCATTTTTGTAAGCATATTTCAAATATCTAACAAATCTATTCGTAGAAAATCTTTTCAGAGTTAAAATGTGTCATGTCACATTAAAATTGATAAACAATTACAGATTATTATTTACAATTTGCTAACAAGATAGAAGATATTTAGCACTGATTTGATTAGTTTGAAGTGACTTCTTAAATAAATTTTGCTAAATTTTTGTAAGCATAATTCAAATGTCTAACAAGTTTATTTGTAGAAAATCTTTTCAGAGTTAAAATGTGTCATGCTACATTTACATTGATAAACAATTACAGATTATTATTTACAATTTGTTAACAAGATAGAAGATATTTAGCACTGATTTGATTAGTGTGAAGTGACTTCTTTAATAAATCTTGCTGCATTTTTGTAAGCATATTTAAAATATCTAACAAGTCTATTCGTAGAAAATCTTTTCAGAGTTAAAATGTGTCATGCCACATTAAAATTGTTAAACAATAACAGATTATTATTTACAATTTGCTAACAAGATAGAAGATATTCAACACTGATTTGATTAGTGCGAAGTGACTTCTTAAATAAATTTTGCTAAGAATGAAATGAAATTCGTGAGGCAATAGTTGAAGAAAATTCCTCAACAAGTAAAAACAACCATTACTCATATTTTCTAATGTTGGCAGAGGCATTTGTCGATTAGATAAAGGTCGCACGATAATAGAATATCTGTAAACTCGGATAAAATCGTACAGACTCTCGTATCTCGTTTGCTTTGAAAAATACACGAAGCTCTGAAAGCATTCGTAGCTCGAAAATTTCGTATTTGTTCAGATTGTTGATACATTTACACAGGCGGTGGTACTGGAGGGCAAATACTGGAAGAGAAAACTCGCTGCAGTCACAGCTGAGTACAAGAAATGGCGAATGTTCTACAGGAACAGGATCCTTGGATGGACGAACAAGGATGGCACGGATATGGTATGAAAATTATTTTCTCCACTTTTTTCTGTTACTAGAAAAATTCTTATAAGCTCAGCAATTTTTTAGTTACAACTATTGATTTTTATTTGATGCAAGGATTTTTATGTTTAAATCTATATTCTACATTGAAAATGTTGATGTAAATATTTTTTTTAAATTTCGTAGTGTAAAAATTAATAGTTGCCAGTGAAAAAAAAATGTTTTAATTTTTGCAACAATCTCCTTATTTTTTTTTTTCAAGTCCAATATGAGAAATTGGAAAAGCATTTTCATTTTCCTTCAACATTATTTTGTATAATCTTTATTTCTCAATGGAGGCACTATAATATTTATTTAGCAAGTTTTTAGTCACAACTATTGATTTTTATTCTATGCAACGATTTTTATGTTTGCATCTATATTTTGCAAATAGTAAAGATAACAGTGGAAAATGCTAATGTAAATATTTTTTAAATTTCGTGGTCTAAAAATTAATAGATGACAGTGAAAAAAAATGTTTTAACTTTTGTAACGATCTGCTTACTTTTATTTTATTTTTTTTCAAGTCCAATGTGAGAAATTGGAAAAGGATTTCCATTTTTCTTTAACATTATTTTGTATAATTTTTATTTCTCAATGGAGATACTATAATATTTAGTTAGCAAATTTTTAGTCACAACTATTGATTTTTATTCTATGCAACGATTTTTATGTTTACATCTATATTTTGCAAATAGTAACGATAACAATGAAAAATGTTAATGCAAATATTTTTTTTAATTTTCGTGGTATAAAAATTAATAGTTGATAGGAAAAAAAAGTGTTTTAATTTTTGTAACGATGTGCTTATTTTTTTTTCTCAAGTCCAACATAAGAAATTAGAAAAGTATTTCCTTTTTTCTTCAACATTATTTTGTATGATCTCCCTTATTTAATGGACATACTACAATATTTATATTTGTATCTAGAGATTGCTCAAAATTATCAAAAGACTGTTACAAACATTCGATCAAGATAGATTATCAATATAATTTTTTTTACCAAAAAAAACAAGAATTAAATACATTTTTTTTCACTGCATTTTTTGGAAACCCCTTAATCAGGCCTTTGATTAATGTAATTTTTTCATATATTCCTTTTATCAGCATATTTCACTTCATATTTAGACATAAAAAGCTCATAAATTTTTTTCTGCTTAAAATTTCATCAATAATTAAGGGAATGTATTTTTTGGATAAATAGCTGGAATCGATGGACATGCTGGATTGGGGCAATGGTATGTGTTCGTCCGGGGGCTTCGGTATCGGTCTGGGAAACTCGTACGGGGGTTCGAGCGGTCTTCCCGGTTCGGAAAGTGTTCACAGCATGATGGTAGATGAGGATTACATGGAGTTGATGACAGACACACTTTTTTCGACGATAAGCTCAAATCAGCCTCTATATTTTCCGGATCCTCGTGAAATTGGTAAGCGCAAATAAAAATCTAATCTCTAATGTATAAAAAATAAATTTAACTTCACTGAAAATTCAACTTCCAAACATTCTTCTGCAGTTTTTTAATGATTTATCGAATATTTTTATTCAAACGGGATTGAAAAGGATATTTAACAAAATGTAAAGAAATTCTTTTTAAAAAATCGTATTTCATTTTTTCCTCGACAATATTAAAACCTCATAAAAAATCCCATGTGATTAATTATTTTTTTCTGTCATGTGAAAAAAGTCCAAGGTATCTGATTTTTTTAGGAATAAAAGGCATTTCATAAAATCATATTAAAACAAATTCAGCCTCTACTATTTGTTGAGAAGTTTCTTCACTTGTTCCCTAATTTATTATGTTCAATTAACAAAATGTTTCGCTACTCGTAACCGTTAAATTTCATTTGATCGAAAAAAAAAGTTTCATGCTTTTTTCTACAATTTTTAAAAATGATTTCTCGAATATGTTTATTAAAACTTGGAAAAATGATTGAACAGTGTATTTAACGAAATGTAAGGAAATTTTTGTAAAAAAAAATCATATTTTAATTTTTTTTCGGTGATATTAATGTATCGAAAATCCAATGTGTTTGATTTTTTTCTGTGTTCCTCAAAATGACAAAAAAAGCGCAATTCTCTCTCTAGTAGCATAATCTACTATTTGTATTTAAGCAATATTTTCATGAGTTTTTTTTTTGTTACTAAATAGCGAGAGGCGCGAGTCTCGCCGATTTTATTCAACCGAGTCTGGGACCACTCCAGCCGAATCTCGACGATTTTATGGACACCCTGGAGCCTCTTCAGGAATTCCTGAACGCTAAATTACCGCCGGTACCTGAAGAGGAAGATATGTTCAGATCCGGTGGTCTTAACAGCAGCAATTATTCCGATCTCGAGCTCATGCAATCGATGAATCATCATCATCAAGTCAGCCAGATGAACGACAATGGCTCGGGGGTCGTGGCTAGTCAACAGGGCAATCAGGGGGCCCAACAACAAAATCCCAGCGACGAGCAAACGCAACAAAATCAACAGCAACAGTCGTCGGAATTACAAAATCTTCAGTACACCGCGAAAATATATACTCAAACTCAGGAGTCCTCGGGCGTATATAGAAACAATGTGTGAGTTTAATTGCTACAATTTTCAATTTTTTATTTCAATTTTAATACAATTAAATTGATCATTTTTATTATTTTAGGAGTAATAATTATATAATTATTCTACATAAAAACTACTGTTTTTATGTAAAAAACTACTGTTTTTATGTACTCCAGAAATAATATGATATCCACACCATTTTAAAAAATAATGTTATCGCATTCGTAAAAAAATGTATAAACATTTTTTTCATTATGAACAAAAAAAATCACAGTTTTGCACATGAATTTGTTAAAAAATTTCACTCAGAAATTGATATTCGGATTCATGTGGAACCGCGACTATATTTGATATTGAAATGATTAATAATTTTTACAAATTCTCATCTAATAAATTTTAAATTATAATATAATCTAATAAAAACAAAAATAATTTTTATTATCCAGAAATATAAACGATCATTTCGGAAGATGCAATCGCAAAAAGATGTATAAACATTTTTTTCAAAATGAAAAAAAAAACAAGGCAAAGTAGAACTTTGCAAATTGCTTTCTCATTATTGTTGGATTTTTACAAATCTACCTGTATGAGGAAGCATGTTAATCTATTTTGGCTTCCTCATAGAGGAAGCTTTGTAAAAATCCAACAATAATGAGGAAACAATTTGCAAAGTTCTACTTTGCAGCCTTGTTTATATTGGCTAAAAGTGTTTGCAATTCCCTCCCATTTTTCGAAACTTATTTGACCTCAGCTTAATGGGCAAGGACTACCTTAATCGAAATAACGAAAACGGAGTTTATCCTCCGCTTTTGTGTAAATTTTCATCTCGATTCGTCACGTCGTTCGAGAGTTATGAGCAATTCTATTTTCGGACAAGCGATCATTACAAATTTAAAAAAATAAAAATTATATATGAAGCAATGTGTAAAGTTCTACTTTGCATTCTTATTTCCAGTGAGTACAAACTTTTGTCTCGCATTATCGACTTTCGCTGATGCTAGAGCGAAAATCGTTTTTTTTTTGTAAATTTCAAAATGTCGTAAAATCTCAACTACTTTACCGATCATCGTCAAATTTGGTACGTGGCATAGCTGCATGTTCCTTTTCGTCTGTAAAACATTTCGGTTAAATTGGTGAAATTCGACGTGATTTATAAAAAAAAATATTTTTTTTCGAAAAATTCAAACATCTATAAAATCTGAACCGCTTTACCGATTTCGCCCAAATGCAATGCCAAACAACATTGAACGTATATTTATTTATAAACAACTATTTAGCAAAATCGTCTAATTTTTAAGAAAGTTAGAGCGACCACGCCCTTTTTTCAAAAAATTAAAAGTACCATAAAATCAAAGTGGCTGATTTTTTTTTCAAAAATCTCAACATTCAAAGCGGGGCAACTACTCCACTTGTGTGCCAAATTTGAGCTATATCGCTCGAACAGTCACTGAGTAATAGTTCATCGAATTTTCGAAGCCCAGGACACACACACGCACACATGTAAAAAAGGATATTTTTTTTTACTGAAAAAATTACAGAGTATTGCTACATGACTGTTGATATCACAAAAAAATCGCCAGAGTTGTACCGATCGATCTTCCGGTATAAAAAAATGCATTTGGGTGAAAGTTCCGAAAAACGGGGGCATTATAATTTTTTTTATAAAAAAAGGTTACTTTTTTGGCTAATAAAATTACAGAGTATTCTTGCATGACTGTAGATATTGCAAAAAAATCATCAGAGTGGTACGCATCGAGCTTCCGGTATAAAAAAAATAATTCCCCCGTTTTTCGAAACTTCCACACGAATAATTTTTTTTTAATACCGTAAGTTCAATCCTTGCCACTCTGATGATTTTTTTGCAATATATACAGTCATGCAAGAATACTCTGTAATTGTATTAGCAAAAAAAATGTAACATTTCTTTTATCAAAAAAATAATAATGCCCCCGTTTTTCGGAACTTTCACACAAATGCATTTTTTAATACCAGAAGATCGATTGGTGCCACTCTGGCGATTTTTTCGCGGTATCAACAGTCATGTAGCAATACTCTGTAATTTTTTAAGTAAAAAAAAATATCCTTTTTTTAATTAAAAAATAATTTCTCCATTTTTCGGAAAAAAATCATACTCACAGGAACGTGAAAATTATTTGGAATATTCCGCTCGAAAGCTAACAATAAACGACAACTTTTATGTGCAGAAATTTTTTTTCAGTAACTTCAAAATTCTGAGATATTTACACTTGAATAAAAAAAGCCATTTTCTGAAAAATTATTTTAAAAAATCTGAAAAAATTCACATAGAGTGTCTTTTAGTGGTACATTCATATAATCAATTACAGGGCAAATCGGAGAGGGTCGAAAAAAAAGTGGCTGAACTGACAGAGAATGCTTCACATACATACGGACATTTTTTCTAAACCACTTTTCTCGACGTTTTGGACAGTTCTAAGCATACTGTCAAGAAAATCTCGAAGAATTTTTTTTTTCATGAAAACAAAGCTTCCTGCTATGAGGAAGCAAAGTCACAGTTTTGCACATCAATTTGTTAAAAAATTTCACTCAGAAATTGCTATTCAAATCCATGTCGAACCGCGACTATATTTGCTATTGAACTGAGGAATACAAACGATAATTTCGGAAGACGCATTCGCAAAAAAATGAAAAACAGTTTTGCACATCAATTTGTTAAAAAATTTCACTCAGAAATTGCTATTCAGATCCATGTGGAACCGCGACTATATTTGCTATTGGACTGATTAATAATTTTTACAAACTCTCATCTAATGAATGTTAAAATTATAATATAATCCAATAAAAACAAAAATATTTTTTTAAGAATAACATAATAAAAATAATTTTTATTATCCAGAAATATAAACGATAATTTTGGAAGACAAAGCTACGAAGGAGCCGGAGGTCCAGTGGTGTCGCCAATGAGAGAAAAAAGTCGAACGGGGAGATCAACTTCGCGAGGGAATCGTGCGATTCAACAGGCGCAGCAGCAACAAAATTCGTACAATCAAAGTGTCGTTGCTTATCAGCAACAACAGCAGCAGCAACAACAACAGCAACAACAACAACAGCAACAGGTTCAGCAGGCTCAGCAGTCGTTTTCGATGGAATTGCAACCGGTGCAACTGAATTCAAATGCAAGTCAAGTCCAGGCAGAGATTAATTCACTGAACGGAGGTGGTCAAGTGAATCACAGCCAAATAACGAGCCATGTACAGAGTCTCGCAAGTGCAACGTCGAATTACATTCAAAATAGTGCGACGACCTCGCAAATACAACCCAGAGCCATAAGACCTTTGCCACCTGTTGTTTCGCAACAACAGCAACAGCCGTTGGCAGAATCATTCAAAATTGTTCAACAATCTCAACAGGGATACAAATTCACACCTCCTGGACAAAGTTTTAACCCTCAAGAGTGCAAATTTCGGAACAGCAGTTTTAAGGTAATTCACGCCAATTATTTTCTCCTGTTTAAGAAGGAAAAACACATTAGACGATTCAAAAAAACAATTTTTTTTAAATTGCATAAATCTAATAAAAATATACTTTTTAATTTTTGGTCTCACCCAATAAAATAGTTGTTTGCGGTGGAAAAACAATAATCATGAGAAATAGAGCTTTTGAAAAATTATTTGGAAGTCGCTCAATAATTTTGAAAATTTTCAAAACTTTTTTTTTCCATTTTTTTAAATTTCTCAGCCCTTATATCATTTTGTTATCTCATTTCTAGTTCGTGATTGAAATTTGGAAGGAAGAAAATTAACATAAAAAAGTCGCCCAATGACGAGAAACATTTTGGAATCAACAAAATTTATTTTATATTTTTCTCAACTCAGCTCTGATTTTTTAAAATTATCCGACGCCTAGTTCATAGTTTAAAAATGTTATGAAAATATTAACGTTAAGCGGTCGCTGAACAAACTAAGTCGCTGGCTCTTGTTGGGTTTGATCGTATGTTGACAAACTAAAATTGTCGGATTTTTTACAAGTGCTTAAAATACTTAACTCGCAAAAAAATTGTTACATACAAAAAATTGCTTGCTCACAAATTGTTCGCAAAAAAATCGTTACAAACAAAACAAAAACTTGCAACGAAATTGCTCACAAACAAAATAGTAGTAAACTAAAAATTTCTTGCAAAACTATCAAGCCAAATTTAATACTTGGCGTCTCTTCATGTTTATCTGCGTTCGTCTGTAACGAAAAGAAGAAAAACAAATTCATCAGCCATCGACGCATCCTTGAATAATCATTTTAGATTAATTAAACGTGGAAGCATTTTTCTCATTTTTTTTTGTTTTTTTTTTCGTTGTAGACTTTAACGGGTCAACCTGTAGTTACTGTGTCAACGAGTCAACCGAGTCAATCGCATATACTTCTGCAATGTAGACCCTCGGGTCTGGATCTCACTGCGCCTGCGTTACATCCCACAAAACTCTTGCCACGACCTGCACAGGCCAATTCAGCGCCTGACAAGGAAGAAGTTTTTGCGGTGCCAAAGGTTAGTATCTTGTATTTGCATGAATTGCTCGGGTGGGGGTTAAAATAGTGAATGACCAAAAAAGCGAATGATTAAAATAGCGAATTTCAAAATAAGGAACGTCTAAATATAGAATGGGCATCATTATGAAATTCGCTATTTTTACCATTCGCTGTTTTGACGGCATTTTGATAAGATGGGGGTCAAAATAGCGAATGATCAAAATAACGAATAGCTGAAATAGCGAATTTCATAATGATGGCCATTCTAGATTCAGACGTTCCTTATTTTGAAATTCGCTATTTTAACCATTCACTATTTTGGTCATTCGCTATTTTGACCCCCATCCAATTGCTCGTTAACTTACATTCATTTTTCTTTATTTGTGAATTCTATTCGGGGAGTGAAATATGATAAAACATACATACAATTTGACCCCGACAACGAATGGAAGTCATGGTCGAACGTCTTAGCGAAAGAGCGAAAGGGTCATGATTTTTTATTTATTCTGCGGATTTTCCGCGAGGGTAGGAAATTCTTATCTCAAGATTAAATAACCAAGAAGCTGTTCTCCGTAAAAACAAATCTTTTTACAACATCCCAATACATCCAAACTTCGTTTTAATTCATCAATGCTCATAGAATTTCAAATATTATCATCAACCTCTATTTTTTTAATTTATGACGCGTTTTTTAAAATTAAAATGCAAATTAAACGTATGTTTAATTGAGACAATTTATACAATGTAGATAATTCATTTATGCTTTTACATAAAATACCATTAAAAATCATATCCGAAAGAATATCGAATGATTGTACGATCGGTGAAATCTAAAAGTATTTTTGCTTCCTTATAGAGAAAGTTTTGTTTTCGTATAAATTTTTTTTTCGAGATTTTCATGTCAGGACACTCAGAATCAGAGTTGTAAATGCCTAATATTTATAGAAATAATGATGATGATACGATCAGCTCTATAATTATGATTTTATAATAATAACATGTAGCGATTTTAATACGATGATTATACCCTGGTAAAAATAAATGATAGAAAACGATTATAAAAAATTCTATCGTTCCGAATACGGACTTTGGTTCGTGAATTTACGATGTACTACCATAAATTTATAATCGAAATCCTATATGTTTCGTCCATATCCTATAATATTATTATAAATAACATAATTTTTAATTTAATTTAATAATAAAAATATATGATTGTACGTATATACCCATGATGTACTATTCCAAGCAAAAAAAAAAGATATCGACCGGATAATTACGTTTTTTTTTTTGGTTACCCATCTTTGTAGTGACCGCGGTCCAAGCTGCTTAACTTTCATGATCTCTGATAGACTGTCTAACTATTCCATCCAAACTCGTTCTTGTAAGATAACATACATCAATAATATATAAGCCGCTTCACGTACTTATGAGTAACAACAGTAAATTGAGCAGTTTTTTAGCATCTTTCTTACTAAATTATTTATGTTAATTAACTCTTTAAGAACGCTTCGCGTGTACATTCCTTACCGAAAGTTTCATTTTATCCGTATTTGAGTATTTCGCGATACGAGAAAAATCTAATAAATAATCAAGCATATCAAGATACTAATAAGAGCATTGATTTCGGATAATAAAAGGTCTAAGAATTTATTAAAAAATTAGTTTAAAAAAAATTATAAGATATTATAAATTCGTTAGTGTACCATACATTCCGATAACGTATCTATCGTATCTAACCAATAGAAAACAAAAACTAAAGGAAACTAATAACAACGATTCAGTTTTTATAAATTGATCAAAGTCCGAATAGATAGAGATGATAACATACGATTAAATCCCATTCAAATTCTATCGATCGCTATCAATCTCGATAATATATTTTTACCACGGTAAACTTTGGAATGGCTGCAAAGATTATTATTTTTCAATAAAACTTCACGGTAATCCTTTTGAAAAAATGGAAAAAAATAAGTAATGCATTACTTATTTCTTCCATTTTTTCCACTATTTCTTGCAATAATAAAGCGAAAATTAGTATTTTTTTCAGCTATTCAAATGTTTACACTCTATTTTATAATCACTACATATTATTATCATGAAATCATAATTACGAAACAAATTATACTGTAAACTATATCTCATGAATTAATGGGGATTTACAACTCTGCTCAGAATGTTCCAAAACGTCGAGAAAAATGGTTTAGAAAAAATGTCCGGATGTATGTATGTGTGTGTGTGTGTGGCAGACTTGCAAAATTCAAACCGCTGTATCTCGAAAACGGCTTTAATAATCAAGTTAAAATTGGGCACGCTGGTAGAGGAGCAACGTCACTTCCAATGTAAACATTTTTGAAAAAATTGAAACAAAAATTCAGATTTTATAAGCTTTTAATTGTCTGTATGTTCTCTAGCTTTCGCAATGTTTCAGCTAATAAGTTAAATAGTTCTGAACAAACAGAGAAATAAAAAATGAAGGTCGGTATTGAATTTGAGCGAAATCCATAAAGCGGTTTAGATTTTATAAAATATTTAATTTTCGAAAAAAAATTTTTTTCGCTTTTATTCAAGTTAAGTTCGACCAAAGCTGCTCAAATCTATTGCAAGGTAAAATTAATATCCAGTTGTAGTAGATATCGAATTTGGTGAAGATTGGTACAGTGGTTCAGATTTTATAAGACATTGAATTTTTCAAAAAATCTCTGTATGTTCTCTAGCTGCCACAATTTTTTAGATAATGAGCTTAAACCGTTTTTGACGAATAAAGCAATGAAAAATAACGATCGGTATTGAATTTAAGCTAAATACATAAAGCGATTTAAATTTCATAGAATTTTGAATTTTTGAAAATTTTTTTTTCGTTCTTATTTTAATTTGTATTTAAAATAAGGATGCAAAGTAGAACTTTGCACATTGCTTCGTCAATAATTTTCATCTTTCGCAAAGCTTCCTCTATTAGGAAGCTAAAAATAAAATAAAGAAACTTCCTCATAGAGAAAGCTTTGTTTTCATGAAAAAAAATTTTTTCGAGATTTTTATGTCAAAATTACTCAGAATGGTTTTAGACCATTATAAACCACGTTAAGAAAAGTGGTTTAGAAAAATTTTCCGGGTGTATTTATGTGTGTGTGTGCGTGTGATGAAAGGCCAAAAATTCATTTAGCTGTAACTTTTAAACTATTCGACCGAATCAGCTCAAATTTAAACAACATGTACAGTACTACCTAATCTTTAATTGGTATACATTTCGAAAAAATCGATTGACACATTTCATTTTTATAAGAGTTTTTAAATTTTGAAAAAGTACGTAAATGCTCTAGCACGAACAAATTTTTAGCTATTGGGCTGAAACTTCGTATTAAAATGGAACAAAGTGATGCGACCTTTGGTATTGCATTTGGGCGAAATCTGCAAAGCTGTTCGGTTTTTATGATATCTTGAATTTCTCGATAATTTATACAATGTAGATAATTCATTCATATTTTTACATAAAATCCAAATAAAAATCAAAGCCGAAAGAATAACGAATGATTATACGATCGATGAAATCTAAAAGAATTTTTTAAAATTTTATCGAAAAAGAACTTGAAGGGCGAAAAGGGTTGATAGGTTCTATTTAGTGATTATTTTTTTATGCAAGAATAAAAATTCGTGATGAAATTTAAGTGTGATGCGACGAAATGCGAATTGAGCGATGAATAATTTTTCCGTTATTATAGTATCAGATGAAAGCGAGAAATCGGTCACGTAGCAGTTCGTCGCTTGCACCACCGAGAATTCATCCACCGCCTCTCGTCTCGGCTGTCAGCGATCCAGCGCTAAATATCAACAACAACGTGTTACTTGCGCACTTACTTACAAACAGTAAGTATTAAAAAAAAAAAAAAACAAATTCGAGACAGGAGAAAAGCATTCATTAACTGAAACTGTAATTGAAATGATTTTTTAAGCAAATAACCATGATTAATTATAATACCAAATAAGGGATTTTCACATTTTCAAAAATAATTATAAATAATTTATCTAAATGATTTTCTTACAATAAAAGTATTTCAAATACATTTTTATTCAGTGAATTCAGTGAATTCCTGTTTGAGATTGTAATTTACTTAAATTTTCTACAAATCGAATTTTAAATTGACTTTTTAAAAAATAGTAATAAATTAAATTAAATATGTAATAAATAAAAGAAAAAGAATATCTGTTAATTTAAAAAACTGATTTGCAGAAAATTCAAGTAAATTACAATCTCTAACAGGAACTCATAAAATAAAAATGTAATTGAAATAGTTTTTGAAGCAAATAACGACGATTAATTGTCATACCAAATTTGGAATTCGCACATTTTTGTAAATAAATATAAACAATTTATCTCGAGGATTTTCTTTATTATGAAAGTATTTCGAATATATTTTTATTTAATGAATTTCCATTCCTGTTTGAGATTGTAATTTACTTAAATTTTCTGCAAATCAAATTTTAAATTGACTTTTTAAAAAATAGTAATAAATTAAATTAAATATGTAATAAATAAAAGAAAAAGAATATCTGTTAATTTAAAAAACTGATTTCCAGAAAATTCCAGTAAATTATAATCTCTAACATGAACTCATAAAATAAAAATGTAATTGAAATACTTTTTGAAGTAAATAACGACAATTAATTGTCATACCAAATTTGAAATTCGTACATTTTTGTAAATAATTATAAACAATTTATCTCGAGGATTTTCTTTATTATGAAAGTATTTCGAATATATTTTTATTCAATGAATTTCCATTCCTGTTTGAGATTGTAATTTACTTAAATTTTCTGCAGATTGAATTTTAAATTGACTTTTTACTAAATAGTAATAAATTAAATTAAATATGTAATAAATAAAAGAAAAATAATATCTGTTAATTAAAAAAACTGATTTCCAGAAAATTCAAGTAAATTATAATCTCTAACAGAAACTCATAAAATAAAAATGTAATTGAAATACTTTTTGAAGTAAATAACGACGATTAATGGTCATACCAAATTTGAAATTCGTACATTTTTGTAAATAATTATAAACAATTTATCTCACGGATTTTTTTTACTATGTAAGTATTTCGAATATATTTTTATTCAATGAATTCCCATTCCTGTTTGAGATTGTAATTTACTTAAATTTTCTGCAAATCGAATTTTGAATTGACTTTTTTAAAAATAGTAATAAATTTAATTAAAAGTAATCAAGTAAATTACAATCTCTAACAGGAACTCATGGAATAAAAATGTAATTGAAATACTTTTTAAAGTAAATAACGACGATTAATTATACCAAATTTGGAATTCGCACATTTTTGTAAATAATTATAAACAATTTATCTCAAGAATTGTTTTAGTATTAAAGTATTTCGAATACATTTTTATTCAGTAAATGTCTATTCCTATTTAAGTCCGTATTTTACTTGAATTTTGTACAAAGCATTTTTTTAACCAAGTCATTTTTTTAAATTTATTTAAAAGACACATCAGGTCTCTACACAGTGAGTAATGGGCCTGAGCACAAAGTAATCGCAACGACATCGAGTCAGCCGAGTTCGGTTAAACACATCTTGCCAATGTTACCGCCAAGTCCGACTTCTTCGGGTCAACAACAGCAACAGCAGCAACAACAGCAACAAGTGACTAATAATCCGAGTCATCATATCACAGCGCCATTAACTATACAGACGATCGTAAATTCGTCAAGCGCACAGCAAAATCAGCAACAGTCTCAACAACAGCAACAGGTAAGAAACAAAAAAAAATTTAAGGGGTCTAAGCTATCGCCTGAATAATTACCTTGAAAAAAAAAAGCTCGACAACAAAAATAGATCGAATTTTGAAATTTTAATGATGTAATGATTGTTTTTTAAATCGATTCAGGGTTCGGGTGGACAACAGCAACAGCAGCAACTTCTGCCGGCCAAAAGTCAGAGTTCTCATCAGTTGCAACCCCAAAGTAGCAGTCCAAGTTCACCAAAGGAAAGTACAAACGCACATAGTCCTCAGGGCTTGAATCTAAGTCCGCTGCACAGTCCAATGAGCTTGGGAAGCCCTTTGTCGCCGTCGCGGAGTTACGTTAAGGGTGAACAGCCTGAACGAGGACAGTACAAGGAACAACGACGCGTCGGACACATTCATGCCGAACAAAAACGTCGTTACAACATTAAAAATGGCTTCGATATGCTGCACAGTCTCATACCCCAATTGAGTCAAAATCCTAACACGAAATTGAGCAAGGCTGCGATGCTGCAAAAAGGCGCGGATTATATCAAACAATTGAGATCCGAGAGGCATCAATTAAAGGAAGAAATGGACAGTCTGAGACACCAAATCGAGTGCCTTAATACCTCAATAAGGTAAGAAATCGATCATTTTTCTTACCCATAGAAAAATGTTTGTTTTCATAAAAACATTGTTTTTTTTACCAAATATTCATGTTTGGATACTAAAATAAAATCCATGTGTAAGTTCAATGACATATAGCTCGAGAACCTTAATTGTTGCATTTTTAAAATTAAATTTATGAAGAAATTTAGATTTTATAGCTTTCTCAATTAAAAAAAAAACTATTTTCGTAAAATTCACGCTATTTTGCTAAATATTTTATCTTAAGTGCAGGTACATTTTATGCAGTTCGGTATTGTATTTTGTCGAAATCGGAAAAGCGATTCGGATATTATGGAGCTTTGAAATTTTCGAAAAACTGACGTTATATTGCCTTAACTTTAGCAAATCAGAAACTAGCGAGTCGAATTTTTGTACGTAATCGGAAAAATATTCAGTGATGCCAGATACATAATTTGATGGTGATCGGTAGAAGGATTCGGATTATACATATAGGAACTCAAATTTTTCTTTATTATTTATTAACGACTAAAATAGCGCTAAACTTCAGTTTTTCAAATTTAATTTAAAACAAGCATGCAAATTCGAAACTTGCATATTGCTTCCTTATTTTTTTTTCACTTTTTACGAATCTTCATCAACTTTGCATCCTTTTGCTTCCTCATAGAGGAAGCTTTGTTTTCGTGAAAAATTTTTTTTTCGAGATTTTCATGTCAGTATGCTTAGAATCACCTAAAAATTCGAGAAAAGTGGTCTAGAAAATATGTCTGTATGTGTGTATGTGTGTGTGTGTGTGTGTGTGTGTGTGTGTGTGTGTGTGTGTGTGTGTGTGTGTGTGTGTGTATGTATCCAGACACTGAAAATTCAATTGCCCATAACTCACGAACGGCACGATGGATCTAGCTAAAATTTTGCACGCAGGTAGAGTATTGACTCCTCTGTTATTGACGTGATTTTTAATTAAATGTATCAATGTAAACAGATTTTATGCAATTTTTAATTTTTTCAAAAAATGTCGTGATCGCTCTAACTTTCGTAAAAGTTCGCCAATTTAGCTAAATAGTTCTTTATAAATGAAGACACGTTAAATGACGTTTGGTATTGAATTTCAGCGAAATCGGTAAAGCGGTTCCGATTTTATAGAATTTTGAATTTTTCGAAAAAAATACATTTTGCTCTAAATTACGTCGAATTTCAACAAATGAACAGAAATTTTGTACAGACGAAAAATAACATTCAGAAATGCCATGTACCAAATTTGGTGATGATCGGTAAAGTCGTTCGGATTTTACACCATTTTTCATTTTAAAAAAAATGTAGATTTTCGCTATAACTTCCGGAAAAGTTGAGAAAGTACGACAAAAATTTGTATCTAATCAAAATTAGATGTAACGGTGTTTGCAGAGGTGATTTATAGCTGTATAAAACACCTCTGCAAAAGAGACACAAGGTATAAAAAAAAAGATGCAAAGTAGAACCTTGCACATTGCTTCCTCATTATTTTTCGCTTTTTACAAAGCTTCCTCTATGAGGAAGCCAAAATTGAATAACATACTGCTTCCTCACAGAGGGAGCTTTGTAAAAAGCGAAAAATAATGAGGAAGCAATGTGCAAGGTTCTACTTTGCATCTTTTTTTTGCATATTATTTTCTTGTGTTTTGTATTTATTTATTAACCGTCGTAAAGCGGATTTGACGAGTACGAAATTATACAACTTTTACAAGAATTCAATGCCTGTTTTTTCAGTAATTGTCAATCAATGCTTCCTGCTACGGGCGCGCCCGTTTCCAGACAGAGGACCAACAAAATGAAGGAAATGTTCGATGAATACGTTCGCAAACGTACACGGGAAAACTGGAAGTTTTGGATTGTATCCTTTTTCATACTTGCCACTTAAAAATAAGGTCGAACCTCGTGGTATAAAGAGACGACGAAAATAAGTGGAGCAAATTGGTTTCGCAAGGTTTTTTTCTGTTATAGGAAAAATCTATCCCTTCCAAGGGTTCGAAATTTTATTTGAAGAACTTTTGCTAAAGATATACTCACTTCTACAAAATCTTTTCTATTTATCATAGAAAAAAAGTCATATGTTCAATTGCAGCACCATTCAATTTTCATGATT
The DNA here is from genome assembly GCA_963970395.1 of Ephialtes manifestator. Lineage (NCBI taxonomy): Eukaryota > Metazoa > Arthropoda > Insecta > Hymenoptera > Ichneumonidae > Ephialtes > Ephialtes manifestator. Next base: position 19,358,427 of record OZ019979.1, read on the forward strand.
TTTAGATGACACAGATTCCTTAAGGTAGTTCGGTGATGAAGGGCCGAAGTGAAAACAATGATTATTATTTTGTTATGGAATCATTTATATGTGTATATATAACAATATATCTCATCAAGAAGGTTTGTGGCGACCTAAAAAGACCGTTAGACGTCGATTTTTATGTCAAATAATAAAATTTCATGTGAAATAAATCACAAGGAGATATGTTATAGCGCGTCTCTTGACTAGTTTTTCGGATTGTGCCAACTCCTGAATGCTTGATTTATGATATTATTTACATTTAACTATTGCGTTATCATGGCAATATGATGTAATACGGTCCCTTGTTATTAATATTTTCGATGGAAAAAGCCGACAAACGTCGTAAAATGCAAGTAATTTTTTTAAATAACTATTTTCCGGATTCGCGAAATCATGGCAGCGGCTTTGCAACGCCGCACGGTTGATACCGTTGGTACGACCTGACAGTGAAGGCGCACAATTCAAATTGTAAGATAGACCAACCTCGAAACGGTGGAAAATTTTCATAAAACCGAAAAGTTAATTCGAGTAAAAGAGCTCTTGAAAATCTTAAAAACGCTAGAGAGAAAATAGTACATACGGGAGTGCAAGCTAAAGTCGAATTAGCAGGTCCGAAGTACGAGGTGCATGGATACCGATTAGTAAACATAGCCACGATTTCCAAACGGATGAAATACAATTCGTGTGCCACGATTCTTTCTTTCGACTTCGTGGAGTTTGAGAAGAGACAGGGCTTATCACGGATAACCTATTCAGGCTATTATCGATCAGTCTTTATATCACTTCACTTATAATTAAGATAGCGGCTCTTTATAGTTTGTCACAGTTTTCACAAGTAGAGATTTGGTATTTCAATTACCGCGCGCGCACGCGTATGTGACATTCATATATATTACCATCAAACGTCACGAGCCTGACGTGCGAAGGTGTTGCCGCGTCGCTACTGTCGATTCGGGAAAGTAGAAATAAAGATACCGAAAGTTTATCTTTGATTATTAATTTCTGAAAAACTATGCGGTTGATCGGGTTCATCTTCAACCGTATGCTCCATCACGCTGTCCTCTTTCTATTAGTATATTTGTTACAGTCATATTTTGTAATAGATCATGAGAAAACTCGGGTTATTCATACGATAGCCCCGGTTTTCCTATAAGACCAATATTAAAATTACCTACTTTTGAAATTAAATATCTAGAGAACGGTACGGTCAATCGCCTTTTCTCGGGGCTCTATTTATTAAGGAGAGTTCAATCTTTCGATGTAAAAAATAAAATAAAATACTTTTTGCAAAAGCTGTTCATCATCGAACTACCTTAAGTACAAAACAAACATTTTTGAAAATATATTTAAATGCCAATTTTTTCGTATTTTTTTGTCATGTGATTTGTTAAATACTTGTTTAATAACATAATTTAGATTTAATAAAAAGTTTAATAATTGTTACATGAAGATGAATGTACAATAATATCAACTACAATTTTTTTAACATACAATTTCTCGAGTATATGTTTTCATCCATTTCTGAATTTATATCTGACCATTTAAAAAAATGTATTTTGAGATAAACTGAGCTCCTAAAAAAAGCGTAATCCACTTGCAGAGTAATTAAGATTCTGCGGTATTAACAAATAATGTTAACCATTCGGTTAAAAAGTTTTTCCTTAACCACCAGTCATCAGTTTAGCATATTGCTTGAGCCACTTATGATATCATTCAACACATCCGTTTCTACGGCTAGTATAGAGGATTTATACAGAAGCACGATACTCTGGGTGGAGCAACATTGCTCACTCGTTGATCTCAGGCCAGGTAAATATTATTTAATATAATTTATATCAAATTTCTTCCATAAAATCCCGCTTTTTTTCGTGAGTCGGTAGTTTTTTAAACCCATTTTTTATGATACACTGAAATTAGTAAAGATAAGTCGGGACGAAAAAAATGATAAAAAATTACGCTTAAATTATTTCCATAACAATAATCTGCAATTATTGTGAAACTTTTGAATAACAACAAAAAAAAGACATTTTAATAAAATTTCGACCGAAAATTATAAGAAATTAAGGAGGTTGGAGCGCTCCACACTAGTCAAATCAGTGCTAGATTTTTAAAAGCGTTTCGGCAATTTCAGATGGTTTAATAATCTGTTCCAAGGTGTTAATCACATAGCAGCATTAGTTCTTGATATTCAAATACATTCACAGCTGTCATATAAACAGTAAATCGATCAATATCTCCAAATTTCCGATGTCATGTTTTTTCATCCAGTTTTGTAAAAGGATAAACCGTAATATCAGTCCGATTATGACGAAACATAGTTCATTTCGATCAGTAGAAAATCCTTAATCGATTGACCGTCCGGATTTTCTATAGTATCAGGCGTTCAAAAGTTACAGCCATTTGTATACTTGATGTTAGGTTATGATAGGATAAACAAACGGTTGTATCTTTTGAACTACTAATACGATTTTAAAAAATAGACGGCCAATCGATAGAATATCTTTTAGTAAACAAAATGCGCTATTGGTCGTCATAATCGGACTGATATTACGGTTTGCCCTTTTAAAAAACTGGCTGAAAAAACATAACATCGGAAATTTGCAGATATTGACCGATTTACTGTTGATATCACAGCTGTGAATGTATTTGAATATCAAGAACTAATGCTGCTATGTGATTAACACCTTGGAACAGATTATTCAACCTTCTGAAATTGTAGAAACGCTTTTAAAAATTTAGCACTGATTTGACTAGTGTGAAGCGCTCCAACTTACTTAAGGAAAAAAAGTACATTTTTTTTTCATACCAATTATTTAAAAAATTGGTAAATCTCTTTGAGAAAACGGCAGATAAATGCTGCAAAATCAGAACTATGAAGTCAATTCAATGATGGAGGTTTTTAACTCTTATATCAACACTTCATAAATATAGCAAACAATTTTTTAATTGTTAACTTTTGAATTATAACAACAACAAAAAAAAAAAACATTTAAAAAAAATTTCAAGTGAAAATTATAAGAAATTAAGGAAAAGAAGTACTTTTTGTTTCATACCAATTAGTTTAAAAATTGGTAAATCTCTTTGAGAAAACGGCAGATAATTATTGCAAAATAAGAACTATGAAATCAATTCAATGATGGAGGTTTTTAACTCTTAATAATATACTCGCGTAGAAAAAAAGAATCTTGTAAAGAATATTTTAAAGAATCTTAAAAAAAATCTTGATAGAATCTTTGAAAGAATCTTTAAAGGAATCTTGAAAAGAATCACGTATAGGATCCGGAGCAAGATTCTTTCCAGGATTCTTTTCAAGATTTTTTCTATCCGAAAGCGTTCTGAGAATCTTACAATGAATCTTCGAAAGAATCTTGAAAAGCGTCTTTAAAAGAATCATGAAAAGATTCCGTCCATTAAACAGAAAAATCGTTGAAAGAATTTTAATGACATTCTTCAGAGGAATGGAGCAAAACCTGTTGTGGCTTTCCCTTGGTGTTGAGACAGTATATTTCGGTATGTCAACGAAGGGTAAATCCCTCGTGTGTAGTCGAACTCGGAAAAGCTTTCCAGTCTTATATATACGCTGAGGCTTCAAACCACTTGCGAGAAATGCTCCGTCCGTTCGCCACCTAGTGACATCATACGAAACACTGGTGGACAATACTCCGCTAGATGGCGAGCGGTCGAAGCGTTTCTCGCAAGTGACACGAAGCCTGAACGTATATAAGACTGCAAAGCTGTCCTGAGTTCGACTATACACGAAGGGTATTTACCCTTCGTTGACGTATCGAAATGTACTGTCTCGACACCAAGGGAAAGCAACAACAGGTTTCGCTCGATTCCTCTGAAAATTTTCATTAAGATTCTTTCAACGATTTTTCTGTTTAATGGACGGAATCTTTTCACGATTCTCTTAAAGACGCTTTTCAAAATTCTTTCGAAGATTCTTTGAACGATTCTCAGAACGTTTTCGGATAGAAAGAATCTTGAAAAGAATCCTGGAAAGAATCTTGCTCCGGATCCTGTACGTGATTCTTTTCAAGATTCCTTTAAAGATTCTTTAAAAGATTCTTCACAAGATTTTTTTTTCTACGCGGGTAGCAAACAATTTTTTAATTGTAAACTTTTGAATTATAACAAACAAAAAAAAACATTTTAATAAAATTTCAAGTGGAAATTATAAGAAATTAAGCAAAAATTTACATTTTTTTCATAGCAATTATTTAAAAAATTGGTAAATCTCTTTGAGGAAACGGTAGGTGATTGTTGCAAAATAAGAACTATGAAGTCAATTCAATGATGGAGGTTTTTAACTCTTATGTCAACACTTCATAATATAGCAAACTGGGTTAATTAATTAACCCAGCTAAATGTGATTGAAAAAAAGCACTAGTAGAAAAACTGCTAAAAATTCAGATCTACAATTATTCGAATTACTGGTAATTAATTTGTTTCTATTACCTTTTCAGCTGTCCTTAATTCCTTGAGGTATCTGTGCACGGCGACGGATATTTTGTCAGATCCAGCGCGATTACCGGAAGAGGCGTTGGCGGCGGTGAATCAAACGGAACGACGGCGTTCGACGCAGTGAATATTCGTTTTGCTGTGAGCAATCGAAAGAGAGAGAAAAAAAGAAACCGTAATCCGGATAAAACGGCCGAAAAAAATTCGTCGTTGTTGTTGTTGATTTTTTTTTTATTGGTAAGAGACTATAACACGATCACGTCTACCGAAAAACTGGTAACGCGTTAAAATGAATGTAAATCTTAGCTTTTTCCGCCGTTGGCACAAAAGTCTCTGAAAACGACGAGACGCACGGAAAAAGTGAGACAAAAAAAGAAACAAGCAAAAAAAAAACGCGATGACGAGTCAAAGTGCAATTTTTTTTTTCTATATAAACACACAAATATGTACAGAGTATTTACAAGATTAATCGAGAATTAAGATGACGATTGACAAATGATTTTGCGTGTGTGTTTTTCGAGGCTTTAACTGTGAAAAAAAAGCCGCGAAAATGTCTCTTTTTGTTGCCCATAATCACACACAATTTTAAACTTGCCCTTTTATCTTAATCTTTTTTCTCCTTTTAGCCATTCTAATATTTTCTTTATTATACGTCTAATTTTTTTTTCTTCGTATCTTTCTTTTTTCTTTCTTCCCACTCGTTACTTCTCTATTTTCTTTCGTTACGCTCGTTGTATGTGTTTTTTTTTTCATCAAGAAGGAAAAGAGTTTAAGAAAAAAATCACGTAGAACAAATCATTCCATTTTCCGGCACAGGCGAGCAACACTTTTAAATAACTTTTAAAATGTGTACTTGATTTTTTTTTTCGTCTCTTTCTCGAAACGCGAGACGCCCGAACTCACGTGGCTCTTTCCATTTGATCAACGCGAGAAAAAAAAATGTATTTATATAAGAATTTATAGATTCTCGAGATATATACACATAGCATATTTACGTATATCGCGAAGAATATTTTTATAGAAACGATTGGGCTTCGTTGTTAATTGATAATTACGCTCGTGATATCGTTGAGAAGTTATCACGATAATTAAAGGTAAAAATAATAACGAATGAGCTAAAAGTCCCATTCAAATACGTAAATAATTGTTACTAAAAAAAAGGTAATGCAAAAAAAAAAGAAAATCGTTTGAACAATAATAAAAAGTTCTACTCAAGTGCCATAAGATTCGAAAAATGTTAATTTTATCGCACGGCAGTAGATAATTTTTTGTACAAATTGAAAGGTTCGTGGACCCGACAAAAAAGAGGAACTTAAATTATACGTCAAATATCGCGACAACAAAATAATGTTGTCCTTTTCTTTTTATCAACGAATTAATTTGCACACGTTTGCCTCGCGTCTCTTCGAAACACAAATTGCGGACAGACGAAAAAAGATGCTCACAAATTATATGTACGTAGGAATGACGATAATTACGTAGAGAACGAAAAATATATTACAAAATGGAAATATATTATTAGTGTTACTGTTAAATAGCGTTATGAATTATTGCAAGTGACGCAATATCTTAAAAAAAAATTCTGGAGCAATTTTTGTGATAATGTACAAAGAGCCACTTTATTGCAAGATGGGCGTGTTAAAGAGCAGAGGAACAAGTGAAATAACGTGCGTTTACGTGTTCGAGGATAAACATTAGAGCGAGTGGAAAATAAGCGTTTTTCTTTTATTGAGCTGCTTATTAAATTTTTTTTTTTCTTGTCATAAAATCAAGTTTATCCAAAAGGGAATAATTAACAATTTATCATTTTTTCGCTAATTTGTTTAATGCATTCGCGATAAAAATGTTCAGATGTTCATATCTATTAAAAAAATCTAATTTTTTAAACTTTCATTCGAAAAATTAAAATGGCGCAATTTCGTTCTAGATTTTTGTTAAATCTACAATATAAAAGTGATCATTTTACATTAAATACCTTAAAAACGTTGAATTTAGTTAATCTTTTTTTTCTAATGTTACTTGTCAGATATTTCTCGAGATTTGAGAGGCAAAGTTGTAAACTTTACAATTTGAAGTAATTTAATATGAAACTTTTGAAAGATGTACAATCTTTGTTAATTTTTAAAAAAATTCTGTTGCACACGTAAGAAAAATTATTCATCTCTCACCTTTTTGAACAAACCTGTTTTTTTGTGATCGGAAACGAAAATATTAATGATGAGTTCAACCGAAAAATGAAGCGTTTTTTTTAAACCGCTGTTATGAACACAATTAAGTAAAAATAAAATTCGTGACACTCAATAAATCCGAAACTTTAGAAAATCGAGAGATTTTTTATTTTTCCGATTATCGAAAGAGATCTCTTAGCATCATTTAAGAAGTGTCTTCTTTGACTAGATTTGTGTAAACGTTTTTTGGAGCTGCAACCAGTTCTTATTACTTTACGAATTGAAGTCAGTAATGAAAACAAAAAAAAAAGTGGAAAATATGGAGAAATTACGACCTCGAAAGGGTTCCAATATAATTATATATCTCTCGACGAATCGTTGAACGTCGATACAGCGAGATTGTTGCGAAACCAAGTGACCTTCGCGATCCGATAGATTCGACTCGCAAATAAAAAAAAAAAAAAGAAATGTTCGCCAGTGTTTTGACGATTGAAAAATTTTAAGAGTAGCCAACAACGGACGAACGTCCTTCTTTACTTAAACGCATAACGTTGTAGTATGTAATATGTACATGTGCCGAGAAACCTATAGTATATATATATATATATGTATATATATATATAAATTTATATATATAGATATATATAAATAGACAACGACGTGTGAGAGATATATGTAGCGTAGCGAATCAGCGATGGGACGTTCTTTTGTACAATATGTATCATATATTCATCGAGATTTTTCGCCTTAGCTGTTATCCAAATGTTATTATTCACATTAAAAATATTATTAAATCATGGAGATTATCCTGTCGTTATTTAATATTTCCTTTTTCTTATATATGGGATATTTCATGCCAACTCGGTCAACGGATGAACCTCATATTTTGCTTCCTCGTAGAGGAAGCTTTGTTTTTGTCAAAACAAAGCTTGTGTTTTTTCGAGATTTTCATGTCAGGACACTCAGAATCGTCTAAAACGTCGAGAAAAGTGGTTTAGGAAAAATGTCTGTATGTGTGTGTGTGTGCGTATGTGCACAATTTTTTGTTAGCACGATAGCCGTCGCAATTTTTAAGATATCGGGCTCAAATTTGAACCACGAGTAAACTGTCGTTAAACAAGGTATGGGATTGAATTTGGAGTTAATCCATGAAGGTGTTCAAAATTTATGGCATTTTGAATTTTTTGGCGAATGTCAGCTCGGGCTCTAACTCCCGCAATTTATATGATATCCGGCTCAAATTTGGACCAGAAGTGGACTGTTATCAAATAGTGTTTGGGATTAAATTTTGTGTCAATCCGTTAAGGGGTTCACAATTTATGGCATTTTAAAGTTTTTTTACATTTTTCTTTCGTGCTCTAACTTTTGCAATTTTTAAGATATCGGGCTCAAATTTGGTCCACAAGTGGACTGTTGTTAAATCAAGTTTGGGCGTGAATTTGACGTCAATCCGTTAAGGGGTTTAAAGTTTATGGCATTTTGAATTTTTTGTTTGTGCTCTAACTTCCGCAATTTTTTAGATGTCGGGCTCAAATTTGGTCCACAAGTAAAGTGTGGGTAAACTAAGCATCAGTTCGAATCTGGTGAGAATCTGTCAAGGGGTACAAAACTAATGCCATTTAACATTTTTTCAAACAAGGCTGCAAAGTAGAACTTTGCAAATTGCTTCCTCATTATTATTGGATTTTTACAAAGCTTCCTCTATGAGGAAGCCAAAATAGATTAACATGCTTCCGCATAGAGGTAGATTTCTAAAAATCCAATAATAATGAAGAAGCAATTTGCAAAGTTCTACTTTGCAGCCTTGTTTTTTTTTGCGATAATTTTTGATGTTATTCTTCCAACTGAAAAATGCATGCAGACATTCTTTCAGATTTTTTTAAATCAAAATTTCTGAGTTATAAATGATTAAAGCTATCTAAAAATCGACCTGATTTTAAAAACTCAAAAAATTCTCAAAAATACTATGATGTGCAACAAAACGTTTGAAGAGAGCCAGAGAGCGCCCAGATCTCTTGCTATTGTATGTCCATTTTATAACATTATTCAAACGTTTTTTAAACGTTAAATAGACAACAGTTCGATTTAAAAATCTCAAAAATACTGTGATGACATCCTAATACAAATATATGTATATATTTCCAAAAAAAAATTCAGTTTCTTATATTAAACTTGAAAAAGTGTGTGTCTGGACCTCCACATGTACCTTTTCACATAGAACCCGCCAACAGTTTTTTTTTCAGAATAATAATAAATAAATAAAGTACTTTTTATTTTTTTTAGAGATTTGTTAATCGGGTCATTTCTCTTAACTTTTTTTCAATGAAAAAAAAAATTGAAAAAGGTCTTCTTTCTCATTTTCCTTCTGATAAAAAATGTTATTGTTCCTTATAGTATTTTTGAGATTTTTTTAGAGATTTTTAAATCGGGGAATTTTTCTTAACGCTTGAAATACCTTTAATTAATATTATAAAATGAAAAAAAAAATTGAAAAAGATCTTCTTTCTTATTTTCCTTCTGACCAAAAATGTTGCTGTTCCTCATAGTATTTTTGAGATTTTTTAAACATTTTTAAATCGGGGCGTTTTTCTTAACGTTTGAAATACCTTTAATTAATATTATAAAACGAAAAAAAAAAATTGTAAAAGGTCTTCTTCCTTTTTGTCCTTCTCAAAAATGTTGTTGTTCATCCCAGTATTTTTGAGTTTTTTAAATCGAAGCGTTGTTTATTTAACGTTTAAAAAACCTTTGAATAATGTTATAAAATGGAAAAAAATAGCAGGAGGTCTCGGCCCACTCTGGTCCACGGTTCAAACGTTTTCTTGCACATCATAGTATTGTTGAGAATTTTTTGGGATTTCTAAATTAGGGCGTGTTTTAGATAGCTTTAATTATTTATAACTGAACAATTTCGATGTAAAGAAATCTGAAAAAATGTCTGCATGCATTTTTCAGTTGGAAGAATAACATAAAAAATTGCCACACAAAAAATTGAGCCATGGAATGTCCCATATGCATAATTAATTTAAATATTTAATAGATTGGAATTTCAGGAAATCGTGAGAAGACAAAAATTGGAACAAAATCAACGAAGTTGAAGAAGTTGAAAACATTCTTAAAAAATAATAATAAAGGTAAAAAATTATGAATACATTTTTTTTAGATATTAAAAAAAAATTGATTAAATTTCTGAAAGGTTTTCCTTGTGAAACAGTTCCTTATTCAAAAATTCATTAAAAAATCGCTACTTTTTAAACATGTGTGAAATTAGAAATAAATAAAAAAATGAAAATCTAAAACGTGAACAAGTTTTGAACTTATCGGTTCTATACAAAAGTTGCTGAAAAAAAGTATGGCAAGACAATAATTGGCCGCAGAAGAAAGACAAATAAAATTTTTTCAGAAAATTCGACAGACAGTGGAATTCCATGCGAAATATATTCTACACTTTATTTTCATGATAAATTAAGTAATTTACACGTAAAAATTTACAACGTAATTTTTTTCAAACACGTCTTCCTCTATTTTTATTTTTAAGTGATGAAAATATGGAATTTTTTTAAATCGCAAAAGCATTTTGTCCATTAAAAGATTAACGAAATTCCACAGTTTGTCAAATAATACCAGACTTTAGATATTTAAATTTCATAAGATGTTTTGAAAAATTCCTATTCTTCCAATGTGGCAAATATGTTACATTGTCAGTTAAAAAAATTTCTTTAAGAATATGACCTAGAAATATACATTTTTTTCAAGCTTAATGCCACTGAAAATAGATATACGGATGTAATAGAAAAGTGGAAGAAGAAAAGATACTATTACTATAAAGATATTTTTTCATTTTAATTTAATTAATTAAGTTAATAAAATTAACAGTTTTTACATATTTTATATATTTACTATCGAATTTATAAATGTATTATTTATCTTGTACAAGAAGATAAAGACCCGCGTAGAAAAAAAGAATCTTGTGAAGAATCTTTTAAAGAATCTTAAAAAAAGTATTGAAAGAATCTTTAAAGAAATCTTGAAAAGAATCACGTATAGGATCCGGAGCAAGATTCTTTTCAAGATTCTTTCTATCCGAAAGCATTCAGAGAATGTTACAAAGAATCTTCGAAAGAATCTTGAAAAGCGTCTTTAAGAGAATCGTGAAAAGATTCCGACCATTAAACAGAAAAATCGTTGAAAGAATTTTAATGAAATTCTTCAGAGGAATCGAGCAAAACCTGTTGTTGCTTTCCCTTGGTGCCGAGACAGTATATTTCGGTACGTCAACGAAGGGTAAGCCCCTTGTGTATAGTCGAACTCAGAAAAGCTTTCCAGTCTTATATATACTCTGAGGCTTCAAACCACTTGCGAGAAACGCTCCGTCCGTTCGCCACCTAGTAACATCATACGAAACACTGATGGACAATACTCCGCTAGATGGCGAGCGGTCGAAGCGTTTCTCGCAAGTGACTTGAAGCCTGAAGGTATATAAGACTGCAAAACTGTCCTGAGTTCGACTATACACGAGGGGTTTACCCTTCGTTGACGTATCGAAATGTACTGTATCGACACCAAGGGAAAACAACAACAGGTTTCGCTCGATTCCGCTGAAAATTTTCATTAAGATTCTTTCAACGATTTTCTGTTTAATGGACGGAATCTTTTCATGATTCTCTTAAAGACGCTTTTCAAGATTCTTTCGAAGATTCTTTGAAAAATTCTCAGAACGCTTTCGGATAGAAAGAATCTTGAAAAGAATCCTGGAAAGAATCTTGCTTCGGATCCTATACGTGATTCTTTTCAAGATTCCTTTAAGGGGTTAGGCCACTCTAGAATTTTCGAAAAATCGATTTTTTTTCTCCTTGGAAATTACTCATTAGGGTTTCCAGAATGCTGTCCCAAAAGATTATTGCAGGCAAAAATTTGTAAATGCCCCATTTTCGATTTTTAATGGAAGGCCGCCCGGTTAGCAGCCCCAGTGGGGTTAAGTCCGGCTGGTGGTTACATCCAGCACTGGCCCAAGGCTGGCCGACCCTCGCGTACTAGCACAGTCTCGCGCCCCGAGGGAACCTCTTTTGTGTGCGCTTCAGTAAAGGTACTGAGAAGGGTCAAAGCAGGTATACGGCAGATAAACGCGTTTATCTCAAAACTGCACTTTTCAAGTTGGCCGGAAACATGACTCAAAAAGTTTACCACCGATTTATTTGAAATTTTGGATATATCTTCAAAAATACATTATCTACAGAAGTACGTAGGATTTTTTTTTTAAGTTGCATAGTTTCTTTGTTATTGACAATTTTCGAACGATTTTTAAGCCAAATTTTTTAACTTTCACTTTAGATGCTCGCCATTTTGTCAAAAATGCCTGTATCGAAAAAATCCTACGTACTTCTCTAGCTGCTGTTATATATAAGTGAAAACCATCAAAAAACTCATCATAATTCAAAAATTACTGAAGCTGTGTGTCCGGCCGTGGATTCCAAAAAAAAAGAGATGTCATCGCAACAACGCTGTACAGCCGCCATTTTTAAATTAATGACTATGAAAAAATTACTATATATAGTTATTGATATGTACAATAAATACCCTTTCTCAAAAAATCGATGTCTCTAATAGATTTTCTGAAAAAAAAAATTCCCAAAAAAAGCCTTTTTTGTGGCCCTCTAGAGTGGCCTAACCCCTTAAGGATTCTTTCAAAGATTCTTTCAAGACTTTTTTTAAGATTCTTTAAAAGATTCTTTTTTTCTACGCGGGGACTTTCGTAAGTACGTGAAGAAAGGGGCAAAGGTTTATAGGTAATAATTCATTGACACTAATTTTTGATCGTAGAATCAAGCTCGGTTTTATTTACAAGATAGGACAGTACTATTAGAGCGTAGTAGTACTTAAATATTTTACAGCGCATGGTTATGGATTTTTTTTTCGTTTACTTTTCTCAACGCCTGCATTTTTTTTAACATTACAATTAAACAGTCCATTAAGTATATTAACGAATAAATTGTGTTGTATGCGTCGCATGTTCATGCGTTCGTGACTAGATTATAAAGAATACCATTACGAAAATAATAAACGTATAACGAATTAATCAGTCGAATAATTTGAAGCGATCGGACAGCAAAACTCTTGATCTTCGAGTTTTTACGATCGAGGAAAGTCTATCAGTAATCGAACACTCGAGCCCGATCAGACATTTGCACATTCAATTATTTTTTAACATTTTTTTTCTCTTAATATAGCAAAATCGAAATTTTTCAAATCGACAATATATTACTTTTTCTTTTGTACCAAATTTAATCCTAATTATTCTTTATTTGGAAAGCACAAAAAAAATCTTTATAATTAGTTTGATCGAAGTATTTATCTAATTTGTTCACACAATTTATTTTGTGCGATTTCTTCTTATTTTCTAAAATATAACGTTTCACAAATTATTGTTTTTTTTTTCTTTCATGTTATCAAAATCGGCTTTTTAAAACGCTGAGAAAAAAACTCATTAAAAAAGCAAATTTTGAGAGCAATTTCGAGAATTAATAATTGAATGCGCCGATATCTGAAACTGATAGTCTTGACAATTTATGAAAAATTGTTTTTCACTTTTCTTCCCCTATCACTGTGCTCCTTACATTTTTCGAGTATTCGTTAACTAAGTAAAAGGACAATTACCGCTGTTGATACATTTTTATGCGGTTTTAACAATCAACCGTTAATGAGCGCATTATATTACGATATTTAGGACGTTTAGGACGATTGAGATACAGTATAACAATAAAGAATTACAAAGAATGCTGAAAGTCTGAGCTTTCACATTCCGTAACATAAAAAGCAATAATTAAAATAATTTGCATTGCTAAGCGTTTTGTAAATGCGTCGTTGGTGAATAATCCGCTATGTACAATATTATCTGTCAAAGTGTCTGTTGTAAAACGTTTTCTTTTATTTTAATTTTTTGTAAATAACTTTGCTATTACGTGTATCTAAATTTCGTTACAAAAAATCGTTTTCCGACAATAAAAGTTGAATAAAATTTGCTATTACACAAGACATACATAAAAAAGGACGACATAAAATATTAGACAGAAGTATAAAAGAACGTGGAGATTCCTTAAGTAATACTTTGCCGAGTTTAAAAAAAAAAGACGGAACACGTTTTTAAAAAGATGACACGTTGAGGATTCGCAAAATCGAGGAATGATGTTGCGATTTATTTTCATTTTTATATTACCCTGAGAGAATAAAATATAAGTCGGTATTCTGAATCGCTGCTAATTTACAATTTATTTTCAAATATTGCTTTACACCTTTTTAGTATGTTTCCAAAATTTCAAATAATTTTTCATTAAATATATTGAAGAATGAAAGAAAATTTCGAAGTTTGTAATAGCAGTTTAGCAGCTAAAAAAATTGAGTACCGAATACTATTTTAGCATCTTAGGGTGATGCAAAAACCCTTAATGATGCCTTACGACATCCTTAACTGAAAGTTTGATTTGATTAATAAATGAAAAAGAAAATTTAACGTTATTAAAAATACCAAGTGCAGTGATTTTGGATAATGACAATGTCAAAAAATTATAAATAAATCAATGGGAAAAATTGATTTCGCAAAATCAATGGGAATCTTAATCATTTCATATGAAATAAATTGTACCATTTTTTCCGAATACATTAGATATTTCGTATAATTTTCTAACAATTTTGAAATAAAAAATTCACGATTTTTCAATTATTTTTCAAAATAAAAAAATTCAATTTCTCAATTGTTAAAAAATTCTTTAAAAAATCATATGTATTTCTAAATCGGAAAAATCATTACATACAATTTTTATTTGTATCGAATCTCTAAAACTATTTTTTTACTAATTTATTAACAATTTTCTGACAGTTTGGTTTTCAAAATTAATGTCTAAGTATCTTCAATGAAATGAGTTTTTTAAAATATTTTCCTGTTGCCGTGAAGTACTTAAATTTCAATCGAATCAAACTTTTGTTTAAAAATGTACATAAGCGTTAAAATAAAACGCCGCATGGAGGTTGAGCTTTCAAATGGCATGAGGATTTCTTCGCCTATAAAATTCCTTTTGTTTTTTTTGCGTCGAAACATCGTGAAATCCTCCGAATGTAAGACTAGTCCTCGTTTCGCGTCGACAAATAAACACAAGTCCGTTTAAAATAGCAGATTTGATTGTACAGCACAGGCAATCGTTTGGCTGAACAATTCGAGATTCACGAGGAGAACAAGCATGAAAATTTACGTAGAATCTCATTTCTAAGAAACGAAAAACCGAATATTTTTTGTGTTTACTTTGACACATCATTTCTCACTGATATTCTTCACCTAAAATTTCGTTTTATTTTTTTCGCGTTCACAAGATTTCTCAACTCTACAATTTTCATTGAATAATTTTTCACGAACGACTCCAATTCGCCTCGCATTAATTTTTCTCCCATATTTTTCTTCCTTTCCGCGTTATTCGCACTGCTAAATATTAATACTGGAAAAATATATGTACAAGCCTTTCGTACAGTCGTATAATACACACTGCAAGCCAATTCTCAGCTGCTTTCGGTCCTGAATATTTTTTTTTCAAATTGAAATTCTTTGAAATTTTTCTTTACGGCTTTTCGATGATCGTAAATTATTTTGTGGGCAGCCAACTTGTGGGAATCATTTGCGTTGCCATATTGAAGAGCATAAATATTTATGTTCTTCAGAATTGTGCCAAATAATCGCGCTTTTACTTTTTCAGGCAACGAATAATTCTTCGCACGGTTTTGCGATAAACAGGAAATAACTTTTTCGAGACAAATGATCGTGTCTTGAAAAGCCTATCGGTTTTTCTTCACCAATACCTGTATTTCTTGACGCAATCGTTGCCCAGATCAACGACTACCAAGTGATTGTCGGGCAGCACAGCAATTCCCGTCGGACGGCGTAATTTTGAGCTGTGTGAATCTATTTCGGTGAGCAAAGTTCCACCGCCGAGTTTGAGTACTTGAATAATACTTCGACCCTTATCGCTTCGTGATGCCACGATTTTTCCTTCGGTGTCTACCGCTATTCCTCCATATCTTCCTTTTCCTATTTTAAACAGTTCAAAAAAATTAATAAGTGTTTTATTTATTAAGAGGAGAGATTCAGAGAAAGTATCAGTGATATTGATGGACAATAATGTTACCTTTTTTTAAATTGAATATTTGTTAAGAAATTTGTAAAATTGAAGTGTCATTTTTTATTTGACTATTTTTATAGTGTTTTTCCGGATATTTTGTTTTAAAACGAAACAAAAAAAATCCATGAATCAGCCGAATTCATACTTTTTTTTGTAAAAATATATATAAGGGACAGAAAATATTGGAAGGTCTGTAAATTTGCTTGTAATTGACAAATTTCTTGTTGTAAAAATTTTCCGGATTTTTTTAATTTAAAACAAAACAAAAAAAAATCCATGATCAGCCGAATTCATACTTTTTTTGTAAAAATATAAGGGACAAAAAATATTGGAAAGTTTGTAAATTCGCTTGTAATTAACAAATTTGTTGTTGTAAAAATTTTCCGGATTTTTTTGTTTTAAAACGAAACAAAAAAAAATCCATGATTCAGCCGAATTCATACTTTTTTTGATAAAAATATAAGGGACAAAAAATATTGGAAGGTTTGTAAATTCGCTTGTAATTGACAAATTTCTTGTTGTAAAAATTTTCCGGATTTTTTTGTTTTAAAATGAAACAAAAAAATCCATGATTCAGCCGAATTCATACTTTTTTTTGTAAAAATATAAGGGACAAAAAATATTGGAATGTTTGTAAATTTGCGTGTAATTGACAAATTTCTTGTTGTACAAATTTTCCGGATTTTTTTGTTTTAAAACGAAACAAAAAAAATCCATGATTCAGCTGAATTCATACTTTTTTTTGTAAAAATATAAGGGACAGAAAATATTGGAAGGTTTGTAAATTTGTTTGTAATTGACAAATTTCTTGTTGTAAAAATTTACCCGATTTTTTTGTTTTAAAACGAAACAAAAAAAATCCATGATCCAGCCGAATTCATACTTTTTTTTGTAAAAATATAAGGGACAAAAAATATTGGAAGGTTTGTAAATTTGCTAGTAATTGACAAATTTCTTGTTCTAAAAATTATCCAGATTTTTTTGTTTTAAAACGAAACAAAAAAAATCCATGAATCAGCCGGATTCATACTTTTTTTTTTGTAAAAATATAAGGGACAAAAAATATTGAAATGTTTGTAAATTTGCTTGTAATTGACAAATTTCTTGTTGTAAAAATGACACTGATGATTATTATTTTACTTTTTATTTATTTTTTGAACTCAAAATTTTTTTGTAAGTTTAATAAAATAATTCAGAGAACGTTTGTGGACAAAATTGATTCGTTGAAAGTCCAAATATTTCGATCGAAGTTAACTGAAGGAATATTTTAAATAAAATATTAGCAGCTAAGAAAATGCAATGATAAATATCGCTGATTTTGGCGTAAGTAAAAGTTGTGTCGAAAATAAAACACTTACCTGTTCCTTCGCCAAAGATTTCCTCCGAAAAATCGCCTTTAGCTGAGAAAACGTGAATTCTCGAATCGGCGACTAATATCTCCCCAGCGGGTCCAACGGTCACTGCGCTTATCAGCTTAACTACGTTTCGCTTTCCGACCTGTTAAAATTTATCGTTAATAACGCATCTTGCATTGTTAAAAGAAGCGACCCGAGATAAAATTATAATCTCCTGATAGACTTTATTCGAGAGCTTCATTAAAGTTCCTCTCTTCCCTTATTAGAACTGAATAAGAGTCGAGTTTAATTTCAGATTTAAATTAGAAAAAAAGAAAAAAACAAACACATCCCTAATAATACTTGACATCAATTTTTTTAACTAAAAAAAATGTAATGAAGAAATTAGATCGACGTAATAATTTTCTTTTTCACATAAAAGTTATCAGAATTTATATTATCTTACATTAAGTCAATTGGTATACAAAATTTCAGCCCGATATTTAAACAATTGCAGAAATTAGAGCAAAAATTAATTTTTTTCAAAAAATTCAAAATGCCATAAAATTTGAAACCCTTAACGGATTTACGCCATATTTAATCCCAAGTGTTGTTCGCATCGTTTTAGAGCATTTTGAGTGTTCTAAGATGAAGATATAGAAAGAAAAAAAAATCCGAAAACAATTTGATTATTAAAGTTGCAGACATTCATCTTCCGTAAAGTGCTTCTTTGTGGTAATAAGGATATTATCAAAATAATTTAGATAAAGCCCTGATGGAATATCTCTTGAGAGATTGTAATTTAATCTCGGGGAGGTTTAAGGAATTTTTGGATACACGCACTCCCACCTGGAAGAGTATTTTCCCATCAGAATCGAAAACGAAGACGCAACTTTTTCCATTATCAGCTACGAGGACGTGTCCGTAACTTCTGTCAACCGCAACATCGATGGGTTCCTGAGGAAAAATCAATTTTATTAAACAACGGATAATTATTGACCGAATAATTCATTCATTTTATTATAATCGATAATAATTAATTGAATAATTAATACATTTGTTATACGAGTCACCAACTTTTTAAAATAGGATCGACAATAATTGATCGAATAATTAATGAATTTTATTATAATATATAATAATTAATTGAATAATTAATTAATTTTATTATAATCGACAATAATTGATCGAATGATTAATTAATTATATTATAATCGATAATAATTGATTCATTTTATTATAATTGATAATCATTGTTCGAATAATTTATTCATTTTATTATAATCGATAACCATTGATCGAATAATTTATTTATTTTAATATAATTGATAATAATTTATTTGTTAATAATAAAAATACGAACTTGGAAAGCGTTGTGTGAGAAAGAACGTATAGTATCGCCCAAAGTACTCATTTCCGTGATGGTTCGAGTTCGCCAATTAACGACGACGAGTCCTTGTTCGGAAACTGCAATTCCCGTACAACTTCGTCCTTCCAATCCCTCATTTGTTATGTGCCTTTGAAACTCTAAGTTTCCGTCAAGAACCTTAAAAAAAAAAGAAAATACGATTGAAAGATTATTTCTTTCAATCCAATTTGTTTCAAACTCACTCTACAAGTTTAATTATTTATTGCATAATATTATGTTAACTATTTTTTTCGGATATTTTATCGTATTGATCGAGAAATGTATAAACAATTTAATGAATTGAATAGAATTTTTTTCCCTAAAAATGACCACAAACTATCGAGAGAATCAAAGTAACCATTATTTTATAATTCACCTATTATTTACTATTTTTTGTTTATTTATTTACTTATCTATTTAATATTCGTAGCATTTTTATGCCAATGCATATGGAAAATTTTCATTTCCTTTTCTGAAAATATTTTTGCAATTTAACAGCAATATGATTATTTTTTAAATTAGCAGCAATTATATTATTTATGGAATAAACAAGCAAATTGTGAGTTGAAAAGAAATAAACAAATCTGTTTCAGCTTTAATTTACGGTGGATTTAAAGCTTGAGGCTAGAAATTATAATTGTAGTTATAAAGTACCAAAAAATCGCACAGAAATGTATAAACAATTTAATGAATTGGATAGAAATTTTTTTCCTAAAAAATGACTACAAACTATCGAGAGAATCAAAGTAACCATTATTTTATAATTCACCTATTATTTACTATTTTTTGTTTATTTATTTATTTATCTATTTAATATTCGTAGCATTTTTAAGCCAATGCATATGGAAAATTTTCATTTCCTTTTCAGAAAATATTTTTGCAATTTAACAGCAATATGATTATTTTTTAAATTAGCAGCAATTATATTATTTATGGAATAAACAAGCAAATTGTGAGTTGAAAAGAAATAAACAAATCTGTTTCAGCTTTAATTTATGGTGGATTTAAAGCTTGAGGCTAGAAATTATAATTGTAGTTATAAAGTACCAAAAAATCGCACAGAAATGTATAAACAATTTAATGAATTGGATAGAAATTTTTTTCCTAAAAAATGACTACAAACTATCGAGAGAATCAAAGTAACCATTATTTTATAATTCACCTATTATTTACTATTTTTTGTTTATTTATTTATTTATCTATTTAATATTCGTAGCATTTTTAAGCCAATGCATATTGAAAATTTTCATTACTTTTTCTGTAAAATATTTCTGCAATTTAACAGCAATATGATTATTTTTTAAATTAGCAGCAATTATATTATTTATGGAATAAACAAGCAAATTGTGAGTTGAAAAGAAATCAACAAATCTGTTTCAGCTTTAATTTACGGTAGATTAAAAACTTGAGGATAGAAATTATAATTGTATTTAGAAAGAACCAAAAAATCGCACAGAAATGTATAAACAGTTTAATGAATTGAATAGAAATCTTTTCCCTAAAAATTGACCACAAACTATCGAGAGAATCAAAGTAATCATTATTTTATAATTCACCTATTATTTACTATTTTTTGTTTATTTATTTACTTATCTATTTAATATTCGTAGCATTTTTGAGCCAATGCATATGGAAAATTTTCATTTCTTTTTCTGTAAAATATTTCTGCAATTTAACAGCAATATGATTATTTTTTAAATTAGCAGCAATTATATTATTTATGGAATAAACAAGCAAATTGTGAGTTGAAAAGAAATAAACAAATCTGTTTCAGCTTTAATTTACGGTAGATTTAAAACTTGAGGATAGAAATTATAATTGTATTTATAAAGTACTAAAAAATCGCACAGAAATGTATAAACAATTTAATGAATTGAATAAAAAATTTTTCCCTAAAAAATGACCACAAACTATCGAGAGAATCAAAGTAACCATTATTTTATAATTCACATATCATTTACTATTTTTTGTTTATTTATTTACTTATCTATTTAATATTCGTAGCATTTTTAAGCCAATGCACATGGAAAATTTTCATTTCTTTTTCTGTAAAATATTTCTGCAATTTAACAGCAATATGATTATTTTTTCAATTAGCAGCAACTATATTATTTATAGAATAAACAAGCAAATTGTGAGTTGAAAAGAAATAAAGAAATCTGTTTCAGCTTTAATTTACGGTAGATTTAAAACTTGAGGCTAGAAATTATAATTGTATTTATAAAGTACCAAAAAATCGCACATACAAATGTTACTAGATTTTTTTTAATTAAAAAAAAAAGTTGAAATTTTGTGATGCAATTTACCTTTATTCGCGAATTTCCGGAATCTACGACGTAGACGAATCCATCATCGTCCACAGCGACAGCGACTGGTTGATGAAATTCGTCTTTGCCACTTCCTCGTCGTCCGTAAGTTTTTATGGGCTCGTTGTGCTCAGTAGCGTTAAAAAATAGCGGATAGTCTTTGATTGGTCGTTCAAACACGGAAAGCTTCAACACATAACGACTGGCCGATGGTGGTCTGAATAAAACTTCATAAGTTCCATTTTCCAAATCGCGAACTTCGGTCTCGATGCTGGAATTGTTGTCGGGACTTATCGAATCCGCTAGAGTCAATTCAGCGCCTATTGGATCACCACCTGCGTTCCTAGGATGTCCATGATAATCAACCGTTTCTACCAGAACCGTCGCTTGTAACTTCGCTATTGCAGGATCCTTTAAACTTGCACGACACAAACCTGAAAAAAATGTAAATTTTCATGAAACTAATATATATATCAATAATGAATAAGGATTCTAAATAGAATCTTGCATATTGCTTCCGCATTATTTTTTATTTTTTACAAATCTAGGACGGTTAATAAATAAATACGAAATTCAAGAAAAGAATATGGAAAACAGGATACGCGACACAGAATTGACGAAATTTTTAAAAATTTTCATAGAAATTGTATACTATAATGTAAAACTAGGATTCTAAGTAGAATCTTGCATATTGCGTCATTATTTTTTATTTTTTACAAATCTAGGACGGTTAATAAATAAATACGAAATTCAAGAAAATAATATGGTAAAACGGATACGCGACACAAACCTGATGAAAAAAATTTTAATTTTCATACAAATTGTATATTATTATGTAAAACAAGGATTCTAGGTAGAATCTTGCATATTGCTTCCCCATTATTTTTTATTTTTTAATAATCTAGGACGGTTAATAAATAAATACGAAATTCAAGAAAATAATATGGTAAAAAGAATACGCGACACAAACCTGACGAAAAAAATTTTAATTTTCATAAAAATTGTATATTATAATGTAAAACACGAATTTTAAGTAGAATCTTGTATATTGCTTCTTCATTATTTTTTTACATTTTGTAAATCTAGGACGTTTAATAAATAATTACGAAATTCAAGAAAATAGTAAGGCAAAAAGTAACAAAACTGACGAAATTTTTTTAAATTTTCATCGAAATTGTATATTATAATGTAAAACAAGGATTCTAAGTAGAATCTTGCATATTGCTTCCGCATTATTTTTTACTTTTTGCAAATCTAGGACGGTTAATAAATAATTACGAAATTCAAGAAAATAGTAAGGAAAAAAGTAACAAAACTGACGAAAAAAAAATTTAATTTTAATAAAAATTGTATATTGTAATGTAAAACAAGGATTCTAGGTAGAATCTTGCATATTGCTTCCTCATTATTTTTTATTTTTTACAAATCTAGGACGGTTAATAAACAAATACGAAATTCAAGAAAATAATATGGAAAAAAAGATACGCGACACAAAGCTGACGAAATTTTTTTTACTTTTCATAGAAATTGTATATTATAATGTAAAACAAGGATTTTAAGTAGAATCTTGTATATTGCTTCCTGATTATTTTTTTTGTACATTTTGTAAATCTAGAACGGTTAATAAATGATTACGAAATTCAAGAAAATAGTAAGGACAAAACTGTCGAAAAAAATTTTAATTTTCATAGAAATTGTATATTATAATGTAAAACAAGGATTCTAAGTAGAACCTTGCATTTTGCTTCCTCATTATTTTTTTACTTTTTGTGTTGGTTATCAGGTATCCGTGAATACATGAGATTAAAACGAATTTGATTCAGTAAACGATTGAGCTATTTATTCGATTAGAAAATACAGAGACAACACGAGATGTTATTGGGATGACGGTTTCTCTGTAACTGAGCATGTGAACCCCGATAAACAAATGAGTGAAACAAAAGATGAATATCACTCGATATATCTTTCTTCTAAATTGAAAATAATAGAAAAGTTCAAATTGCTATTATTTCCAACATTTTGCAAATCCAGAACGGTTAATAAATAATTACGAAATTCACGAAAATAATAGAGAAAAAAAGATACGCGGCACAAACGTGACGAAAGAAATTTTAATTATCCCGCTTAAATATTAAACGAAATATTGGAAAAAATGAAAGAATATGGTCCTCCATTTTTTATTCATTAATTCAGCTTTTCCATTTTTTTTTTTTAAATGTTACCCTGAAATTTTACAGGTTTTCACAGCTATTCAAAAGTTTACATATTGTATTATAATCGCTACATTTAATTATTATGAAATCATAATTATAAAACGAGTCGTATCAACATCTTTATGTCTAAAGAATTAAACATTTAGATATTTTTTTTTTAAATTCCTTTTTGATGTAGTAAAAATATTGAGGCGCCTCCAATCGTAAACTATTTAATCTGAAATATGTCCTTTTAATATATTCATTTAAAACATGCTATATCGCAAAAAAAGTAACAAATATTCGAAGTATTAAATAGTTCATTTAAAAGATTTAAAAAAACGGTATAGTTTCGATCACCGTGAATTATTGTTTATTTGCTGTTTATGATTGTTTTTGTTATAATCAACGTGAGTACGATTAAATGCTGTACAATTGAAGGCGCAACAATATATTTAATTGTGCTGGAAGAATATCTATACCTGGCAACGTTGTGCTCGATCTCACACGACCGAATGAACTCAGCGCACGTTCCAATTCCGCAACTGCGTCATTATAGCCGAACTCAGCAGTAATGAAAGCATTTTCACGAGGTTCGCTAAGTGCAACTGCGGCATCGAGTTGATCAGTCAAACTTCCTATTCTTTGAGTGATATTTCGGACCTCGACCTTTTTAATTTCAACACCATAATTAGTTAACGTTGAATAAAAGAATGTTTAGCATAATTAAAAATACTTAAAAACATATACTGTAAAAAAAATCTACTTGAAATTTAGCGTACTTTTACTGGAATTTTTTATTCATAAACTAGTATATTAAATTTAATATACAATTGTAATGTAAAATTAATGTATGGTACAGCACATTTAATAATTTACTTTAATTTTACAGTAAAAGTACTTTAATTTTAATAATTTCCTTTAATTTTACTGGAAAAGTACATAAATTTCAATGACGAGTTTTTTATGAATAAAAACTTCCAATTTTTTCTAACAATGTATTGATTTTAGATAATAAAAATACCGCAAAATTTTTTTATTTGAATCTGAATAAAACTTTGCATTCTTTAATTCTGAAAATTTGTATGCATAAAAAGTAAACTTTTTATTTATTGTTATTATTATTTTTTTAAATTTTTTATTTTCATGCAAATATATCCTAAACTTGCAACGTTTTAATCATTACTCAAAACTATACAAAATAAAAAGAAGCATAATAAAAAATCGTGTAGATTCTGAAGTTTATTTTTCCTTGTTGTAAGTTGCACGAATTCTCTTTGGGTCGAATTTTTGTTTGGGAATGTATGTGTGAAACATTCTTAATTACCTGGTACTGCAAGCCTTCGCATTCTCTCTGTACTTTGTTCTTCTCAGCTTCGATTAGCGCATGTTGTTCCTCAAGCACGTGTTTCTTGTCTCTCGCTGCCGCTGTAACAGCAGCTTGAAGTTCGCTTCTTCTTCTCTCGACTTTTGCTATTATTTCGGCAAATTCGGAATCAACAACCGTCAGGCATCTTTCCATGGCTGTGTCTAAGCGTCTCAGTTCCGTCGTTACTGATTCTTGAGCTTGAGTTAACTGAGCACAATATTCACAGATTTTTATTTAAATGTTCATTCCATAATTTATAAAAAAAAATTACCATAGCTTAAAAATGTATTTCTTGACAATTAATCACTATCAATATTAAACAATTTTTAATTAAATTTCGGTTCCATAATTAATAAAACAAACAAAAAATTACAATAGTTTAAAAATGGATTTTTTGACAATTAATGGCTATTAATATTAAACAATTTTTAATTGAATTTCCGTTCCATAATTTATGAAACAAAAAAAAATTACTATAGCTTAAAAATGCATTTCTTGACAATTAATCGCTATTAATATTAAACAATTTCTAATTGAATTTCCGTTCCATAATTTATGAAACAAAAAAAATTACTATAGCTTAAAAATGCATTTCTTGACAGTTAATCACTATTAATATTAAACAATTTTTAATTAAAATTCCGTTCCATAATTTATAAGACAAAACAAAAAATTACAATAGTTTAAAAATGGATTTTTTGATAATTAATCACTATTAATATTAAACAATTTTTAATTGAATTTCCGGACCATAATTTATGAAACAAAAAAAAATTACTATAGCTTAAAGATGCATTTCTTAACAATTAATCACTGTTAATATTAAACACATTTTAATTAAATTTCGGTTCCATGATAAAACAAAAAAAAATGACAATAGTCTAAAAATTGATTTTTTGACAATTAATCACTATTAATATTAAACAATTTTTAATTGAATTTCCGTTCCATAATTTATGAAACAAAAAAAGATTACTATAGCTTAAAAATGCATTTCTTGACAATTAATCGCTATTAGTATTAAACAATTTTTTATTAAATTTCCGTTCCATAATTTATAAGACAAAACAAAAAATTGCAATAGTTTAAAAATGGATTTTTTTACAATTTATCAATATTAATATTAAATAATTTTTCATTGAATTTCCGTTCCATAATTTATGAAACAAAAAAAATTACTATAGCTTAAAAATGCATTTCTTGACAATTAATCACTATTAATATTAATCAATTTTTAATTGAATTTCCATTCCATAATTTATAAAAAAAAAATTACCATAGCTTAAAAATGTATTTCTTGACAATTAATCACTATTAATATTAAACAATTTTTAATTAAATTTCGGTTCGATGATTAATAAAACAAAAAGAATGACAATAGTTTAAAAATGGATTTTTTGATAATTAATCACTATTAATATTAAACAATTTTTAATTGAATTTCCGTTAGATAATTTATGAAACAAAAAAAAAGATTACTATAGCTTAAAAATGCATTTCTTGACAATTAATCGCTATTAATATTAAACAATTTTTTATTAACTTTCCGTTCCATAATTTATAAGACAAAACAAAAAATTGCAATAGTTTAAAAATGGATTTTTTTACAATTTATCAATATTAATATTAAATAATTTTTAATTGAATTTCCGTTCCATAATTTATGAAACCCAAAAAAAAATTTCTATAGCTTAAAAATGCATTTCTTGACAATTAATCACTATTGATATTAAACAATTTTTAATTAAATTTCGGTTCCTTAATTAATAAAACAATCAAAGAAATACAATAGCTTAAAAATGTATTTTTTTCTGTTAATCATTATTGATATTAGTGTTATTAATTACTACCAATTTTTATCCAAATATGTAGACAATGTTGAGATATGGTTATTTTTTGGGTAGCAAAATTTAGTAGAATCGCTCAATTGCATGTAATAAACTTGTTAAATTAATTTGTAATTACCTTAGAGATGCATTCATTCGCTTTGTACAACAATATCTCGGACATTCGTTTGATGGCGATGCTGAAAGGGATAATCGTGTGTTCAGTACATCCTGGAGAAGTACCTGCGTGACTTCCACCAGTGCAAACAGTACAAAATACTGTGTCGCACGTTTCGCAGAAGAGCAACTCTTGATTCGTGTGCGTCGAGCATTTTGGAATAACCTGATAAATTAAATAATGTATAAATCATTTTGAAAACATTGGACATTTTTTTTGTGCCAATTTCATACACTTCTAGCATTATTAAATATTAATTCCGTCCTGCCGAAAATTTCAAACAAATTTGTTGAAGTTTATTTAAATTAGAACGACATCGAGAATTTTTCGTAAATTCAAAATTCTATTAAATTCGAACCTCTTTATCGATCTTCACCAAATATAATATTTACGACAACTGGATATTATTTAGTCCTTGTAGGAAATTCTAGCTCAGTTGATCAAAATTGACTTGGATTAGAACGATAACATCAATTTTTCGAAAATACAAAAATCTATAAAATCAGAATCGCTTGATAGATTTATCTCGGTTAATTTACGACAATACCGACGATTTAGTCGGTATTGATCAAAATCAATACCGACCGTTCTTTTACATTACTTTATTTGTTAAGAAGATTTTATAACAAACATGTGCATGAAATTTATAAAAGAAAAAAATATACAGAACGAAAATTTGTAGTCGTTTGTAACAGTAAATTTACGAATTTCTTAAATATTTTTTAGTATTGTTACTGTCAATATTTAACGCACTGTAATTTTCTAGTGAAATTTTTTAACAGTGATGCTAACTTAATTTTAATTAAATTGAAAGTATCAAGTGCAGCAGAAAAATGGGATCGGACCAACTTTTACCACGACAGTCGTTTGACATATAGTTGTTTATTTTTATAGTCATTTAGACAAATGGATGAAGCATGCTCAATTTTTTTTCAAGTTTTTCATCGCATAATTCGCACACTTGTGAATTTATAAAAATTGCGTTTAAATACTTTCGAATGCACGTATCTTCTTGGATATAAGTCGTATCGTAAAAAAACGTATATAAGAGCTGTTCATTTTCAAGTATACTTTTATGCAAATTTATTTAAAAAATTCTTCAACTCCTCCGAAGCATTGATTTTTAATTAATAAACATAAAAATCGATTTTTCAAAATCTTGGACATTTTTTTATTTTTCCCGAAAAAATCTCTAAAATACTACTCATGAAGATGAACATTTTAAGCCTAGACGGGAACTGGGACAATCCTTCTTTCGAATTTTTATGAGAGTTCAAACGATAAATAAAAATGAAAACTCTCATAAAAAATAGGAAAAAAAATTGTCTACTTTAGGACAAAAATTTGGCAGTGAGACAATTTTCTCCGATTTTTATGAGATTTTTCATTTTTGCTTCCTCATAGAGGAAGCTTTGTTTTCGTGAAAATTTTTTTTTTCGAGATTTTCATGTCAGTACACTCAGAATGGTCCAAAACATCGAGAAAAGTGATTTAGAAAAAATGTCTGTGTGTGTGTGTGTGTGTATGTGTGTGTGTATGTTACACAATCGAAAAATGTAAACCTTTATAACTCGAGAATGCCTTGAGATATCCAGCTGAAATTTGGACCATAGATAGAGGGATCGAGCCTCATCGTTCACACAAATTTTTGTTAAAATCCACTTCATCGTTAAATTATTACGCGTTTTTTAATTTTTTGAAAAATGTCTGTTTACGCGATAACTCTTTCAATTTTCGAGATATTGATCTAAAAATTGGTATGAATTTGAGCTTTCATATGCCGGTGATCGCTATTGAATTTGGTTAAGATCGGTTGAGCCGTAAAAATTTTATGATGTTTTGAATTTTTCAAAAAATTGACATTATCGCTCTATTGTAACTTTTGCAAAACTTAAGATAGCGAGCTCAAATTTTGTATATAAATGAAACAATATTCAGCCATTATATATGTATAATTTAGTCACGAACGGTATGAAATTTTTGATTTTATGGAATGTTGAATTATTTTTAAAAATATACATTATCACATTCACTTCGGAAACGCTCTAATAATCACGAAATAACGCAATAACGAAATAGAAAAAGCGAATCCACAACATGTATCTAATTAAAACAAGGATGCAAAGTAGAACCTTGCACATTGCTTCATCATTATTTTTCGCGTTTTACAAAGCTTCCTCTATGAGGAAGCCAAAAATTGAATAACATACTTCCTCATAGAGGTAGCTTTGTAAGAAGCGAAAAATAATAAGGAAGCAATGTGCAAGGTTCTAGTTTGCATCCTTTTTTTATTTGCTTCCTCATGGAAGAAGTTTTTTTCACGAAAATTTTTTTTTTCGAGATTTTTATGTCAGGACACTTAGAATTGTCCAAAACGTCCAGAAAAGTGATCTAGAAAATCTTTCTGTATGTATGTGTATGTGTGTGTACATGTGAGTCATTCTTCGTCAATTCAGCAACTTTTTTTCGAACCTTTTCGGTTATACCCATAATTGGACACATTGTAGTACCACTTGAACGTACTCTCTCTTAATTTTTTCAGATTTTTAAATCCAATCGTACGGAACATGGGCTATTTCTTTAAAGTCAATATATCTTGAAAAATTAAAGTCATAGAAAAAAATTGTTTCAACATAAATGTTGTAGTTTCATGTGAACTTCATGTGAAATTTTCCAAATAATTTTGTCGGCCCGATAACAATGCTTTTTCGCTAAAATATATAAAGATTATTTTTTAAACCAAAAAATGCAATTTTTTTTGGCTGCAAAAATTACAAAATCTTTGCGCCTATCAATTGATAACATAGAAAAATTGTCAGAGTGGGTCCGATCAAAGTTCCGGAGTAAAGACATAATTTGTTCAAGGTAAAAAAAAATTTGTTGAGAAAAAAAAAGAAAAATATTAACAACGCTTTTGTTTGAAACTTGTACTCCATGCGATTATAAATAAATAAAATAGTTGGTCCATTATAGACTTTTTAAAAATGTTATCTGGACAAAATTTTTTTTACTCTGAAGTAATTATCTTTTTATTCCCTAACTTTGATCGGACCCACTCTGACAATTTTTCTATGTTATCAATAGATAGGCGCAAAGATTCTGTAATTTTTTGAGCCAAAAGAAAATTGCATTTTCTTATTAAAAAAATAATCTTTATATATTTTAGCGAAAAAGCATTGTTATGGGACCGACAAAATTATTTGGAAATTTTCATCGAAAAGTTCACATGAAACTACAACTTTTATGTTGAAACAATTTTTTTCTACGGCTTTAATTTTTCAAGATATATTGACTTTAAAGAAATAGCCCATTTTCCGTAATATTGGATTTAAAAATCTGAAAAAAATTAGGAAAGATTAATTTCAAGTGGTACTACAATGTGTCCAATTATGGGACTAGTCAAAAAGGTTCGAAAAAAATGGTTCCTCATGTATACAACTCCAAAAATTCGAACGCCGATAACTCAAGAACGGTTTTGTATATCGCGCTCAAATTTGGCACACTAGTGTAGCAGCAGACCCTCTTCAACTGTAGCAATTTTCGACAAAATCTGTGCGAAAATTTCGATTTCATGCCGTTTTTAATTTTTTGAAAAAAGGACGTGGTCGCTCTAACTTTCGTAAAATTTAGTCTATTTTGCTAAATAGTTGGTTATAAGAGTAGGTGTACTCAATGCTGTTTGGTATTGAATTTGGCCCGAATCGGTAAAGTGGTTCAGATTTTATGGAATTTTGAATTTTTCAAAAAATCGACATTATCGCTCTATTGTAACTTTTGCAAAACTTTAAATAGCGAGCTCAAATTTTGTATATAAATGAAACAATGTTCAGCTATTATATTTGTATAATTTAGTGACAAACGGTATGAAATTTGTGATTTTATGGAATGTTGAATTATTTTTAATAATATACGTTATCACATTTACTTTCGAAAACGCTCTAATAATAACGAAATAACGGAATAACGAAATGGAAAAAGCGAATTCACAACATGTTTATTTATCTAATTTAAAAAAGGATGCAAAATAGAACCTTGCAAATTGCTTCCTCATTATTTTTCGCTTTTTACAAAGCTTCCTCTATGAGGAAGCCAAAATTGAATAACATACTTTTTATTTATCTTTTAAACGATCATAAAAATCCGAAGAAAGGATTGTCCCACATCCCGTCTAGATTTAAAATGTTCGTCTTTATGAGTAGTATCTTAGAGATTTTTTCGGAAAAAATAAAAAATGTCCAAGTTTGTGAAAAAAGGATTTTTATATTTATTAATGAAAAATCAATGCTTCAGAGGAAGTGACAAATTTAAAAAATAAATTAACATAAAAGTATACTTTAAAATGAAAATCTTTTATGTAGGTTTTTTTACGATACGACTTATATCCAAGAAGATACGTACAGTCGAAAATTTTTAAACGCAATTTTCAGAGCAATTTTTAGAAATTCACAAGTGCGTGAAATATGCAATAAAAATTTTGAAAAAAATGGAGCATGCTCCATTCATTGGGGTGAATGATTTTTAAAAAAAATAATCAACTATATCGACGACGCTCATGGTAAAAGGTGAAATGGAAATTTAAAAGGCTGAATAAGTTGTAGAATTAATTAAATTATTATCTATTTTACACACTTCTCGACGCTGTCTTGACATAAGATCCAAAAGTTGGTTCACGAGAAAACTCGGTGGTAAGGCGGGTACTCCACCACGTGGAATTGTGATGAGCTCCCGACAAATCGGACATCGAAACGCGCCAGCTTCGCGCGTTTGCGATGCTGCTATTCTCGTTAAGCAATGTAAGCAGACCTGAAAAAAAAAATGAAACTTCAAGATTGCGGAAAAAGCATTAAACTAAAAAATTGCTTTAAAATAAATGCGCCATTATTGGAAAATTTTATGCATAATCCAGTATATGTAATTATATATACAAATGCGATATAAAATTAATATCTGGTGTCGTAAAAATCTTAAGAAAGTCATGTTATGTAAGTACACAATTTTATGTCTTGAATATTAAATTGAATATATCAGTTTATGCATAAAAATTTCTATTACATGTTATTATTTTATTTAATTCTTAAATTTCTCAATATGTGTAGCATTTAGTAGGCTTTTAAAAAAATATAAGCGAAATGGTATTTCTTTTTTTTTTGGTTTTCCACATGAAAATTCGAAATATTGGGCTAAAAAAGTGACAAACAAAAAACATTTTTTTCTCACTCCGATTGGCCTAAGGGAAAAGAAGTTGGTTTTCGGTCATTTCTATTAGCCATAATTTTTCTTCGGTTCGAAAGATTTATATTCTTTTTTTTTATTTCGCATGATCTGAACTATACGAATAGAATATCGAAACATTCAGGCAGATCTCCTTATTTTTGTGTCTGTAACTGAATTTTCAAAATGGGGAAGAAAAAATCGCAAAAAATATTAACTTCTACTCGAAAAATTTGAAAACACCATTTTAACCCATGAAATTGTCAAAATGAATGAAACAATCTGCAGTGTTTATAAAAAGATGTCTAAATTTTCAGTGTAAGTTTTTTAACGACAGGAAATGATGTTCTGTTTAATTTCATTAAAAATTAAGTTTACAAATGGAGATGAGCGATATTCCACAAATTATTAAATAAAATTTCCATAAACTCTAATAAACATTTTTAAAAAATACATTATTGAAAAATATTAATATCTTTTTAAAACAGTTACAGATAATTTTTAGAAAATAATCACTATTGTGTCGATTTAATATAAAAGATTATCATTATTTAAATAACGATGGTTCGTGGTATGTTCTTAGCAAAATGCCACAAGATCAGTTTTTTTCTAAATGGATACACATTTTTGTATCCATTTGCTAATGGCAATGTCGATATTCGAATCAATTTAAGATAAAAGATTTTCCGGTTTAATAAATAATAATGGTTCGTAATATGTCAGCGTTTTTTTTTTTTTACAAAATTGAATTTCACGAAAAATGAAGTCTACAAATTTTTTAATAAAATTTCCATAAAATCTAATGAAGATTTTATTTTTATTAATAAAAAATTAATATCTTTTTATAACACTTGCAGATAATTTTTAGAAAATTATCACTATTGAGTCAATGTAAGATAAAAAACATTATCATTATTTAAATAACAGTGGTTCGTGGTATACTTTTAGCAAAAAGCCACAAAATCATTTTTTTTCTTTCTCGTTTTTAAAAAGATGTCTAAATTTTAAGTGTAAGTTTTTTAACGACAGGGAATGATGTTCTGTTTAATTTCATTAAAAATTAATTCTACAGATGGAGATGAGCGATCTTCCACAAATTATTAAATAAAATTTCCATAAAATCTAATAAACATTTTAAAAAAAAATACATTATTGAAAAATATTAATATCTTTTTAAAACAGTTGCAGATAATTTTTAGAAAATAATCACTATTGTGTCAATTTAATATAAAAGATTATCATTATTTAAATAACGATGGTACGTGGAATGTTCTTAGCAAAATACCACAAGATCAGTTTTTTTCTAAATGGATACAGTTTTTTGTATCCATTTGCTGATGGCAATGTCGATATTCGAATCAATTTAAGATAAAAGATTTTCCGGTTTAATAAATAATAATGGTTCGTAATATGTCAGCGTTTTTTTTTTTTTACAAAATTGAATTTCACGAAAAATGAAGTCTACAAATTTTTTAATAAAATTTCCATAAAATCTAATGAAGATTTTATTTTTATTAATAAAAAATTAATATCTTTTTATAACACTTGCAGATAATTTTTAGAAAATTATCTCTATTGAGTCAATGTAAGATAAAAAAGATTATCATTATTTAAATAACTTTGGTTCGTGGTATATTTTTAGCAAAAAGCCACCAAATTTTCTTTTCTTTTTCGTTTTTAAGAAGATGTCTAAATTTTCAGTGTAAGTTTTTTAACGACAGGAAATGATGTTCTGTTAATTTAATTAAAAATTAAGTCTACAAATGGAGATGAGCGATATTCCACAAATTATTAAATAAAATTGCCATAAAATCTAATAAACATTTTTAAAAAAAATACATTATTGAAAAATATTAATATCTTTTTAAAACAGTTGCAGATAATTTTTAGAAAATAATCACTATTGTGTCAAATTAATATAAAAGATTATCATTACTTAAATAACGATAATACGTGGAATGTTCTTAGCAAAATGCCACAAGATCAGTTTTTTTCTAAATGGATACATTTTTTTGTATCTGAATTTCATGAAAAATTAAGTCTACAAATTTTTAAATAAAATTTCCATAAAATCTAATGAACATTTTTTATTATTATTGAAAAATTAATATCGTTTTATAACACTTGCAGACAATTTTTAGAAAATGATCACTATTGAGTCATATAAGAAAGATTATCATTATGTAAATAACGTTGGTTCGTGGTATATTTTTAGCAAAAAGCCACAAAATCATTTTTTTTCTTTTTCCCTTTTAAATGGATACACTTTTTTTGCTGATGATAATTTAGATCTCTGTTAATTGCAAAAAAAATGCAACTCACGGTGTGAGAACATGGTAAAAGCTTTGGGGTGTGTTCGCTGCCGTCGTAAACGCACAAGCACGTTCCGCACGTGAGGAAGCTTTCGTTGAAATCCTCGTAATTAATGCTCACAGTCTCGACGAGCATCGAGCTCATGCTGACCATCCTCTCCCCGAGCCGCGTCCTGTATAACAAAAAAGAATTACCAAATGAAATTAATCAATTTAATATCCAATTACTAAAGAAAAACTATCCGCCAGCTCTTC
Source organism: Ephialtes manifestator (assembly GCA_963970395.1). Taxonomy (NCBI): domain Eukaryota; kingdom Metazoa; phylum Arthropoda; class Insecta; order Hymenoptera; family Ichneumonidae; genus Ephialtes; species Ephialtes manifestator. Next base: position 19,392,632 of record OZ019979.1, read on the forward strand.
ACTCTCGTTAAAAACAATTAAGAGAGTTATCACTTTGAATAACATCGTGTTTATCTATGTCGTTCAACTCTCTACGTCGTACGAGGGTGATAAACGAATCTATTGACGGTAGAATGTGCATGAAAAAGAAAAAAAAAGATAATTAGTGCAGATTCTTAAGGGGAGTAATTATTCTGTGCTCAAAGTATTACATTGATTGAACAATAATTGCACTTTTTGAAATAATTATTGCACTCGTTTTCCTTTCGATGTATCTCGCTCATTTTCATGCATTCAATTAATTTTCTGTCATCAGAACGAAATTATTGAAGTGTGCATTCTAAACAAAAAACATTTACTAAATATATGGCGTTTGTATAATTAATGAAGAAAAAAAATATTAATGGATTAGTATTTTTTTATTTTATAACATAAATTCGATGAAAAAGCTTTTATATGAAATGAATTCCCTGATTTTTTATAGTACATATAATTATTTTGCGATTTTTTCGATATGTATTTACGGGATTTTTTAATGATTTTTGTTGTTAAATTGTTTTTTCATAAATATAAGACCTTTATATGTATATATATATGAAATTAGAGATTCTTAAAAAATTTTGAGTAAATAAAAAAATTCCAACATTGTTACAAGATTTAAAAAAAATTATATGTATTCGAAATAGCAAAACGATTTCACATTAAAAGAAAAAAATTATATTGAATTTGTTAAAAACTTAATTTTTTTGGCTTGCGTATAAATAATAGCATGTCATTATTGTTATTCAATTTAACTATTGTTAGTATCGTCAAAGACGTCGATTTTTTTTTCATACCCACATATTTAAATTACGAACGAATAAAATTTTAGTTTGGATACATAAATATTTATTAATAACGACAATTTCCGCAAATTATATTAAAATACGATATCATAATTTAAAAAAAATAGAAGACTAATAGTTTTGAAGAATATCAATAATTTTGATTTTCAATTAACATTTTCCAGTCTAAACAAAAAACATTTATTAAATATGTGAAGAACATTACATTTGTATAATTAATGAAGGAAAAAATATGAATGAATTAGTATTTTTGAAGTTATTTAACAAATTCGATGGAAAACTTTAGTTCTAATATGAAATGAATTTCTTGATTTTTGATAATACATATCATTTTATTGTGGTTTTTGTAACATTTTTTTTAAAATGCTGATTCGCGAGATTTTTCAATGCTATTTTTAAAAAATTGTTTTTTAATAAATATGAAATTCACGACTCTAAAATATTTTTGAATAAATTAGGAAATGCCATCATTTTTATAAAATTTTTTAAAATTATATCTATTCGAAAAAAAAAACCAGAAAAACGATTTCACATAAAAAAGTCTACTGATTTTGTTAGAAATTTTCCTTTTTACTCTTGAATAAATAATAACTTGTTATTACTGTTATTGGAACTAATTATTTTGAGTATCTTCAAAGACGTCGATTTTTTTTCATAGCGAAATATTTATATATATTATATAGAAAATGCCATAATTGTTAGAAAATTAAAAAAACAATTATATGTATTCAAAAAAAGAAACAGAAAAACAATTTTTTTAATAAAAAAAATGCTCACTTTTTTAAGAATTCGTTAAAAAATTTGTTTTTTTTTTTAACTTATTTATACATAATAGCTTGTCATTATTATTATTCACTCTAATTATTCTGAGTATCTTAAAAGACGTTGAATTTTCTATCACAACAACATATTTAAATTTCGAACGAATAAAATTTTCGTTTGGATACATAAATATTTATTAATAACGACAATTTCCGCATATTATTAAAATACAATATTCCAATTTAAAAAAAATAGAAGGCCGATAGTTTAGAAAAACAGCAACAATTTTGGTTTTCAATTAACATTTTCCCATCAACAAATTTTCTATCACAACAACATATTTAAATTTCGAACGAATAAAATTTTCGTTTGGATACATAAATATTTATTAATAACGACAATTTCCGCATATTATTAAAATACAATATTCCAATTTAAAAAAAATAGAAGGCCGATAGTTTAGAAAAACAGCAACAATTTTGGATTTCAATTAACATTTTCCCATCAACTATCTTCAAAGACGTCGAATTTTCTATTTACAACAACATATTTAAATTTCGAACGAATAAAATTTTCGTTTGGATACATAAATATTTATTAATAACGACAATTTCCGCAAATGTTATTAAAATACAATATCCCAATAAAAAAAAATAGAACGCGAATAGTTTAGAAAAATAGCAACAATTTTGGTTTTGAATTAACATTTTCCCATCAACTATCTTCAAAAACGTCGAATTTTCTATTCACAACAACATATTTAAATTTCGAACGAATAAAATTTTCGTTTGGATACATAAATATTTATTAATAACGACAATTTCCGCAAATGTTATTAAAATACAATATTCCAATTTAAAAAAAATAGAAGACCAATAGTTTAGAAAAATGGCAACAATTTTGGTTTTCAATTAACATTTTCCCATCAACTATCTTCAAAGACGACGAATTTTCTATTCACAACATATTTAAATTTCGAACGAATAAAATTTTCGTTTGGATACATAAATATTTATTAATAACGACAATTTCCGCAAATGTTATTAAAATACAATATCCCAATTAAAAAAAAATAGAAGGCCAAGAGTTTAGAAAAAATAGCAACAATTTTAGTTTTCAATTAACATTTTCCCATCAACTATCTTCAAAGACGTCGAATTTTCTATTCACAACAACATATTTAAATTTCGAACGAATAAAATTTTCGTTTGGATACATAAATATTTATTAATAACGACGATTTCCGCAAATGTTATTAAAATACAATATTCCAATTATAAAAAAATAGAAGTCCAACAGTTTAGAAAAATAGCAACAATTTTGGTTTTTAATTAACATTTTCCCATTTACTATCTTCAAAGACGTCGAATTTTCTATTCTCAACAACATATTTAAATTTCGAACGAATAAAATTTTCATTTGGATAGATAAATATTTATTAATAACGACAATTTCCGCAAATGTTATTAAAATACAATATTCCAATTTAAAAAAAATGGAAGGCCAATAGTTTATAAAAATAGCAACAATTTTGGTTTTTAATTAACATTTTTCCATCAACTATCTTCAAAGACGTCGAATTTTCTATTCATAACAACTTATTTAAATTTCGAACGAATAAAATTTTCGTTTGGATACATAAATCTTAATTAATAACGACAATTTCCGCAAATGTTATTAAAATACAATATCCCAATTTTAAAAAAACAGAAGGCCAATAGTTTAGAAAAATAGCAACAATTTTGGTTTTCAGTTAACATTTTTCCATCAACTATCTTCAAAGACGTCGAATTTTCTATTGACAACAACATATTTAAATTTCGAACGAATAAAATGTTCGTTTGGATACATAAATATTTATTAATAACGACAATTTCCGCAAATGTTATTAAAATACAATATTCCAATTATAAAAAAATAGAAGTCCAATAGTTTAGAAAAATAGCAACAATTTTGGTTTTTAATTAACATTTTCCCATTTACTATCTTCAAAGACGTCGAATTTTCTATTCTCAACAACATATTTAAATTTCGAACGAATAAAATTTTCGTTTGGATACATACATATTTATTAATAACGACAATTTCCGCAAATGTTATTAAAATACAATATCCCAATTTAAAAAAAATAGAAGGCCAATAGTTTAGAAAAATAGCAACAATTTTGGTTTTCAGTTAACATTTTTCCATCAACTATCTTCAAAGACATCGAATTTTCTATTCACAACAACATATTTAAATTTCGAACGAATAAAATGTTCGTTTGGATACATAAATATTTATTAATAACGACAATTTCCGCAAATGTTATTAAAATACAATATTCCAATTTTAAAAAAATATAAGGGCCAATAGTTTAAAAAAATAGCAACAATTTTGGTTTTCAATTAACATTTTCCCTTCAACTATTAATCAATCCATAATATACAGCCCGCCGAACTCACTGAATGGCTAAGCGCAGAGCTTCCATAGCGAATCAGCGCGTGGACGAAGTTGAATCCTCAGAATCCGGCGAACGTGTTCGTTGCACGCGCATCGATTGACAACACCGCTTGTTTTTCTCGTGTATTAGCTTCTCGCGTGTGTATTGCTTGTGCAGCGTATTTTCTTTTTTTTAAATTATCGCACGCGTTTATATCGCGTCGCGCGCAAAATTCTTCCTCCTCCCAAAACTGTTCTCTTCTTGTCTCTTTCTCTCCCACTGTGTCAAAATGACTTTCTCGCTTTCGCCTCACTCTTATTTTTCACGAACGCGCGAGGAGTAAACACAAAGGCATGTCGCTGCTGCTGCTGCTGCTGCTGCGTCGTTCGTATACTTTAATCTTCCATTGAAATATCTGACACAGGAATTCAATAACTACTCACTTATCAATTATTTACAACAATGTTTTTTTAATCCCATATTACAAAAACCTGTTTTATTCATTTGTCTTTTTTTTCAGTACATCGGCAGCAGATGTAGATACATCGTAAAATTAATGTCACGACAAGGACAAGTACAAGGATAACATAGTCTTCGTTGCTGTTGCCAGGCTCGGTTCCAAATTGTAGTGTAATTCCGTCGACTTCGTTACACTCGTTGCAGTAATAATTTCGTTGAGACAAACATCGAGCCTCAATTGCATTTCCTCCACCAATTTCGTTTTGTCAATTAATCGACTAAAGATTCCCAAAGACGTTCGTTATTTTCTCCTTTTCTCGGTCACATTCTTATCCCTCTTCTGTTTATTCTATTTTCGGTGTTATCGCATAATCGTTTCGCGATAATACGCGTTTGCGTGTCACGAAAAGTTTTTCCGTGAATACGTGTATTCAATGAACCGGCAAGACATATCCACCGAAATTCCTTGGTTCATTTATGCAGCAGAAAATAGTGCCTTTATTTTCTGTCTCATTTCGTCGTTTCCACTTATTTTAATCCTCGCTTTTATCTTTATTTTCGTCGTATATATCTATATGTATATATATATATATATCTATATATATGTATATATATATATGTTGTCTAGTTCCTAAACAATGGAACGCGCGCGACGCTGGCGACGTCGACACGACACTGTCGCTGTGCACTGTCGTGCACTCTGCACTACGCGCTGTTCTTCTGCTGCTGCTGTTGCTGCTGCTGCTGCTTTACCACCTCTTCTTTCCTCTTTTCATCATCGCGTTCACAACGTGTGTGCAACCAAGAAACTGCTTGGGAGTGCAGCGGCACGAAGCAGCAACAGCGGCGCGCGTCTCACGTTTCACAGCTGCGCACGTTTTCTATCCACGAAGCAGCGGCGTTTGCTTGCTCTTGCTCTGTGCTTGGGTCCGGCCGTTGCTTTTGCCTGGTCTGCCTTTCCGACCGTTCTGACTATCTGTGTGCTATTGCACCCAGAGTCTCTCTCGCTCGGTCTTGTAGGTTCGTAGCTCTCTTCGCAGCCACCGAGCCAGACAAGCGGACAGACAGAGATAGGTTATCGTTCGAATGAATGGCCTCCAGTGGTAAAGTGCGAGGAAGATGGCAATAGAAAAGAGGAGAATTGACAGAAGCGAGACGAGGCGATAGAACGAGTGGGGAATGCCCCGAGGTCTCGCCGAGGATCGTTTATACACGCGGGACCCGCGAGAAAAACACTCTGAGCAGGTATGTGGACAAAGCTAATTTTTTTGTTGGTAAATAATTAAGCCAAGTAAGTAAGAGGTAAGTTTAGTAGGTTAAGTAAGTAAGTTAAGTGAGTAGGTTAAGTGAGTGAATGAAGTTAATTAAGTTTATGGAGTTAAAGTAACCACTGGAAACTGATGGATTTTACGGGTAAGTAGCTTTGCTTAAGTTAGCTAGAATATTTATATTTATAAAAATGTGTACGGCATAAATTTTCGTTTTGTGGATAATTAAAGGAGTAAACAAGGTAAATTAGTTAAATGGATTAATCGAGTAAATTAAGTTAATGAATACGGTAACTATTGTAATTGAAGCATTTTGCAGGTAAGTAGATTTGCTTAAGTTAGGTAGAACATTACATTTAGAAAAACGTTTATAGCATTATTTTTTGTTTTTATGGATAGTTAAACGAGTAAACAAGGTAAGTTAGTTAAATCGGTTAATGAAGTAAATTAAGGTAATGGAATCAGGTCACAATTATAAATTGAAGCATTTTACCGGTAAGTAGCTTTATTTTAAGTTGTTTTGAGTGATGCAGTTCATAATAACCGACAGAGAATGGTTTTATAATTATAAAGTGGTTAGTTAAATAAGTTAACCTATAACATACGAAATTTCCATAGAATTACGGAAAATTGTTTTTTTTATATGCATTTAATCATAAACCAATTCTTTTTTTTCAGGGACACTGGAGATAGTATCTAACTTTACAAGCTTAAAAAAACAATGACTTTATCTTATCCGTAATCACCTAATCACAATCAGAATCAAAAACATCAGATTGGGTTGAATGGAAGATTAGCCGAGTGAATTTTTGATAATTTATCTTTTTCGGGAATAATGTATATTTAGATATTTAGCAATAAGAGCAGAAAAGAAGTCAGAAGCGAAGAATAATGTTATCCAGAAGTGAGATAAGGAATGAAGAGAGAAAACCGAAGAATCCCACGTCGCTAGTGCAGAACGTCGTGCGCCTGCGATTACCGGAGGTAAACACGAAGGCAGGGTGAGGAACATCATCTAAATTTTATCGTGGCTATGCATGTACACGCAAGAGCTGTGTGACGTGGAGAGGAACGTTGCACTCGGTTGTTCGTCCACCCGCTTCTAGCTCGCCAGCTCTCCGGCTCGCCAGGCTCGCAGGTCTCTCGAGGAAAGGTGCAAGACCTGAAGAGACCTTGCACAAATGCAAACCTTTACCTCTCCCCCTCATGCCTCAGGCGCCAGAAGGGAATCCGAGCCACCCGGACTTTCCGTGCTATACTGAGACTGCACTTCGTTTTTTTTCTCCTTCGTTATGTTGTAGCAGTAACGATGCTAGTGATATTCAGGCTTTGTATTATTTTGTATACTGGAAGAGAATGCCTAGCAAGGCTCTTGTTATGTAAAGACCAAATTTATAGAAGGAAACTTAAGATGTTGCGTGATATCAAAGACTTATTCTACCAACTTGAGAACTACATGGCTAGAAGTCTAGGAGTTGATTATTTTTGACCTAAGTTCGATATTAAAATTAAACTTAAGATCAAGTTTCGTCCGTAATTTAAATCTTAAAATTAAACTTCAGGTCAAATTTTGTGCGTAATTTAAATCTTAAAATAAAACTTCAGATCAAATTTTGTTCGTAATTTAAATCTTAAAATTAAATTTAAGAACAAATTTTGTCCGTAATTTAGATCTTAAAATTCAACTTAAGATCAAATTTTGTCCGTAATTTCAATCTTAAGTTTACGTACAACTTAGTATTGAAATTGCGCGCAAAATTCGATTTTGAAATTAAATATTTATAAAGCTTAATAGTAATGTGAATAGAAGCATGGTATATTGTTCTTTTTGATGAACTTAGTGTCGTAAATATCGGTTTAACAAGTTTTTTTTAGGAAATGTCCTTAATATTTGAGACTAAAAATTCGGACCTAAATAGGTTAACATTTTTCACATTAATTTTGGTGATGAAATATTCGGGTCCCCTAATAAAAGACGAATGATTTGCGACTAAAAGGATTTCAAAGCTTCAGCTCTTCATGAAGCTGAGCTGCCGTATGCTATATTTGTCCCGTCCACGCGCCCGTCTGAGCGGTGTTTAATAGTCTATCAGACTTTGTAAGCCGGGGTCACAACCTTTTAATTGGTTCGGGCACTAGAAAAAAAAGAGGAACGAAAGAAACGAGAACACGCGAATGTGTGCTTTATCAAAGCTGGTATGTTATCATGTACCTAGATTATAGTTTAGTAATAATATAGTGAATATGATTATTGCATAGCTAGTGTATAATATATCATAGCTGGAGCTTTGAATGCCTAATCTTGCCTTACGTTCATTCTGCATGAATAACAAAAGAGGTTTGCAATAAATTATTTTATTATCTTGTAACAGTTGAACTTTTATACTACTTGGAAAATTAATTTTATATTATTCAAAGTAAATTCAAATTCAAATTATGGTAAATAAAAAATTGTTATCCAAGCATAATTTGAGCCAACACGCTTCTTTACTGAGAGGCAATATACAGCGGTGTAAGGCAGGTTGCTAACTCTCTAGGAGCTCATTTCATATTTTTAGTAATAGTACAAGAATTTTATCCGACAGATGTATGTAATATATTTTTTTAAGCGTACGTTTAATAAGATACATTTATAAATTGGCGGTCATTGTCTAATGGGACATCAACCGGTGTAGACATAATTTTTTTTTCTATAATATCACAAGATTGGCAAGGGAATCAGGAAAATGTCAGGGCCTTTTTAATTTGGTCAGGGAAAAAATCTGATAGTTTAAATAATTGATTAAATTTTTTTCTTCTGTGTTTAAATAGTAAAAAACCCTTTTTTTACAATATATAAACAATGTGTACAAAGAACTTGGTTCCTAATAATCTTACTTCAATTTTAGTTTTTTAAGACTAGAAAATATATTTTTAAAAAATGGTTTTATTTGTCGTTGATCGAATAATCGAAATATGTAAGTACAGATACAAAAATGTGCAACGTACAAATAAAAAAATATTGAAGAAAAATGTATCCAAATCTATTTTTAATACATTATTGCCAGAGTTATGCGATTGCCTATCGGAGTTATGTTTAAAATTGAATTATTAAAATGTAGAATTCGGGGTATTAACTGATAGATACAGGACGAAATTTAGTCAGGAAAAGCTGATAAATTAGTGGGACAGAGTCAGGGATTTTTTTTGTAATTCACATAACCTCTGAAATAAATCTATTTTAACAGTAAAATTTTAGGCAATTATTAAAATTAAAGTACTTTTACAGTAAAATTCAAGTAACTTATCGAAATTACTATACTATATATTTATTTTACAACGCACATGTATATTAAATTTAGTATACCAGTTCATGCACAAAATCGTCCAGACCTCGTTTATTAAATTTTGAGTAAATTTTTTTTGCAGTATAAATAAATTTAAAAAAGTCCATCGTCTAAAGTGTTAGGAAATTTTCAAGACATTTAACATACAAAAGTCAATATATTTACCTATATCAATAAAAAATTCATGTACGTGATATAATCGTGGATATGAATATTGGATGAACATTTAATTATTTTAATTGGTAATGAAAATTCAAATGACGGATATTCATGAAACTTCATATACATTCAATGAACATGCAACAAGAATATTTTTTACCATTGTAGTACTTACATAAACGGGCAGCAGCTCATATGTAGGCTTCGGTATCTCGGATAAACCTGATTATCTTCTTTAATATTTTAATGTATCGTAGGAAAGGCGATAGCGTTTCTACGAGTTCTCTTTGTTGAGGATCTTTACTGATACACTTTTTTTTATTAGCGAAATGTTTTATCGCGTTTATGTAACTAGTAGACACTCTTAATTAAATCACCACACTTATCTCACGATTTAGCGCTAATCTCAAGGTTTAACTGAGGATTTAACGTCACGCGATATTTGTTTTCAATCTAATATGTTTGAAAATATTATTGTCATTAGATTTAAGGATTTTTTGATCTACCGATTTTTCAGGTTTCTTCGTTACGACGACGAAGAAAACGAGAAGACTAGTTCCGACGAGTGACAAGGCACAAATACTTGAGAATCGATTTGTACATTGTTCTGAGCACTGTTAAGCCAAGAAGAGCCCCACCAAAACGACGAGGGGTAAAGTGTCGTGCACATGACCGATTCGCTTTTATCCTCTTTCACTTGTCGCTTCGTTGCTCCGTTATTTTCATTTCTTCAGTTCAGTTCTACTGTAAACTCTTTCAAAACACTTTGTTCGCTCAATTGCATAAACATAATTGTACTGACAAAAGCGAGGCTTACGCGAGATGCATTCAAAAGAGAAAACTTTGTTGTCAGTACGGGTCATTCCATACCAAGTGGACCACCCAAGTTTAGCATGTTAGTATCTTGACGATTTTTCCAATAGTTGTTTAGAGTATCACGAACATCCATAAATTATTTCAGAATTTTAGCACCTACGGTGTGTCCAAAATTTAATAATGATTTTTTGTGTTTTATTTTTTTTTTCAATTCGCTGTATATTCAAAATTGCCGATCGTACAAAAAATGTGTGCCTGTATAAAATTTAAGTTTTTGAATGTACTATTTAATAAAAAAATGTTCCACAGACGCTCAACAAAAATTTCCGCCATTTTTTGACAAAATAAAGTAAGAATATTTTTTTTCGTTAAGACAGCCCATTCGGATTTTTCTCAAAATATCATAGAATCTCCATTATTATGATTACAAACTACAGAAAAATTGGCGTGATGGCAAATGAATTGACTACTTAGTATGGAATGACCCGTATATTATGTTTGTATTTTGAAGATGAGGCATGTGGAAGGGGAAACGAGGATGGATGGCTAAGTATAGGCGATAGACAAGTCGAAGGAAATGGATAGTCGGATAATATCGATTGAAAATTATTTTCAAGGTTTAGTCACATCGCCATAAAACTTTATTTGTTAACGTTTTTTTTGTCTAATTTTAAAAAAGGTAACAAAAAGGTTTTATGGTGGTTAATTCTGCAGATTTGAAATATTATAATAGTGCTCCACTTCATCATTTATCTCAATCTGCTCTTATAGAAATTCAGGGTTTAGATTTTTATTTTTTCTATTCAATAAAAAAATAAAAACAAAGTAGAACCTTACAAATTGTTTCCTCATTATTTTTTTGCTTTTTACAAAGCTAACTCTATGAAAAAGAATGTTAATCGATTTTGTTTTGGATTTTGGCATAGAGGAAGTTTTGCAGAAAAACAAAAAATAATGAGGAAGCAATTTGCAAGAATCAACTTTGCCGGCTTGTTTAGGCTCGAGACGTTTTTCTAAAAATTCAAAATGTCATAAAATTTGAACCGCTCGACCGACTCATGTCAAATTTGTACCTAAATGTTATTCCATGTTAATCCGTATGTGCACCAAATTTGAATTCGGTATTTCGTATAAAATTTGCTGAATGAGTCAAAATTGACTTAAATTATAACGACAATGTAAATTTTTCGAAAGTTCAAAATGCTATAAAATCCGAACCTCTTTATCGATCTTCACCAAATTCGATATCTCCTACAGCTGGGTATTAATTCGTAATTGTAGAAGATTTGAGCAGGGTTGGTCGAAGTTAACTTAAGTTAGAACGAAAACATGAATTTTTCGAAAATTCAAAATTTTATAAAATCTAAACCGTCTTATGGATTTCGCTCAAATTTAATACCGACCTTCATTTTTCATTTCTCGATTTGTCTAGAACTATTTAGCTCATTAGCTGAAATATTGCGGAAGCTAGAGAACCTACAGACATTTTTCGAAAAATTGAAAGGCTTATAAAATTTGAATAAAAAAAAAAATCGAAATTGTATGCATAGGAAGGGTCGTTATTCGTCTACCGGCGTACCAAATTTCAACTTGATAAGGGGATGGTGGAGTAGATTTTTTTTCTACTTTGGTCGGTAAAAAGCTTCGGTTTCGTAGTTTACAAACTACGTTGTTAATATATTACAAATATATTTCAAATTACACAGGATTATAATATCAACATAGGCGCATCGGCGTCCGCTCGAATTTTGTATGAAAATACTTGAAAAATAAAGAAAATCGTAATTTTGTAAATCTACCGAAAACCAATATGGCCGCTCGAACTGTCAACACCTCCTATTTCGTCCTATATAAACATTTCTAAACATCATATTCAAAAGAAGAGCGTGGACGCCGATTCTATGAGGTTCTTTGCATTTTTTAAGACTGTTGGATTGGCGATAGCACAAAAGAAGCACACGTAGTTTGTAAAGTACGTTTGCGCAGTTTGTTCCCGATCAGAGTAGATCGAGAAGAGCGTGAATGAAGTTTCCCCATTAGGACACAGGTGGCGCCGATGTACTCTGTTTACTTTTCGAAAAACTCCGAGCCTTTGCAACACGAACGTAATATACACTCTATATGGATTTGGCTTGTGTAGTCGACATTCTGATGGTTTTGGAATATTCAGAAATCATCACAGAATTGACGTTCGGTCTGATTTTACATATCTAATTTTCAGAAACAATTAAATCTAACAGCAAAGGTCTGTTGTCATATCGTGTGCGGCCATATTGAATTTCGGAAGATTCAGTATATTTTGCCAAAAGTAAACAGACTACGTCGGCGCCATCTGTGTCATAATTGGGCAACTTACCGACCAAAGTCGATAGAAAAATCTACTACAGCATCCCCTTAAAGCCGGTTTGAATTTTGCTAGCTTGCCATACAAACACACTTTTTTCACGAAAAAAAAGCTTTCTCTATGAGGAAGCAAAAATGATGCATTCAAAAGAGAAAACGTTGCTGTTAGTATATTATGTTTGTATTTTGAAGATGTGAGCATGTGGAAGAGGAAACAAGGATGGAAGGCTAAGTATAGGCGATGGACAAGTCGAAGGAAATGGACAGTCGGATAATATCGATTCTCCGCACGCGTCTCGAGTAACGCCAGGTGTATCAGGCAGCAGGTGTCACACCGTATTCACTGATGCACTGCAAGATATCCACTGTAGAATTGGATAACGGCAATACAATGATGATACGTTTAAAAAGCACCGAGTATTATCGTTTCTTTAATTTTTTTTTTTTGGTATTCTGTTGTGGCAACATTGGCTCTTTGGAGAATGGCGAAAATTCGATATTGGTTCGGCAAAAAAACTGATTTTATTAAATTTCTTTTTTGTGATAAAAAGAAATTTATCTGAAAAATTGATGTTGTAGTACGAAACGATTTAAAAAAAATTGAGCCACTAATATTGGCTCATTGAAAAATGGCGAAAATTCGGCATTGGTAGCCCAAAAACATTGAATTTCTTAAATGTGTCTGTTGTGTTAAAAAAAGGTACTTGAATTTGAGAATCGAGTATTGGCTCTTTGACAAAATGGCGAAAAATCGGCATTGACAGTGCAAAAAAAAATGATTTTCTTAAATATCTCTGTTGTGATAAAAAAAAGTTATCTGAAAAACTGGTGCTGTACTGACATATTTTTTTGTCGAATTTGTAATCCCAATATTGGCACGGCTTTGTGGAAAATAACCAATACTTGTGTTTGAATGACACTGGAAATGCAAAGAAAAAAAATTGAAACTTCAAATTTTAATATTGAGAGTAAAAAGTTATTTTAGAAACTAGTGTTCATACACCAGTAGATATAAAAAAATGGAGGCCCTAGTATTGGCTTGAACTCTTTGAAAAATGTCCTTGGAACATAATATTGTTTTTTTAACTCATGAATAGAAACTTCCGCTTTCCTCAACTGTAGAGCGTGGCGGAACGTGGCCGTTCCCGTACGCCGTTAGGAAATGTCTTACGCATGCGCACATCAGCTACAGTCTTCTTTTTCTACACGCATATTTGTTTTTCTAAACGCTGCCGCAACATTTCCTAACGCGCCCGGCACATTTTTTAACGGCGTGTTGAGGTTTGGGTCCCTTTCCGCTCATACTCTACAGTCTCGGAAAGCAATCGTTTTTATTCTTTCGTTAAAAAAAGCACGGTCTGCAACTAGTGCCGGAATTGGCGATTGCAACTCGTGCGATGGCCACCCTCGCTTTGCTCGGACGGCAACTCTCGCACTCGTCAGAATAGCCAATTTTCGGCACTAGTTGCACAATGTACTATTATTTTACTATTGGAACACTATGCTATCTACAAAATTAATGTTGATGCACAGCATAGAAACATTTTTTAATATCGGTTATTTGGAAAGTAGAAAAAAAAACTTGGCCCTATAAATATAAAAAAAATAATAATTTTTCTATTTCACTATTGCGATAAAAATACCTGCTTACAGGTATTTGTTCGAATTTAAGGCCCTGACATTATTCAAAATTTAGTCCCTTAGAAAAATATCCAAAACTTAGGACTAAAAAATCTTTTTGAAAAATCCAATTTTTTGTTGTGTGATCGCGATCACGATTGTATCTTCGAAAAAAGACCAATTCTGGCACTGGGTTTGAAAAAAAAATCAATCATTTTTTTTAATTTGACCATTGCAATAAAAAGAGTTACCTAAAAAATTATAGTAAATGCCCTAACACACATTTTCTCAAATCTAATAATTATTGGCGAGTTTTTGAGAAAATTACGAAAACTTACTACTGGATGTCAACATTTTTTTTAACTTCATTTTGCTATAACGAGTAAAAAGTGACATAAGAAAATTTTTTCTTTTTTTCACTTATTAATTTTACTATAACGAGTAAAAAGTGACCTAAAAATTTTTTTCTTTTTCACTTATCAATTTTACTATAACGAGTAAACAGTGATCGAAAAACCTTTTTTTTCACTTATTAATTTTACTATAACGAGTAAAAAGTGACTGAAAAATCTTTTCATTTTTCACTTATTAATTGTACCATAACGAGTAAAAAGTGACCTAAAAAAACTTTTTCTTTTTATTTATTAATTTTACTATAACGAGTAAAAAGTGAACTAAAAAACTTTTTTTTTCACTTATTAATTTTACTATAACGAGTAAAAAGTGACCGAAAAACTTTTATTTTCACTTATTAGTTGTACTATAATGAGGAAAAATTGACCTAAAAAACTTTTTTTTCACTTATTAATTTTACTGTAACGAGTAAAAAGTTACCTAAAAGTCTTTTTATTTTTCACTTATTAATTTTACTATAACGAGTAAAAAGTGAACTAAAAAACTTTTTTTTTCACTTATTAATTTTACTATAACGAGTAAAAAGTGACCTAAAAATTTTTTTTTTCACTTATTAATTTTACTATAACGAGTAAAAAGTGACCGAAAAACTTTTATTTTCACTTATTAGTTGTACTATAATGAGGAAAAATTGACCTAAAAAACTTTTTTTTCACTTATTAATTTTACTGTAACGAGTAAAAAGTTACCTAAAAGTCTTTTTATTTTTCACTTATTAATTTTACTATAACGAGTAAAAAGTGAACTAAAAAACTTTTTTTTTCACTTATTAATTTTACTATAACGAGTAAAAAGTTAACTAAAAAACTTTTATTTTTCACTTATTAGTTGTACTATAACGAGTAAAAAGTGATCTAAAAAACTTTTTTTTCACTTATTAATTTTACTATAACGAGTAAAAAGTGACCTAAAAAACTTTTTTTTCACTTATTAATTTTACTACAACGAGTAAAAAGTTACCTAAAGAACTTTTTTTTATTTATTTATTTTACTCTAACGAGTAAAAATTGACCTAAGAAAACTTTTTATTTTACTTATTAATCTTACTATAACGAGCAAAAAGTTACCTAAAAAAACTAATGTTGCACAAACAGACCTTTGTTGTCAGGGATGATAACAATATTCAGGTCACAACCACTCGACCGATATTCTCACGGCTCTTGAACGCGACTTTACCGAGCTTCACCACTCTCGTTACTGTGAAGTGGTGAGCTCTGGCTCTTCTTTCCTTCTGCCTCACTTCTTTCTTCGTTCCTCGGCATATTTCTTTTTATTATCCCGTTTTCGTCGAGTTGTATGGCAGGTGAACAATTTCGTTACACGTGAATAAGGGGGAACTCGGGATTATGCGTATCGCGAATAAATTGAAGGGCCAACTCTAGAGCCTTCTGTTGTTTCGACTTCAACTTATTTCGATCTATTCTTCCACGTGATACAATAAAAATACAAAATATATTCACAAATACAAAAATAATATTTGCAAGTCAAATTAAATTAGAACACATAATTTGTGGACCAAAACAATTATTTTCAAGATTTAGTCACATCGCCAAATTTTAATCGTTAAAGATTTTTTTTTTGTCGAAGCTGAGAATTAAAAAAGAAAAAGTAACAAAAAGGTTTTATGGTGTTTAATTCTGCAAATTTGAGATATTGTCATAGTGCTCCACTTCGTGATTTATTTCAACCAGTTCTTATAGAAATTGAGGGTTTAGTTTTTTTCTATCCTTCCCAGTTAATTAATTTAAAAAATAACTTCATAAGTAAAAAATTAACATTTAGAAGGCCGAATAAATTAGGACGAATAACATCTGGATCAAAAAATAATTCTCAAGTTGTAGTCACAGAGCAAAAAATCTAATTACTAATATTATTTTTTTTGCCTAATCGGAGGATAAAAAAATAATCATAATTTATGCTACCTGCAATATTTATGTACCGATGATTCCACTAATTTTAGATATTTTAATCGTCCTCCAATTTTAATTTATTAACTCAATCATATATTATAATACAAATATTTTTTTCATTTTTAGCTCACAAATAACTGTTCATTTTTTTGTTTGTTTGTTAATTAAGATACAGATTACTACAACACTTGGTGATAAACAGCTTTCACATTTATTTCACTCTGGGAATTTAAAAAAAACCGTAATTAAAGCTACCTGTAGTATGAATATATATAGATTATTTCTTCGATTTTAGACATTTTAATCGTGCTCCAGTTTTAGATTATTAATTCAACCAAACATTATAGTATAAATTTTTTTTTATTTTTCGTTGACGAATAACTGCCCATTTTTTTGTTTGTTAATTAAGCTACAGATTTCTACAACACACATGAAAAAAAATTAATCTTCACTTAAGCTACCTGTAGTATTTATATAGCGATGACACCGTCAATATTAGACATTTTAACCGTGCTCCAGTTTCAGATTCAGCTCAGCCATATATGTTAGTCATAAATTATAGATTCGATAATTAGTACAGTATTTTTTTTAAATGTTAAATCTAATCAAATTAAAGAAAGAAAAAAATCTTAATTTAAGCTACCTGTATTATTAATGTATCAATTACTCCACCAATTTTAGATATTTTAATTGTGCTCCAATTTCAGATTATTACCTCAACCAAATATTATAATAGAAAGAATTCCTTCATTTTTAGTTCACATATAACTGATCATTTTTTTGTTTGTTTGTTTATTAATTAAGCTACACATTACTACAACACTTGGTCATAAACAGCTTTCATATTTATTTCACTCTGGGAATTAAAAAAAAATCGTAATTAAAGCTACCTGCAGTATTAATATATATAGATTGTTTCTTCGATTTTAGATATTTTAATAGTCCTCCAGTTTCAGATTATTAATTCAACCAAATATTAACGTATAAAGAATATCTTGATTTTTCGTTGACGAATAACTGTCCATTTTCTTTTTGTTTGTTAATTAAGCTACAGATTTCTACAACACACATGAAAAAAAATTAATCTTCACTTAAGCTACCTGTAGTATTTATATAGCGATGACACCGTCAATATTAGACATTTTAACCGTGCTCCAGTTTCAGATTCAGCTCAGCCATATATGTTAGTCATAAATTATAGATTCGATAATTAGTACAGTATTTTTTTTAAATGTTAAATCTAATCAAATAAAAGAAAGAAAAAAATCTTAATTTAAGCTACCTGTATTATTAATGTATCAATTACTCCACCAATTTTAGATATTTTAATTGTGCTCCAATTTCAGATTATTACCTCAACCAAATATTATAATAGAAAGAATTCCTTCATTTTTAGTTCACATATAACTGATCATTTTTTTGTTTGTTTGTTTATTAATTAAGCTACACATTACTACAACACTTGGTCATAAACAGCTTTCATATTTATTTCACTCTGGGAATTAAAAAAAAATCGTAATTAAAGCTACCTGCAGTATTAATATATATAGATTGTTTCTTCGATTTTAGATATTTTAATAGTGCTCCAGTTTCAGATTATTAATTCAACCAAATATTAACGTATAAAGAATATCTTGATTTTTCGTTGACGAATAACTGTCCATTTTCTTTTTGTTTGTTAATTAAGCTACAGATTTGTACAACACACATGAAAAAAAAAATTATTCTCCACTTAAGCTACTAATTTTAGGCATTTTAACCGTGCTCCAGTTTCAGATTTAGTTCAGCGAAATATTTTAGTCATAAATTAAAGATTCGATAATTAGTACAGTATTTAAAAAAATATTTAAACCTAGTTAAATTAAAGAAAGAAAAAATCTTGATTTAAGCTACCTGTATTATTAATATATCAATTACTCCACCAATTTTAGGCATTTTAATCGTGCTCCAGTTTCAGATTTAGTTCAGCCAAATATTTTAGTCATAAATTAAAGATTCGATAATTATTACAGTATTTAAAAAAATAATTAAATCTAGTTAAAATAAAGAAAGAAAAAATCTTAATTTAAGCTACCTGTATTATTAATATATCAATTACTCCACCAATTTTAGATATTTTAATTGTGCTCCAGTTTCAGATTATTAACTCAACCAAATATTATAATATAAAGAATTCTTTAATTTTTAGTTCACATATAACTCGTCATTTTTTTCTTTTTATTTGTTTATTAATTAAGCTACAGATTACTACAACACTTGACCATAAACAAATTCACATTTATTTCGGTATGTTATGACATAGCAGTATCGGAAACGCGGCCATTGCTATTCCAACGGCAGTGGCGAACTGGGTGGGTTTCGGTTGTGTTGTCGTGGGTTTGCGCCAGCGCAAAACTACCCTCCACTCTGTATCCGTGGCATGTCAGGCGCCAGTTTTACCCCCGGGATTCTCCACGAGGCCGAAGGTTTGCGAGGCGAACTGGTGTGCACGATTTTTTTTTCTTCTGTTGCAATTTGAGGCCTGCACGACAGAAGCATTGCCTATCGAACGGTCAGGCTGTTGTATATATATCATGAATACGGTAGGTCATGGCACCGCGTGATAGCCAACGATTTAACTTGTGCTTGACACGCGAAGCAATTTATTTTACGGCAATATAGATCTCGACGTCGTTCTCACGAGGATTTTCACTATTGTACCTTTTTAATATCACGTAACCATCGTGAATTTCCATTGGGAGGGTGAGAAATCGATCGATCGATACTAATTGTCGTCCATGGAAAGGACGTAAATGTATTTCATTTATGGCTGAAATTTTTATACGTTGAGTTTTTCTCTGCATTTTTGTTTAATAATTACACTGTTAAAAAAAATTGTTGTGAATTTACAACACATGTGTATGAAGTTTTTTTTTACCAAAACCGTTTATGAAATTTCAACTGCGACGTTGAGTTTTACAAAACAGATGTGTTGTAAAATTCAACGTCGCGGTTGAAATTTCATAAACGGTTTTGGTAAAAAAACTTCATACACATGTGTCGTAAATTTACAATATCTGTGTTGTAAATTTAAAATGGGCTTAAAAACAATTTAAAAAAATAGAATTATTACTCGGGCATTATTTTTTCAGATATATTATGTCATTAGAAATCATTGGCTACAGGTTTTCGCCAAAGAAAATTTTTCGCCTACTCCGGGGTTTGAACCTACAACCTACCTATCTAAGTACCTAACAACGCACGCACGCTACCAACTACGCTATCAACGACTTAGTAGTTTTGGATATAAAACGGTATAAGAGTTATACAACTATTATTCTCTTAACCGTACTTATCATTGACATATTAAAATGTTCAATTGATTGCAGTCAGAGCGTGAAGTGTGTACGGAAATATTTTCAAGTGAACATAATGCATAACGCACCCTACTCATAATCGTTAGGTTGCCGGTTCGAGTCCTGCTGTTACCATTCTTTTTATTGATTTTAATACCTACATCAATGTTACATGTAAACTTCATAAAACCTGTGCCTATCGACAGATATTAATTTTTTACTATTATTGATATTTTCAACAGCGTAATATAAACTTCTATTACAGTAGCAGAACACGAATACAAAAAATTGCGTTCATACGTTTCACTAAAAGTATAACAAATTTCAACCACTGTTTTTTTGTAAAGTTTAAGTTCGGTGCAGAAATTACAAAAAATTGTCATTAATTTATGACTATACTCGAGAAGATTTGTGAAATCCAACGTCATATTGTTTTTCTAAAATACTGAAACTTGAATTCACAAAGGGCGTTCTTACTTTTTCAATACAATTGTTGAAATTATTCACAATGCAGATGATCCTATTGGATATAACGCATGAAAAAAAACTTTGGAAAGCTTAAAGAATTTAAGTGGAAAAATAATAATTTTGTCAAAAAATGATTTTTCAGTACAAACATGACTTGCGCCACCTCTAAATATTTGTTTAAAAATTCAAAGCTGTGTGTTGTAATGTTACTATACCGATACTAAAATTACCGCCGTGTGTTGTAAATTTACTATACGTATAGTAAAATTACGGGTTATTTGGAAATTTACAACACAATGTATGTTAATTCTCATTTACTACACAAAGTTTGTGAATTTAATATACATTGCGTTGTAAATTTCAATATTCGTCTTGTAAACTTACTATAACTATACTAAAATTATCTCCATGTGTTGTAAATTTACTATACGTATAGTAAAATTACGGGTTATTTGGAAATTTACAACACAATGTATATTAATTCTCATTTACTGCACAAAGTTTGTGAATTTAATATACATTGCGTTGTAAATTTACTATACCTATACTAAAATTATCTCCATGTGTTGTAAATTTACTATACGTATAGTAAAATTACGGGTTATTTGGAAATTTACAACACAATGTATATTAATTCTCATTTACTGCACAAAGTTTGTGAATTTAATATACACTTGAATAGTAATTTTCAATATTTGTGTTGTAAATTTCTTTTTTTTTTCAAACAGTGTACGTGAAAGGTATTATTATTAGAATATGAGACGGTAAATTAGAATATAAGAGCCAAAAAAAATTTTTATTAATCAATCAAGCAAAAACATTTGTTAGCCTGGTAAAAAAAATTGTTAGACTGTCAAAAAAAATTTTTAGCCAAATTCTTATATTATCTGAGAATAATTAATAAGTTTTTTCAATTCGAAATGAAAAATGTTTGGCTCAAAGGATTAATAAATACGTTAATTAAGAATAATATTATTTTAAAGGTATAACGTTTTTAATTCGTTAACAAATTCTTATATTTTTTGGAAATAATTAAAGACTTTTTCAATTCGAAATAAAAAAAATGTTTCGCTCAATGGATTAATAAATACAAAAATAATAATATTATTAATAAGGTTTTTAATTTATTAACAAATTTTTATATTTTCTTAAGAGTATCCAAGGACATTTTTACGTGAGAAATATATTTCTTTCAGGGTTTCTTCTTCAAACCTTGAACTCTACGACCAAGAAGCAGACGAAAAGACAGACGAAGAATCGTCTTCTTACAACACTAACTTCCCGTGTGCTGCTTCTTACTTCGTGACATTCTAAAATTAAAATTCCAACGGTGTGTGTGATGCATATAATCTTGGAAGTCCGATTGTGAGCGGGTAAAGAGTGAGGGGAAAAAAGACACGAGGGCACCAATGCATGTATTCTCTTTTCCAGGATGCACTACGTGACTCGCCTTCACGAAAACCTTCTACATATCTCACACAGGCCCTCGCATGTGTTATATTCTGGGAACGAGTTGTAAAGTTTCTTCGCGCTGTCACACCGTCATGATTCGTTGAGTTTCTTTTTTTTTCTCTCGTTTCAATCCTTATCTAAGAAACCTGCTATCACATTTTAAACGGAACTATAACAAAGCCTTGACTGTAACCACATGAGTTATTATCAGGAAACAACACCTGAATGAAAAAATGAAAATAAAAAAAAGGTTGTAAAGTCGGGCCTTGCACATTGCTTCTTCATTTTCCACGTGTAGAACATTGAATTATTTAAAGTTGTCGTTTTATAAAAAGGTTGCAAAGTAGAATGTTGCACGTTGCTTATTCATTTCTTCGGCTTTTTACGAAGCTTCCTCTATGAGGAAGAAAAAATTGATTAATATACTTCCTCATAGAGATAGATTTGTAAAAAGCGAAAAATAATGAGGAAGCAATGTGCAAGGTTCTAATTTGCATCCTGGTTTAAAATCGTGATAAAAAGGCTTGTAATCGGTATTTTCTGAGGTAGAATATGCGTATTGAGAACCATAGTGAAGGCTAAAATTTGATATCTTGAAGAAAAAAAATTTGGTTGTATTTCCGACCGGAAGTCGGATCTGTGAATTCGAGAATCAGAAACGAAAAAAAGTAATTTTTTTAAAATTACGGTAAAAAGACTTTTAAACGGTATTTTCTGAAGTAGAATATGCATCTTGAGAACGATAGTGAAGATCAAAATTCAATATCTTGAAGAAAAAAAATTTGGTTGGATTTTCCGACTGGAAGTCCGATCTATGAATTTAGGAATTAGAAACGGAAAAAAGTCACTTTTTATTAAATCATGGTAAGAAGGCTTGTAACCGGTATTTTTTGAGGTAGAATATCCGACTTGAGAACAATAGCGAAAACGAAAATTTGATATCTTCACGGAGAGAAAAGTCTGTGTGTAGCTACGCGGGTTTCTGTTGTTAATTACTATAACTTGCGTACCGCGGTGACACAAGGGCTTTATCAAAGTTGTTCCTATATACATAGAAGCTTTTACAATGTATATTGTAATCTTTTCGATTTTGCTTTAGTACCATGCTCATTATTTCTATATTAATGCTTCCAACCGAAATTTTACTTATACGTATACGTATGACAGTATTCCCTTATTTATATTTATATAGGACCAATTAGTACATTTTTCGTACTATTTTCAATATAATACTGGAATTAATTATTGAAGGATTTTCTATGCATTCCCTAAAATGTATTAAAGGGAAGGAAGGGGAAATGTATTTAATATGCTTTGCAAGTTAGTGTATAAAAAATGTGAACATTTTTAAAGACGCCATCATATTTTGTAAATTAATTTTGTTTCTCTGTTTGTTGTGTTGAAACTGCAACACGCTAGCCAAAGTAGGTCGATAAGTCAGAGTTGTAACTTATCATATGACAACTCGACCAAAAATACAAATATTGGGCAACTTCACTGTCATGTTTTCGATGTCCCACGAAAGACACTTTTGGGCGAAAAGACTGCTCTTTATATGCACCGCCGTAGATCTTTTCGTTTACGAGAAAAGTCGTGGTTATTCGCCATCTAGCGGCTGAAAACTCACTAAATGTTCTCTGGGTTTGTTTACCATATAAATATGACATGTCAATTTTTCTTATGGTGTATAGTAATTACAACATTTCTTATATACTCTAGATTCACAGTTCTACTTATTTGTGCTGTCGCTAGATGGCGTATTCGTGTACCGATTCTCGTAAATGGGAGTGACTACGAAGGCGCATATAAGCGGGGAGGTTTCATGCCGATTCGTCCTGTGGCATTATACCGCATTGCAATATATCGATTTTTTGTCGCTCTCTTCGGGTTGTTATAAAATAGTAATGACCCAGCGCTTTTGAAGAAAAGAAAGACTTTAAAAAACCTCAAACAACAAACGTATGCTGTTATGAAAATTTTACATTTGTAGTGGATGAATAAATTCGCGATGTCTTCATTAATCATGTTCTTATTTGCGAATCGAAAAAATCCCTACATGTTGATAATCCCAAAGCAGAATAGGAAATTAATACTAATCGACGGTAATAAGTCCCATGTAAATGAAGATTACTCTAATGTTTTCAGCTTTCAAAAAGATACAGATACAACGGATTACTATACTGCGAAGGAATAAGTCATTGTTGTAATCAAGCAAATTTGGGACGATTACTATACGTATCGTAGGCTGTAAATTGTTTATATGAGCTTTTACAATAGAGCCCATGTGTCACCGCCGTGCAATATTTTCTGCGAGTGGCAGCTATATTCGCGGATCCATTTCTCTCCGTGTTGAAGCAAAAAAATTTAGGTTGAATTTTCCAACCGGAAGTCCGATCTGTGAATTTAGGAATCAGAAACGGAAAAAATGTCACCTTTTTTAAAATCATGGTAAAAAGTTTTGTAATCGGTATTTTCTGAGGTAGAATACGCGACTTGAGAACGATAGTGAAGACCAAAATTCGATATCTTGAAGAAAAAAAATTTAGGTTGGATATTCTGATCGAAAATCGGATCTATGAATTCTGAAATCAGACACGAAAAAAAGTCACTTTTTTTAAAATCATGGTAAAAAGGGTTGTAACCGGTATTTTCTGAGGCAGAATATGCAACTTGAGAATGATATCGAAGGCCAAAATTCGACATCTTAAAAAAAAAAGTTAGATTATTTATTAGGTTAATTTAGTATTTGCAAATGTACTAGTTTTTTTTATAATAAAAAAATTAACGGATTGCTTCAAAGACTCAATTTCGAAACACTATAATTTCGTGGGGAAAAAAATTGGACATTTACACAGTCTAGACATTTACATAACCTCGATCATCTGAACTAGGAATAAAAAAAATCGTAGGCGGTTGAGAGAATTAATCAAGATTCTCACACTAAATATTTTATTGGCCTCTATATTAAAGTAGTAAAATTGTCATTCCAGTGTATTAATATATTTATACAGTCCGTCAAAAACAATACTGTATTATGGTAATATGATGTCAAGCATTTTCAAATTATCGAACATCTAATTATTTTCGATTTCCACGTGGATGTTATTAAATTAGTTTTTTTTTAATTATTTAAATCGCACGCAACAGGAAAATTAATTAAGGCCTAAATAATCAGATTCTATGGCTAATCGATAGCTTTTTATCTCACGTGACTTAATTCTATAATTATTATATACAATTTCATTTAACTAAACTAATTTTAAAATTATTTGATACAATTCTGATTACTCAAGTCTGTAAACGTCAATATTTATAATCGTGTCGTCTGTTGAGTCTGTCTCGTATTTTTTTTTTTTCAAAGGGTCAGAAAAAAAAATAGGTCACAAAAAATGTCAGTCACGTTATGGTAAGAAAAGAAAATCTTTAATAACTAAATATTTAAGTCGTCAGAACAAAACGGAAGTTGATTAGATGAAACAATTCTACTTGTTAAAATACTCTAATATTTATGGTACGAGCCAATAGTAATCGTTGATTGCATTTTATCAGTCAGGGGCAAGATATCTTGAAACACTTCATTTTAAGAACTATACCCAATAGCCTCTACTTTTAGTAGTTTAGAATCTACGAATTTCAATCAATTATCGATTTGATCCATTGCGTGTACTTGTAAACTCGAGTATGTACATCCGGATAGCCTTTGGCGCATGGTGAGCCCCAAGATGCTATTGCTATTTGTATTCCTTCGGCCACCAAAGGACCACCTGAATCACCCTGAAAAAAAAAGAGAACACGTTTTTTAATATTAAAAAACATAAATAATCAGAAATCGACATATTAAATTCCTTAAACTTTAATGTTATTTGACAATTGCTCTCGCAATTTTTTTTTATTTTTATATTTATATTTATATATTATATAATCATATAAAACAATATAATATTTTTATTACGCAGCCTATTTGTCTACCTATTTGTAATAAATGAAAATTGTTTTTTTAAGTATTAGAAAATAAAAAGATATAACAGAAGTGATAAGTATTTATTTTGCTTAATTTATTTATTTTATTTTTACAAGGAAGAACTATTGTTTTTGTGATTGAAAAAAAATATCAAAAAAGCTGTTACGAGTATTGAAATAATTATAAATTATAAATAATAAATACAGAATAATCAGAGATCGTCATATTAAATTCCTTAAATTTAAATATAATTTGACAATTGCTCTCGTCAAATTGCTATATTTATATTTTATATAATGATTTTATATATTAAAAAATAATTATTATAAAAATATAATAATATTTTTAGTTTGCAGCTTATTTTTCTACCTATTTGTGATAAATGAAATATTTTTTTGTTTTATGTAATACAAAATAAAAATATAACACGGAAGTGATTGTAGGAAATACTTATTTTGCTTGATTCATTTATTTTATTTTTACAAGGAAGAACTATTGTTTTTGTGACTGAAAAAAAATGATCATAAAAGCGATAACGCGTATTGAAATAATTTTAAATTGCAAATAATGAATACAACATAATCAGAGATCGACATATTAAATTCCTTAAACAAATGTTATTTGCGAATTTTTTTTTTAAACAACGATTTTTGTTGCTCCCATAATATTTTTAATTTGCAGCCTATTTTTCTACCTATTTGTAATAAATTATACAAATGTTATTTTAAGTAATACAAAATAAAAAAGATAAACCAGAAATTATTATAATTATTATCACTTATTTTTTTTAATTTATTTATTTTATTTTTACAAAGAAAAACTATTGTTTTTGCGACTGAAAAAAAAATTATGAAAAAAGCCATTACGAGCATTAAAATAATTTTAAATTGATTTTAATAGATTACGATTATTCCCAAATAATTTACAATGTTAGGTGAATAAATTGTTTCCTTACGCCTTTTAATTCTCTGGCCAACGACATATATTTTTATTTATGTATTACACTCGGCAAGCTCGGGGTCTTTATTCAATTTGCACGTGTAATTGGATATTGTTTTTACTGGGTTCCCTTGAAAAAAAAAGAAATGCATGAGATGTAAAAGTACTCACGTAGCAGACACCTTCACCCTCTACTGTGAGGGTGCACACGTGACCCCGTCCAACTTTAGAGAAGATTGAGTGACAAGACGACGTATCAATGACAGTCAGTTCGATCACCTGCAGGTCGTTGTGATTCACAACGTCAATCTACAAAGGAAGAAAATTTTATAATTATATTTTCGTACATTATTATTTTTTATATTTTATATTTCATAATTATATTTTCCAACATTATTATTTTTTTTATATTGTATATTTTATAGTTATATTTTAGTTCAGAAATGATGATGTGATGAATTCCTAAAAATCTGAAAAAATCCTAAGCAATCCGAGTTTACATAAATAAACGTTTGATCAGGCGCTTGTAGTGATTAATTTTTTAAAATATTTTTTAATAATTTTTTTAAATAAAAAAAAGGATGCAAAGTAGAACTTTGCACATTGCTTCCTCATTAATTTTCATTTTTCGCAACGCCGCCTCTATGAGGAAGTTTCTTTATTTTATTTTTGGCTTCTTTATAGAGGAAGTTTTGCGAAAGATGAAAATTATTGACGAAGCAATGTGCAAAGTTCTACTTTGCATCCTTATTTTAAATACAAATTAAAGATGTTCGAAAACAAAAATTTTCATAAATTCAAAATTATATAAAATCTAACCCGCTTTATGTATTTCGCTTAAATTCAATACCGATCGTCATTTTTCATTGGTTTATTCGTCAAAAACTGTTTAAACTCATTGTCTAAAAAATTGTGGCAGCTAGAGAACATACAGAGATTTTTTTTTAATTCAATGTCTTATAAAATCTGAACCAATTTACCAATCTTCACCAAATTCGACATCTACTACAACTTGATGTTAATTTTACTTTGCAAAAGATTTGAGTAGGTTTGGTCGAACTTAATTTGAATAAGAACAAAAACAACATTTTTTCGAAAATTCAAAATTTTATAAAATCTAAACAGCTTTATGGATTTCACTCAAATTCGATGCCGATCTTCGGTTTTCATTTCTCTATTTGTCCAGAACTTTTTCATTTAGCTCATTAGCTGAAAAATTGTGAAAGCTAGAGAGCATACAGTCATTTTTCGAGAAATTGAAAATCTTATAAAATCTGAATTTTGTTTGCAACTTTTTCGAAAATGTATACATAGGAAGGGGCGTTGCTCCTCTACCAGCATGCCAAATTTCAGCTTGATTGTCAAAGCCGTTTTCGAGATAAGCTAGAAAATTTTGATATTTAACAATGTATTTTTCAGAATTTTTTTAGATTTTTAAATTATGGCATTCGATATGTCACTTTAAAAAAATATTAAATAAAAAATTTGCATAGAAAAAATAAACAAATAAAAATTTAGTGAATTTCAGGGTCTAACCAATACTGCAAAAAATGATTAGCTAAATCGGGGCGGTCGAGGATCAGACCGAGGTCGAATCGGGATGGAAGGCCCCATATTATGCCCACATTTTTTCTAAACCACTTTTCTCAATATTTTGGATCATTCTGAGTGTCCTGACATGAAAATCTCGAACCAGTACTTTGCGATACTAGTCCGCTTTTACGTACAAGTATCGCATACTACTTTTTATGACGAATGCACGAAAAGTGCCACACTGAAAGAAAAGATTAGTTGCCATAACCAAAAAATGAGTTGGCACAACCAATTGATTATTCTATTTCCCTCACAACTCAAATGGTAGTGTCAACGATTCGAATGGTAGTCCCAACTATTCGAACGGTAGTCCCAATTATTCGAGTGGTAGTCCCAACTATTCGAACGATAGGCGCAACTATTCGAGCGATAGTCGCAACAATTGGATTGGTTAACCTCCCTAACCTCGCGAGAACTAATCGTGAATAGTTGAGGTTACTATTTGATATGGTTGAGACAACTAATTTTTGAGACATTGTGTACAGTAAGTTGGAAACGTAGTTGTCACAACCAAACATTTCTTTCCGTGCAGGTTATGTTGCTGGCCGGGAGCGATAATAAAGGAAAAACGCAAGCGGATGTGCCTATGCGCAGAGTATTTTCGATACGGTTTCAGTATTTTCGACACGCTTCCAGTATTTTCGATGCGCCTTATCGAAAAGCGCCACTTTATGTCGCGGTCGGCCCGCACATAAATTGGCACTTTTCATGCATGAGTTACAAAAAAAAAAATTTTCACGAAAACAAAGCTTTCTCTACCCTTAAGGGATCTTAGTGTGAAAAAAAACTCATCTCCATTGTCAAAAAAAATCTGCAGTGTGAAAAAAAAATCGTTTTTTTTCCGTCTTATCCATTAGTATATACGATCAAAAACATCCTCTCAAATTTTTAAAGCGAAATTCGAAATACTTCGCTATCATAATTTATGGACCTGGTATCGCCGATTAGTCGTAAGTACACAATTTAGGTATATGAAATTTCTACTTCAAAACTTTAAACGCGTTTTTCTCGAAACGACATTTTTCAAAACGGTGGACATTCTCCAGGGAACAGTTTTCAAGCGATGGTTTTCAAATTTTAGGAGAACATTCTTCACGCTACTCTCTATCGTGCTATGGAAGCTTTTTTTAAAAATCTTACCATTTTTTAAAAGAAAAACTGTAGAAAAAACGGCTAAAATCGGTACTTTTTGTTCAAACCACCGCCATTTTGTCAATTTTGATTTTAAAAAAGCCTCCATAGCGCGATAGCCAATCGCATATTAATTAATAATCCTTTGGGTTTTTTTTTTCAGATCAAATTTGTGACCCCTAGGATGTCCACCATGAGGCTATCTTTTTTTATCAACATTATTTTCAACAATTAAAAAAAATATATTTAAACAATAAAAACCGTCTTATAAAAAAGCATTTTCTGTCATTCATGATTACCTTAATACGTCATCAAAATTTCAGATTAATCGGCGTATAGTAACAGTCCGAAAAAAAATCGTGAAAATAGGGTATTTTTTGGTCCGTCACACTGGAAATTTCCCTTAAGCAATAACGTACTAAATATTGGGCATTAAGGGGTTAAACTTACCGCGGTATTACCCCATCCAGTAAAAGTGGCGATGCAATTGCTCTCATCAACGTCTGTCATAGGAAGTCCTATTGGTTTTATTGCGTCGGTATATTCGACATTTTCGGCTACCTTAATGAGACCAATGTCGTTGTCACGTTCACTTTTAGAGTACAGAGGATGAACTTCGACTAGCTCAGTGGAATAAGCTACACCACCACTGATGAGATTGTTGGAACCGAGGACCACTGTTATATCGTGCGGATCGAATTTTACAAGACAATGAGCGGCTGTTAGGATCCAATGATGGTTGACTAACGAACCGCCGCATTTGTGATGACCATTAACACGCAACGAGGCTTGGTAAGGATATGCCATCTCTTCGGCATCTCTGCCTCCCATAACACGACCAAGGGATTTACCTTAAGCAAAAAAAAAAAAACCATATAATTACTTCACTTTTTCAACTGTTTGTTAATTTTTTAAAAGAGATTAATGATTATTTTTAGATTATTTATTTGCTGTCTTCTTTTATTTCTTTTTTTTATATATGGGATAGAACACGTCAAGGCGGCCACACGAATTTTTCATTTCAATAAAAAGTTTTCAAATTTCTTGAGGATGTTGGTCTGGCTGAAAATAAAAGTTTCAAATTTTTTCAGATTTTTTTATTGCATATTTCAGCCGTTACAAATAACTGAAAATAATAATCATTAATTTGTTAACACCAAAACTACGGCTCTCGCAAAAAAATCATGTTAACAAAAAATTTAAGGTATCTAACGTTCTTTTCAACAAATTTTTTTGCGAATTTTCCTACTCCGTTTTATGCTATTTTTCAATTAAATAATATTAAAATTTTTTTTTTCTTCGAAACTGCGTTCTCGATTCAGATGAGATTTTTACATTTTATTCCTTAATATGTTAAGAATCTGAAAAAAAATGGCGAGATGGGCGGCGACTTCGTTTCACAGTTACAGCTCTTCGAATGATCGAACATAACGGTAATCTAATGTGTAATTGCTCTCTGCGTTCAACAGGGTTGAGACTGTCAAGAGAAAAAATCTAAAGCCCGCATCACTTGTTTATTTTTTTGTTATTTTAAATAAAAAAATTTTTTTAAATAAGGTTAATTGGCAAATTCCCCCATACCTGTCGTTAACACTTTGTGTTCACAACGCAGAATGATGGTCGTGTAACATTGAGCACGTGAATATTGAACTCAAGAGATATTCATTCACCACGTTTTGCTAATTTTCGATTGATCAAAAAAGAGCACGATGATGAATTACGTGTCATCAGGAAAAAAGTTTCAATTCCTTCAGTCGATAAAATAAATGTATTAAAAAACCCAAAAATTGAAGAGGGAAAAATATCCGATGCAAAAATGCAGTGCGGGCTTTAGAATTATTATGTAGACAGTCTGTTGAACGTACAGAGCAATTACACAGTAGATTGCCCTGGTATTCGATCGTTTGAAGAGCTGTAACAGTGGAATGAAATCGCCGCCCATCTCGCCAATTTTTTCTCAGATTCTAGATATATTAAGGAACAAAATGTAAAAATTTCAGCCGAATCGGGAACGCAGTTTTGGAGAAAAAAAATATTATAATTTTATTCCATTGAAAGATAGCATAAAACAGAGTAGAAAGATTTTGCAAAAAATTTATTGAAAAGAACGTTAAATACCTTAAATTTTTTATTCACGTGATTTTTTTGCAAGAGCTGTAGTTGTGGCGTTAAAAAATTAACGATTATTATTTTCAGTTTTTTGTAACGGCTGAAATATGCAATAAAAAAATCTGAAAAAATTTGTAATTTTTGTTTTCAGCCAGACCAACATCCTCAACAAATTTGAAAACTTTTTATTGAAATTAAAAATTCGTGTGGCCGACTTGACGTGTTTTACCCCATATATATTTTAATTTTTTGAAATTATTTTTTTTATTATCATTTGCTGTATTTTTGTTTATTTTTTTATTTTTATTTTTATATATATATATTTTTATTTTTTTTTGTACTAAAAATATTTTTCTTAATATTTCTGTAAAGCTTTGTGCAATAAATATCAATAGAAAAGGATTTATTTCAATATGCTTATACAAATATTGACTAATTAACGTTGATTTCCGAAGCGGTACGTTTTTATTTTTAGATTTTCCGAAAAATAATCCATAGTTCAATATCGATCTTAAAGAGAAATATCTTATTCTCTTCCTTGAATAACGCTTTAAAAATTCACCGTACGGATTTTTGATATTGCCAATTGTTCAGAAATTATAATCATTCGTTTATAAAAAAAATTCTTTTCGTTCGGTAAATAGACAGTAGTTTTCAAACCATCAACAATATAAAAAAATCTAGACGATCAATCGATACAACAATCTTTAAGGTCAAGAATGCGCCAACCCGCATTAAAATCGATATTGATTTACCGATTTCCGATCTAAAAAACTAACCAAAGACGTACCTTCTCCGAAGTTAACATTAATTAATAAACATTTTTGTAAATCCATCACTATTAATATTTTTTCACATTAAGGATACATGATGTAACACAAATTGTTGTCCATTAATACTATTTGATGCACAGAAGTGATCACAAAAATTTCGCACTTTTCAAATTATCGATAAAGCTCTTCAGCCTCTTTAATTTTTTTTTAGGTCACAATGATTATCTTTCGTAATTATTTTGCAACGAAAGCTAAACTATTTTTTCCTCCCCTAATAAAATGATAAACTATTTCAGGAACACTTGGAAAAATTACCATTTGCAAAATTGTCGAGGAGACAAAACGTGACGAAAAACAGTGAAACTCTTAAGGCAAACATATTGTTTCCTCGCGTGTATCGCATAGACTTCTGCACGATGAAATGAGCAATGCCGATCTTCGTATTTATACGCAGCTACTATCAGATCGTGCATCGATATATGTTAGTGTGATTCACTCACCCATTTTTGCGATTTAAGTTTGTAAGTGTTTTCGTTTCATCGACAGTATTGAACTTGGCGCATATCAGTAAAATCCTCATTCGATCAGCCCACGCGCGTTTGCCACGTTTGGGGCGATTAGAGATATTGGATATACACTTTCCTCCCATTTTTAAGTGCCAATCTCCGAAAATATTACACAATGAGTAGTAAGAATTTGCAAAAGAATGCTTGTGGATATAGATATGAACTCATGTTCTAAAGTATTATAATTAAGATAACCTTAAGAGTTGATTGGAGGAAAATGATCATTTCTGTTATTAGAATTTGTATGTCTAACATTTGTATGCAACAATCAAGTTGATATGCTATCAGGGCTAAGAGAAATGGAGGAATTCGTGAAATATACATTTTAACCCTTTTTGAACCTTTTAAGGGTTGATAGGGGCAAAATCGTAAATTATGTTTTTAAGTATTCGTATGGGTTACATATGGGGCATTCCATCCATGTTTTCATGAAAACATTTTTTCTCGATATTTTTATGTCAAATTACTCAGAATGGTCCAAAACATCGAGAAAAGTGGTCCGAATGTATGTATGTGTTGCCAAAAATTGATTTAACTGTAACTTTTAAACTATTCGATCGAATCAGTTCCAATTTAAACAACATATACAGTACTGCCTAATCTTTAATTGGTATACATTTCGGAAAAATCGATTGACATATTTCATTTTTATAAGAATTTTTTAATTTTGAAAAAAGTACGTAAATGCTCTAGCACAAACGAATTTTTAGCTACCGGGCTTAAACTTCGTATTAAAATTCAACAAAGTGATGCGACCTTTGATATTGACTTTGGGCCAAATCGGTAAAGTGGTTCGGTTTTTATGAGATTTTGAATTTTCCAAAAAAATTTCGTTTTGCTCTAATTCAGGTAAAATTTCAATAAATCATCTGAAATTTTTTACACTGGAACAATAACATTCAGCCCTGCTGCGTTCCAAATTTGGTGATGATCGGTAAAGCGGTTCGGATTTTACATTAATTTGAATTTTTTTAAAATTGACTGGTGTCGCCCTGGATTTCGTAAAAAATCAGAAAATAAGAATAAAATAAAACAAGGATGCAAAGTTGAACCTTGCACATTGCTTCCTCATTATTTTTCGCTTTTTACAAAGCTTCCTCTATGAGGAAGTCAACAATGATTAACATACTTCCTCGTAGAGTTAACTTTGTAAAAAGCAAAATATAATGAGGAAGCAATGTGCAAGGTTCTACTTTGCATCCTTTTTGTAGAATTGGTTAGGCCCTTAAATGCACCAGATTTTTATTATTTATTTTTTCTGTGCAAATTTTTTTTTTTTATATTTTTTTTAAAGAGGACCAAAATTTGTAAAAATTTTAAAGTGACTCAGAATTTTCTAGCTTATAGCTAAAGTGGGCAAGATTTTTCTTCGTATAGTTTTTAAGTTTCTTTTTTATTTACAAAATTATTTAAAAAATATTTTAAAAAATCAATCTACTATGGACGACTTGTGAAACATTTCTGTATATGACACTGGATTTTTTCAGATTTTTTAATTTTGACATGCTGGTGCTAGAATGTGGCTTGTATGGTGCTTGAATAGCCTTAGTTCAGAAAAATTTGAGGAATTCCAAAAAAAAACCCGAGTTTACATAAATAAACGTTTGACCAGTCACCTGTGGTAGATGAATTTTTTTTTATTTAAAGAAAACATTTTTAATAAAAAAGCTTAAAAACTGTAAGAAGAAAAATCTAGCCCAGTTTGGCTATAGGCTAGAAAATTTTGATATTCAACAATGTATTGTTCAGAATTTTTGCAGATTTTAAAATTATGGCATTCGGTATATCACTTTAAAAAAATAATTTAAAAAAAAATTTGCATAGAAAAAATAAAAAAATAAAATCTGGTGCATTTGAGGGTCTAACCAACCCTTCAGAAAATTAAGAGCCAAATCGGGGAGGTCGATGGTTAGACTCAGGTCGGATCGGAATGGAATGCCTCATATGTATGCAAAAAGGAAATCGATATGTTATCAGGTCGAAGAGAAATTGATGAAATGGTAAAAACGTATTTTAACCGTTTTCGTCCCCTTAAGGGTTGATTGGGGAAAAATCCTGAATTACATTTTCAGGTATTTGTATGGGCGACATGTGTAAGAAAAAACGAAGTCTATATGTTATCAGCGCTAAGAAAAATGGAAGAAATCGTAAAAAATATATTTTAACCCTTTTCGTCCCTTTAAGGCAAAATCCAGAATTATGTCCCATATGTTTATCAGGTTGAAGAGAAATTGGTGAAATGGTAAAAACATATTTTAACCGTTTTCGTCCCCTTAAGGGTTGATTGGGGAAAAATCCTAAATTACATTTTTAGGTATTTGTATGGGCGACATGTGTAAGGAAAAACGAAGTCGATATGTTATCAGCCCTAAGAAAAATGGAAGAAATCGTAAAAATATATTTTAACCCTTTTCGTCCCCTTAAGGCAAAATTCAGAATTATGTTTTTTTTCGGTATTTATATGGGTAACCTTCATGAGTAAAAATAACGTCCATATCTTATCAGGCCAAAAAAAAATTAAGATAATCGTAAAAACGCAAAGGAATGTATTAAAGCAGTAACTTAGAATATCGTTGCTTAAATTCGGGTTTGTGAATCGGTCACTTAAATTCGTTTCTAAATTGGCTAATGATGCAAAAACTATGGAGCAATGGCCTTCTTGATATAATATTCTACGATGAACTAATCCTCGCATGATAATCTTAATTCTCTTTGAAAATGATTGATCGATTTTTCTGTCTTTTTATCCCTTCCAATTCGTTCGATAGATTATTAACCGTGAGTCAAGGTTCATTTCTTGCGAATTAGCTGTTGTGCCAAATGTCACATGGTTTTTATTATTTCTGATGTATTATCGTCGCAACAGGGATTATATATGTACACAAATTAACTCTTTGTTTCATTGTTCTTTATCTCATCGTTTATATGTCGTTAGTAAGCAATTAGCGCTTCTGTAATCCAGCAAAAAACCAAGAATGTTGGTGATTCACTGTGGAATAATTTCAGTAGATACACGAGATGCATCGCTCGATTATAATCAATGCAATGTGCAACTCGTGGATTACAAGAAAATAATTAAATAATTTTTTTTCTTTATTAATTACTATTGTTCTTGTATTTTTTTAAATCGATACAGTCCATTTTTATAGATCCAGGAAATTGACCAATCTCGATTGAAATCAGTGCAACACGTGGACTACAAGAAATAACTTAAATAATATTTTTTTTCGTTCTTCATTATTATTGTTCTTGTATTTTTTTATCGATCCAATCCTTGTAGCTGTGAACTCTGGTAAAAACGTCCGGACGACCCTTGGCACATGGTCTACCCCAAGACACAACACCAATTTGCACGTCATCCGCCACTAACGGTCCTCCAGAATCACCCTATTAAAAAAAAACAATAAGGGATTATTGACAGTTGAATTAAGAATTAAAAAAAATTTCTATGTCTTTAAAAAATAGTTTGAACGACTAAGAATAATATGCAAAAGGTTTCATGTAGATGTTTGAAGTATTTTTTCAGTTATAGCTTTTGGAGCGAAGTAAGAACGAATTCTTACTGTCGCTCAGTTTTGAACTGATCCGTAATTATTAATTTAATATATTTATTTCTCATAGTTTCACACAAATAAAAAAAATACCCGACTAAATACAGGAGGGTGACTAATTAATAAATTGGGTAAATACAAGATTGTGAAATAATAAGAGCACAAAAAAAAACCAAAATAGTAAAAAAAAAAAAGTTATTTTACAATTTCTTATAAATTCAATAGAAAACTTTATTTCCCTTACGAAATTCATTGCTGTATTATTACGGATATATATGATTTAAAAGATTATTTTCTAGCTAAAAAATTTCATATTTTTTCAACGATTAAAAATAGCAAAATTATTTTTTTTTTGTTGCTTTTATTGAATAAGTTATATATCTTTTTGAAAAAGATGCATATTATGGCAAATAATGCTCTATTGAATCAATTGAACGACACATTTTTATTAAACGAAATAATTAAGGTTTTAAACCTGATAGTGAGTTGTATACAAATGAAAATGAGTCAGGCAGAATGCATCACAAGAAAGAAAATGCATGTTTAAGATGCCGGATGAATTAACAGTACCCACATACATTTAATTGTAACGGATTGAATGACCCTAGCTATGGTACACTGTTTTTCCACGCGGTCGCGAGAAAAATACAAAGAGCAAAAGACTCTATAAACTCTCTCAAGGGGGTGCACTCAAAGCACTCGCTTAAGCCTCGAGTGTGCACACTTACGTGACAAGCCCCTTCGCCTTCCTTGTTTAGTGTGCATATGTTGTCGTTAGTGATGCGGAAACTCGCGTTCAGACATTCACGTTGTTCTATTACTTTGAGGGTTATGTGCTGCAATTCGTTTGGTATTTTCCCAGGATGCTGTAACGATGGGAAGGAAATATCTTACCACTCAATTTACGTAAATCTTAAATTAATTAAAAAATAAAACATTCACACAAATATTCACACAAACATTCACACAAACATTCACACAAACATTCACACAAACATTCACACAAACATTCACACAAACATTCACACAAACATTCACACAAACATTCACACAAACATTCACACAAACATTCACACAAACATTCACACAAACATTCACACAAACATTCACACAAACATTCACACAAACATTCACACAAACATTCACACAAACATTCACACAAACATTCACACAAACATTCACACAAACATTCACACAAACATTCACACAAACATTCACACAAACATTCACACAAACATTCACACAAACATTCACACAAACATTCACACAAACATTCACACAAACATTCACACAAACATTCACACAAACATTCACACAAACATTCACACAAACATTCACACAAACATTCACACAAACATTCACACAAACATTCACACAAACATTCACACAAACATTCACACAAACATTCACACAAACATTCACACAAACATTCACACAAACATTCACACAAACATTCACACAAACATTCACACAAACATTCACACAAACATTCACACAAACATTCACACAAACATTCACACAAACATTCACACAAACATTCACACAAACATTCACACAAACATTCACACAAACATTCACACAAACATTCACACAAACATTCACACAAACATTCACACAAACATTCACACAAACATTCACACAAACATTCACACAAACATTCAGAAAAACATTCACACAAACATTCACACAAACATTCACACATTCACACAAACATTCACACAAACATTCACACAAACATTCACACAAACATTCACACAAACATTCACACAAACATTCGCACAAACATTCACACAAACATTCGCACAAACATTCGCACAAACATTCGCACAAACATTCACACAAACATTCACACAAACATTCACACAAACATTCACACAAACATTCACACAAACAATCACACAAACATTCACACAAACATTCACACAAACATTCACACAAACATTCACACAAACATTCACACAAACATTCACACAAACATTCACACAAACATTCACGCAAACATTCACACAAACATTCACACAAACATTCACACAAACATTCACACAAACATTCACACAAACATTCACACAAACATTCACACAAATATTCACACAAATATTCACACAAACATTCACACAAACATTCACACAAACATTCACACAAACATTCACACAAACATTCACACAAACATTCACACAAACATTCACACAAACATTCACACAAACATTCACACAAACATTCACACAAACATTCACACAAACATTCACACAAACATTCACACAAACATTCACACAAACATTCACACAAACATTCACACAAACATTCACACAAACATTCACACAAACATTCACACAAACATTCACACAAACATTCACACAAACATTCACACAAACATTCACACAAACATTCACACAAACATTCACACAAACATTCACACAAACATTCACACAAACATTCATACAAACATTCACACAAACATTCACACAAACATTCACACAAACGTTCACACAAACGTTCACACAAACGTTCACACAAACGTTCACCCAAACGTTCACACAAACATTCACAAAAACATTCACACAAACATTCACACAAACATTCACACAAACATTCACACAAACATTCACACAAACATTCACACAAACATTCACACAAACATTCA
Source organism: Ephialtes manifestator (assembly GCA_963970395.1). NCBI lineage: Eukaryota > Metazoa > Arthropoda > Insecta > Hymenoptera > Ichneumonidae > Ephialtes > Ephialtes manifestator. The sequence continues at coordinate 19,431,474 of OZ019979.1, forward strand.
CACAAACATTCACACAAACATTCACACAAACATTCACACAAACATTCACACAAACATTCACACAAACATTCACACAAACATTCACACAAACATTCACACAAACATTCACACAAACATTCACACAAACATTCACACAAACATTCACACAAACATTCACACAAACATTCACACAAACATTCACACAAACATTCACACAAACATTCACACAAACATTCACACAAACATTCACACAAACATTCACACAAACATTCACACAAACATTCACACAAACATTCACACAAACATTCACACAAACATTCACACAAACATTCACACAAACATTCACACAAACATTCACACAAACATTCACACAAACATTCACACAAACATTCACACAAACATTCACACAAACATTCACACAAACATTCACACAAACATTCACACAAACATTCACACAAACATTCACACAAACATTCACACAAACATTTACACAAACATTCACACAAACATTCACCCAAACATTCACACAAACATTCACACAAACATTCACACAAACATTCACACAAACATTCACACAAACATTCGCACAATCATTCACACAATCATTCACACAATCATTCACACAATCATTCACACAATCATTCACACAAACATTCACACAAACATTAATACAAACATTCACACAAACATTCACACAAACATTCACACAAACATTCACACAAACATTCACACAAACATTCACACAAACATTCACACAAACATTCACACAAACATTCACACAAACATTCATATAAACATTCACACAACATTGTACTTGTACTTAATTATTATGTAGATAGAAACACTTTGAGGTACAAGAAGTCACTTCTTATTTAATGACGAATAAATTTACCTCCGTTTTACCCCAACCCGACAAAACTGCCGGATAGTCGGATTTCTTGAACCTTTCGCTGGCGAGAGCCACAGGTTTCACTTTGTCGCCGTAGACAATGTCCTTGTCTACGTGGATCAATCCTATGTCGTGTCTAATAAGCAAACTCAAGTATTTCTCGTGTGGAATTATTCGAACCGATTTGTACTTATCTCCACCGTGGTCCAAATAATTCGTTCCCGTCACAACTGTTATTGCAGTGTCGTTAAAGCTAAAAAATGAAAAATTATCTTTTAGCTACGAACGTATTTTAATTACGATCCTACAATATTCACTAAACTGCAGGAACGGCCATTTTTCGAAACAACTTTTAAAATAATAATTTCAAAATTCGGGAAAAAATATTCTAAAATGTAGAATCACATTAAGAATGCATCCTACTTTTTTATTTCATGAAAGAAAAAACAGGTAAAAAAATGTACTGTAAGCAAAATTAAATTATAAAATTAACAGTTCAGTTGTTAGAGGGTTAAGTTTAATAACTATTTTTCCCAATATTTTACATAAATAAATAAAGATAATATAATTACGATTGTAAGCAGTGAGCAGCTGTGAGGATCCAACGTTTTTCGATAATAGAACCACCGCAGAAATGTTTATTGTCGAGTCGCAAAGACACTTGATAAGGAAATTGACCATCTTCAGCTTTGAAGCCTCCAACAATTTTTGTTTGCGCCTCTTCATCTGCAATAAAAAATTGAACCTATTATTTTCTAACTATTATTACTGATTTTGTAACTATTATTTTCTGATTTTATGTTTTATGCCAAAATTATTCAGATGTTATGTTTTTCGCCAGAATTTTTCTGTTTTTATGTTTTATGCCAAAATGTTTATGATTTTATGGTTTATGCCAAAATTTTTCAGATTTTATGTTTTATGCCAACATTTTTTTCATTTCATGTTTTATGCGAAATGTTTCTTATTTTATGGTTTATGCCAAAAATTTTCTGATTTTATGTTTTATGTCAAAGTTTTTCTGCCTGTTACCAGATGCCATGGACATCCCGAAGATGGTGCATAAAATAAGAAGCTGCAACATTTTGTCGCACGTTAACTGGTTCAAAACTTATTTTACACTGATCTATTTGTGAGTTTTAGGGAATACTATATATAGTAGCGACAAGAGCAGCAAAAAAATACTCAAGAATCATGGGGTACGATATATCTAGCCTAACGCATACGATATTTAAATTTGGGTCAGATTGTGGTGCAGGAAGGATCGCTCAATAGCACCTTGTAATGTATCTCGCGTACAAACGACAAACCGACAATTTCTCTCAACGATATGGCAATACATACACAGGTGTATATGTGTAATAATCGCCATCAAGGAAGTGATTATACGACGGGAAATCTTAATGGCAAAAAAAACCTCGGGGATATGTGATACAACGTACGCACGTATTTTCAACGATTCGAATAATTTGTTTTAAACTATTCTAATGACCACAATACGCAATAGTGAATATAATTTCTGTAGGTCATCGGATTTTTTTTGTCTCGAAATATTTGTGCGCTTTCTTATAGAAATAGTTTGATTTTGGTGAAAAAAAATTTACATTTTTATTTCTGATTACGAAATTTTTTATTATTTTGCTATATGAGAGATTTTTCAAATAATGGACAGTTTTTTAAATTTTCTAAAATGGACAGGACATTTTACAAATAAAAAAATCTTGAAACAGAAATTCAACAAATAACTATTCAATACTAATTCTTCATTTGTTAACAATCAAAAGCCTTTTTATAAGAGAATATATAGCTAATTTCAAATTTTGGTGTTTTATGGGGTGTGAGAAAATATTATGAGAAATTAATCGCCAAGAATTTATTTATTTTCCATAACATTTACACAAACATTCACACAATAAGAAATATTTGTATGCTTTCTTATAGAAATAGTTTGATTTTGGTGAAAAAAAAATTTACATTTTTATTTCTGGATACGAAAATTTTTATTATTTTGGAACATGAGAGGATTTTCAAATTATGGACAGTTTTTTTAATTTTCTAAAATGGACAGGACATTTTACAAATAAAAAATTCTTGAAACACAAATTCAACAAATAACTATTCAATAACAATTCTTTATTTGTTAACAATTGAAAGCCTTTTTATAAGAGAACATATAGCTAATTTTAAATTTTGGTATTTTATGGGGTGTGGGAAAATATTATGAGAATTTAATCGCCAAGAATTTTTTTATTTTCCATAACATCTACACAAACATTCACACAATAAGAAATATTTGTATGCTTTCTTATAGAAATAGTTTGATTTTGGTGAAAAAAAAAATTTACATTTTTATTTCTGGATACGAAAATTTTTATTATTTTTCGACATGAGAGATTTTTCAAATAATAGACAATTTTTTAAATTTTCTAACATGGACAGGACATTTTACAAATAAAAAATTCTTGAAACACAAAATCAACAAATAACTATTCAATACTAATTCTTTATTTGTTAACAATTAAAAGCTTTTTTATAAGAGAACATATAACTAATTTCAAATTTTGGTATTTTATGGGGTGTGGGAAAATATTATGAGAATTTAATCGCCAAGAATTTTTTTATTTTCCATAACATTTACACAAACATTCACACAATAAGAAGTATTTGTATGCTTTCTTATAGAAAAAGTTTGATTTTGGTGAAAAAAAAATTTACATTTTTATTTCTGGATACGAAAATTTTTATTATTTTGGGACATGAGAGATTTTTCAAATAATGGACAGTTTTTTTGATTTTCTAAAATGGACAGGACATTTTACAAATAAAAAATTCTTGAAACACAAATTCAACAAATAACTATTCAATACTAATTCTTTATTTTTTAACAATTTCAATTTTTGGTATTTTATGGGGTGTGGGAAAATATTATGAGAATTTAATCGCCAACAATTTGTTTATTTTCTATAATGAACAGCACACTTCAGAATTAAAAGAAATTTCAAAACACAAATTTAACAAATGTCTATTCAATACTAAGTTTCGATTTATCAATAATTAAAAGCCTTTTTATAAATGAACAGATAACTAATTCCAAATTTTTTTAACTCTATGAACGGTTCATGATTTTTGCTATCCAATCAAGATATGCATAAACACGAGTGTATATATCAGGGTAACCAATGGCGCAAGGCCGTACTTGAGATGCGATGCCAATTTGAACTCCTTCAACTACAAGAGGACCACCCGAATCACCCTGAAAAATGGTGTGATAATTTTTTTTCATTTTTCGTTAAATTATTCGATGTCTTTATATGACAATTCCGTGAATAACATGAAAATTTTACTTACGTAGCAAAGACCTTCGCCTGATTTGGTAAATGTGCAAATTTGCTTGCCGGTTATCGTCGGCATTTTACGCTTACATTGCTTCGTGTCTATAAGTTGCAATTCGATTTCTTGCAGAGAATCAGGTATAGTTCCGTCCTAAATGGAAAAAAAATGATTTATTTTCTAAATATTAGGTGTAATGCACCCAAAAAAATTGATGGTAAATTCAACTATACACATGTTTCCCTGAGACGACAACCATGTTTTTATGGTTGCTGTAACAATAAATAATGCATCTAGCAACTAAATTATGGCACGTTTCATTATTTTTATAGTAGAACTTACTATATTTAGCAAGTTGTCGCATTTATTTTTCTCAGTGTGTGTTTGTTTTTATATATCAATTTTTGTAGTTCGCGATAGATACTTGGTTTCATTTGCTACTTTGAAACTCGAATTATTGTAAGATCAACAAAAAACCAAACCCGTGTGAAAAATCGAACTAAAAAAAGGTATAATTATTTTAGTGACAACTCTAATATGTTTTGGCAAAAACTGTAATAAAAAAAGATGCAAAGTAGAACTTTGCACATTGCTTCCTCATTAATTTTCATCATTCATTTCACTGTTGGCTTCCTAATAGAGGAAGCTTTGCGAAAGATGAAAATGATTGACGAAGCAATGTGCAATGTGTTCAACTTTGCATCCTTATTTTAAATACAAATTAAAGAAATACGAAAACAAAAATGTTCATAAATTCAAAATTCTATAAAATTTAAACCGCTTTATGTATTTCGCTTAAATTCAATACCGATCGTCATTTCCATTGCTTTATTCGTCAAAAATTGTTTAAGCTCATTATCTAAAAAATTGTGGTAACTAAAGAACATACAGAGATTTTTTGAAAAATTAAATGTCTTGTAAAATCCACTTTACCAATATTCACCAAATTCGATATCTATAACAACTGGATGTTAATTTTACCTTGCAAAAGATTTGAGCAGATTTGGTCGAACTTAACTTGAATAAGAATGAAAACAAATTTTTTTCGAAAATTCAAAATTTTGTAAAATCTGAACCGCTTTATGGATTTCGCTCAAATTCAATACCGATCTTCATTTTTCATTTCTATATTTGTCTAGAACTATTTAACTCATTAGCTGAAAAATTGAGGAGACTAGAGAACATACAGACATTTTTCGAAAAATTGAAAGGATTATAAAATCTGAATTTGGTTTTAAATTTTTTCGAAAATGTATACATAGGAAGGGACGTTGCTCCTCTACCAGCGTGCCGAATTTCAGTTTCATTGTTAAAGCCGTTTTCGAGATATAGCGGTTTAAATTTTGCAAGCGTGCCACACACACACATACAACACTGTTAAAAAAATCTGTACTAAAAAATACAAAAGTGTTGGAAGTTTTTTTGCAGATACCGTATATGAAATTTTGTATACATGTGTATATGAAAAATCATAACATTTAAAGGAATATTACAATTCAGCGTTATTAAGATTTAATGTCAATATGACCATATGCATAAACTGTGCATTAAATTTCATAAACATGTATGATGAATTTTCATATGAGCGGTATCTGAAAACTCAAGCACATATGTGTTGGAAATTTAAAGTGGACATAAAAACAATTTAAAAAAGTAGAAATATTATTCGGTCATTATTTTTTCAAACAAATTATGTCATCAGAAATTGTTGGATATTGGTTTTCGCCACAGAAAATTTTTCGCTTACACTGGGGTTTGAACCTACGACCTACCTACCTAAGTACCTAACAACGCACGCACGCCATCAACTACGCTATCAACGACTTAGTAATTTTGGATATCTAAATGGCATAAGAGTTGTATAACTATTATTCTCTTAAGCATACTTATAATTGACATAACAAAATATTCAATTGATTGCAATCAGAGCGCGAAGTGGGTTGGAAATATTTTCAAGTGAACATAATTTTTGGACGAACGGAATCTTTTTCTCACGAGGAAGTTCAGGTATCCGGATTTTCGAAAAAATTATATCCACAGACCTGTGAAGTTCTAGCAACAAATATAAATCAAACATAAATTTGCCGCAATAGCAGCGCGAGATGCTCCAGTGTTTAAAAAAATCGATTTTGGAAATCTCGAGTAACTTATCAGAAGTCGATGCTAAGTAATAAGTGTTAGCGATCTAGTGCGGGTTTTTTTTTCGTTATTGGAAAATGTGTATTAAATTTCAAATCAGTCACTAAAAATCCAAAAAATTCATGTTGATTTTCATGTACTAATATAGTAATGATTGATTTAGTAACCATGTGTTATAATTTTATATCACCGGATTGGTAAAATCCATACACGCATATTAAATTTACTGTGCAACTATATTAATGTTTATTTTCGATACCGAGTTTTGTAAATTTCTCACACATTTGTGTCGCAAAAACACAAACATTTTGCAAAAAGTAGTACACCTATGTGGACAAAACTGCAAATACTTTGACGGGTATTTTTCAACATTAGTAACTGAAATTTTGATAACTTTGATCTTAAATTTAATGCGACAATTTGTATTAAATTTCAAATCGGGCACTAAAATTCCTAAAATGCATGTTGATTTTCATGTACTGATTTAGTAATTATTGATTTAATAATCATGTATTGTAATTTTCTATCACCGGATTATCGAAATTCATTGATCTGTATTAAATTTATTATGCAAACATATTAATTTCGGTTTCCTAAACCAAGTTTTACAAAATTCATACACGTTTGTATAGGAAAAACGCGAACATTTTTTACAGTGTACATCCGAACATTTTATCTAAACTACTTTTCTCGACGTTTTGGACCATTCTGAGTGTCCTGACATGAAAATCTCGAAAATATTTTTTTTTAAAGAAAACAAAGCTTCCTCTATGAGGAAGCAAAAAAATTCATGTCTAAATGTATGTTTTTCTGCTCTTTACGGATTGTTACCAATTTTCTAGCAAATAAAAAAAATCTTATACAAAATTTTAATCAATGTGTTGTATATTTTTGGGGGATACTACGATATCCGAGACCCCAAGATTTGACGGTGGTTTCCGGTAGTACTTTTCGTGGGGAGTAAAAAAGTTCATATGGACTATGGTCCTAACTGCCTTAGTTTCCGAGATATGAATTTTAAAAAATTTTATTTGGTAAAAATATATGACATTTTCGTGTGTAACTTTTCTGTACGATTTGATTTAAATTTGGTAGATTGTGATTATTGAGGATGCCTTTCAATGACCTTGGAGTGGGGTCCAGGGGCGAAGCCCCTGGTGGGGTGCAGGGGCCAAGCCCCTGCTCGGGGGGTTCGGGGGGCGAAGCCCCCCGATATAAAAAAAAAAAATTCAAAAAGCTCTCTTTTAATAATTTTTATTTTAGTTATTCAATAAACAAAACAAAACATTGAATTCAAAGAAACAAAATAATAATAGAAAAAACAAAAAACCTTTTTTGTTTATATAAAAATCAAATTCTGGCGCCCCGGAAATAGTAATACTACCCATTTTTTTACACTATATTAAAATCTTAAAAATTCCATATCTCGGAAACTAAAAGAGATAGGACTATAGTTCATATGAACTTTTTTGTTCCTTATGAAAAGTACTACCGGAAACCAGTGTCAAATATTGGGGCCTCGGATATCGTAGTACTGCCTATTTTTGCATAATCCTGTTTCATCGCTCACAAAGCAACGAAATATACTCACGTTAGTTCGTCCCCAGCCTGAAAATGTAACAGGAGTTTTTTCCTCGTTAATGTCTTTAGTGGATAGTGCGATTGGCTGAATTTTATCGGTGTAAACAATTTTTTCGGAAAGTCGAATGAGGCCAATATCGTCGTGGGTTGGACTGTTCGGATAATCTTCGTGGATGATTAGTTCTTCTGATTGGTACTGAGTGCCAGGTTCGCTTAGCTTATCGGTGCCAGCTTTGATGGTTATTTTTTCAGGTGCTTTACTGAAAATAAACAAAAAACACGATGAAATTATTTTTTATCTGAATTTAAATAAAATATGTGTTGACCTGTTTTATCTAACTTACCTAGCAATGCAATGAGCGGCTGTGAGGATGTAATATTCATTGATGATGGAACCACTGCAGAAAAAACGTTCGTCCCAAGACCACAAAGAAACTTGGTAAGGATATTTGCCTTTCGGTGCGTCGAGACCGCCCATTACGCGACGGCTTTTGAACGCTGTAAATAATGAAAGCATTTTTTAAAAATCAATTTGAAACTTAGTTACATGGAATTCGGTTTTTTTCAAATTTTACAAGATTATGAGATTTCCCCTAAAATCTTGAAAAATCTTATCCAGTTCAAGAATATCTGGGAACGTCCTGAAAATTTGTGGATTAACGACAAAATTGTATGTAAACTTAAGGCATTTTGGAAAATCTCTGAAAAGTCATAACATTACGAAAAATGTGGAAAAAGAACGCAAAGTCGTATAAAATCTCGAAATTCGAATCTAGGAATTGTCAATAAATCGTAAAAAATGTTATGCTATTCAGAAAATCTTCCGACAGTGAAAAATGAATAATATTTGTCAGAATTTATTTTTCACCATAGCCAATACACTTTCTAATACATTTGATTACTTTTATGAAAAATCTTGAAAGTACTTGGTAAGAATACTTACCTTTGGGAGTGACAGAACCACCGACTGAGCGAGAACTTGCGGCCGCTGGAAATAATCGAAGCATAAAATTAATTGTTTATTTAAGTCATTTTTTAAGTATTCAAATAAAAAAATTTCATTGCAATCATCGAACTCTCAACTAGTTATGGGAACCACTGAACCAATGCAGTGGGATTTAATAATTTAATAACTTGTACATGGATTTCAGAAATCTCTAAAATCTTGAAAAATCATATTAAATCCTAAACAAATTGAGAAATATATTTAAATCTCGACAAATCACAAAACATTTGAACAAATTGTGGAATCTGGTGAAATCACGAAAAAGGGATTCTTATCTCCTGGAAACTGATAAAAATGTGAAAAATGCTAGAAAATCTGAAATTTTTGTATTAAAAGTGTGGAAGTTTCTACAATCTTGATAATTCATGGGGAATCTCAATAAACAGTTCGAAATTTCTTTCGATTGTTAGCCAATAAAACCTTATTAATTACTGATAAATCTTATTGAAAATCTCGAAAATATTTTAAATCTTAGGAAAACCCTAAAAAATTTTAAGCTACTTGATAGTTGTCACTTAAAAGTTGCGGGTATAACGACAATTTTTTCAAGTGCCCCATGAATTTTCTGGATTTTTTTATTTTGTCACATTTTTGTTTGGGTTATATTTGTTGTCCTTTTTTGGGGGCCAATTTTCCGGGGACCATTTTTCGGAGGGCCATTTTTCCGGGGTCGATTTTTCGGAGGACCATTTTTCCGTGGGCTATTTTTCGGAGGGCCATTTTTCCGGGGTCCATTTTTCGGAGGGCCATTTTTCCGTGGGCTATTTTTCGGAGGGCCATTTTTCCGGGGTCCATTGTTTAGGTGGGCCATTTTTTCGGGAGCCATTTTTCATATTACCAAGTATGCTTACTAAAAAAAACTCCTAATAATAAGTACTTGAAAAAACTTACCATTGACAGCAAGAACGAAGATGAGTACTAACAGACCGACAAACGCCTGCATCATGATTCAATTGGCAGTGCGACTTTTGAGTCGAAGAGCAGTTTCGTCGATCGACTTTGATCGCTCCGTATCGTCTACTCGAAGTGTACCAAGATGGTAACCGTAGAATGATAAATTTTTTGTAAAAAAATTATCCTTATATAGTAATTTCCTGAGTGCGTGGTCCAGAAAATGTACCTCGTAAATTCTTCGGTTTAATAGAGCATAAACTTAGCTGAGTGACATTTTCGGATTATAACAAATATCGTCAATGATATTTTTCGCCTAATGAAGTGTCATAAAATTCTTGAACGATGTTTATGATTTAGGCTTTTGTAATAAGTGTCAAACGTGGAATTATGTACCATAAAAAATATTTTAAATACTCTGAGCTAAATTTATATAAGAAGACAAAAAGTAGAGAAACGATAAAAACCTTTTATAAAAATGTTGCAATTCATTCCACATTACTTCGTCATTATTTTTCGATTTTTACAAAGTTATACCTTTATGAGAAAGTGTGTTGATTGCCCGTGAAGAAATCTTATCAGGGTTCTTCCAAGGCCCCGATTAATATTCCCTAATTCTCTTAGGGGCCTTATGTGGAAGACTCATAGGGTTTCGGAAATGATGGTTACGCTTTTTTCTTCGGGACCTTTAAAGGCAAAATAATGAGGACCTTTTAAGGCTGTCCTATTAAGTCCTTACTAAAATAATAAAGAAATTTAATTTAAAATATATATATTTGTCATTCTTTAGTTGAGTAATGCTGCACTTTTAATTAGATATTTCGTTTTTCTCTACACGATTGTACATATTAATCGCTGAAAAAACATATAACATTTTTTTTTAACATTGACAGGAATCGAACCTAGAACCCTCCGGATGGTGTAGTTGCCCTGCGTCTTAACTCTCTTGGCCATTCAAATCATATGAATATGCAATTTTTTAGTCTATTTGAATGACTGTAATATGAAATAAAATTAATGTAATATATAGATTTAGATAGATTTACATGACTGCGTCTGATGTGCAAAAATAAAAGCACCTTCAGTTATTTTTTACAGAAATTGGTTATATCGAATAGGGTACATTGCATCGTTGATGTCATCTATAATTATATTCCACAAAATTGCTTGTTTTATCGTTTGCGCGAATTAGTTCGTTTGTATCTAGGTGCGTGACTGTCTGACTGACCTGAGGGTCAGTATTAGAATGGGTGACCACCTGGCTGACTTTGTCGGGCGTTAGTTGGATAGGTGACCACCAATTTGGCCATGGAAACCTGGGATTGCCATATAAGATCCTCATCTAGCAAATTTATTATTGATTTGTTTACTTTATGCCATGGTTAAGCCTGACTGGGCCTTTAATTAATTAACTTATCAAGGCCTTGTTAAACTTCACCATGGCCTTATGAGATGCTTATTTGGCAAAATTATGATTAATTAGTTTACTTGGTATCATGATGAAGCCTGACTGGGCCCTTAAGTAATTACCCTATCAAGCCCTCATTAAACTTCGCCGTGGCAACCTAGAATTGCCTTATGAGGCCCTTACGTGGCGAAATTATTATTGACTTATTTACTTGGTGCCATGATTAACCCTGACTGGGCCCTTAACTAATTGCCCTAATATAGCCCCATTAAATATCGGCATGAAACCCTACAGTATCCTAATTGAGAGTGATATGGAACTCCCTTTTATGGTGTCCACATTAAAGCCCGATAGGGCCCTAAGTTATCTTAGGGCAACCCTAATATTTTTCTTCACGGGTGATTATGACTTCCGCAATCAAAATTCTATTTTGCATCTTTGTTTTGAATAAAATAATAAAAAACGGAATTTTAGAGAAATTTTTACCGTCAAGAAATAATTAACAAAAAATCGAAGTCCTATAAATATATTAAATGAGATATGTTTCGTTACTGAACATTTTTTTGTTTACGTGAAAAATTTGTACGCGCAATATTAAATTTTGCTAAAGTTGAAGAAATAGTTAGTGCTTCACATTAATTTATATTATTTGACATTAATGTCAATTTTTGTTTTAATGTTGGCTCTATAAAACTCATACCGCTATAACAATTTTCTTCAAATTTAATACCAAAAATTTCGGACATTTTTCTAAATCTTTATAAAATGTCTCCTAGAAGCGGAATGCGTCAAGCGATTTTTATAAAATTTATACCAATTAAAGTTTGGCCTGATTTTGGCACAATTTATAAAGTATAATTATCACGAACACTTCCACACTTAATTGAAAACCCCATTAAAAATAGCCAATATAATAAAAAACGAAATTAAAAAAAAATCGATAAATTTAGTAAAATGCGTAACAAATTTCAACTATTCTTAAGTATGAATTTTAGGCCGTTCATCACACACACATCCATATAAATTTTTTAATATATCATTTCTCAAAGTTTTAGACCATTTTGATTGCCAATGACGTGGCAATCGCGAAAAAAAATTTGTTCATAAAAACAAAACTTTCTCTATGAGGAAGTAAAACTGCCTTAAGTACATTTGAGGACAGATCAATATGAGGATGATTTCATTTTGCATATTTGTTGACTCCCTTAAAACTTTTTCTTATTTTTTCCGATATGATCTATAGATAAATTTATCTCTATGCAGATTATCGAATAATCGTTGGTTGTACAATTTTCTGGAATTTTATCATCTGCATCTTGGTTTGCATGCTATCTCTGCATTTTTTATGTATCAGTCAATCATGCACTCATTTCGATTTAATAGAAAAGTAAGAAACCTGATTACTAGGAAATCGATTCGCGATCGGCCATTCCAATATCTTGATCACTGAAGGTTGAAAGGTTCAAAAATGCAGTGCTAATAACATCATTAGCTACTCATCTTATATGGGTCATTCCATATCAAGTGGGCCATTAATTTGCCATCACGTCAATTTTTCTGTAGTTTGTAAGCGTAATAAAGGAAATTCTGTGAAATTTTGAGAAAAATCGAATAATCTGTGTCAACAAAAAAAAAATTATTACTTACTTTATTTTGTCAAAAAATGGCAGAAGTTTTTTTTTTGACCGGCTATGGAAATTTTTTATTTAACAAGTAAATTCAAAAACTTTAATTTTATACAGGAACAAATTTTTCGTACGATCGGTAATTTTCAATATCCAGCCAATGGAAAAAAATGAAATAAAAAAATCGTTATTAAATTTTGGGCAAAACGTAGGTGCTAAAATTCTGAAATAATTTATGGATGTTCGTGATACTCTAAACAATTTTTGAAAAAATTATGAACACTTTTTGCGACCATGCTAAATTTGGGTGCACAATTATCACGAACACTTTGACAATTGTGAACCCCTTAAAAATAGTCAATTTAAAATCGATAAATTAAGCAAAATGTTCGTTTACTAACTGTGAATAATTATTTTCTTAACGCGCATAGCGTGAAATACTGATTCTCTTATTAGTTTCTTTATATAAAAATAACAAAGATTTATCATCCCGTGAAGAAAAATATTAGGGTTGCCCTAAGATAACTTAGGGCCCTATCGGGCTTTAATGTGGACACCATAAAAGTGACTTCCATATCACTCCCATTTAGGGACCTACTAAGGAAACTGTAGGGTTTCATGCCGATATTTAATGGGGCTATATTAGGGCAATTAATTATGGGCCCAGTCAGGCTTAGTCATGGCACCAAGTAAATAAATCAATAATAATTTCGCCACGTAAGGGCCTCATGAGGCAATTCTAGGTTGCCACAGCGAAGTTTAATAAGGGCTTCATAGGGCTATCACTTAAGGGCCCAGTAAGGCTTAATCATGGCATTAAATAAACAAATCAATAATAATTTTGCCAGATAAGGGTTTTCTTAGGCAATTCTAGGTTGCCACGGCGAAGTTTAATAAGGGCTTGATAGGGTAATCACTTAAGGGCCTTCATCATGATACCAAGTAAACTAATTAAACATAATTTTTCCAAATAAGGATGTCATAAGGCCATGGTGAAGTTTAATAAGGCCTTGATAAGTTAATTAATTAAGGGCCCAGTCAGGCTTAAACATGGCATAAAGTAAAGAAATCAATAATAAATTTGCCAGATGAGGATCTTGTATGGCAATCCGAGGTTTCCATGGTAAAATTGGTGGTCACATATCCAATTAATGACCGTCAAAGTCAGCCAGGTGGTCACCCATTCTAATACTGACCCTCAGGTCAGCCAGACAGTCACGCACCTAGATACAAACGAACTAATTCGCGCAAACGATAAAACAAGCAAATTTTGTGGAATATAATTATAGAAGACAACAACGATATAATGTACCCTATTCGATATAACCAATTTCTGTAAAAAAATAACTGAATGTGCTTTTATTTTTACACATCAGACGCAGTCATGTAAATCTATCAAGTTCTGACTATATTACATTAATTTTATTTCATATTTCATATTACAGTCATTCAAATACACAAAACAATTGCATATTCATATGATTTGAATGGCCAAGAGAGCTAAGGCGCAGCGCAACTACACCCTCCGGAGGGTTCCGGGTTCGATTCCCGTCAATGTCAAAAAAAAAATGTAATATGTTTTTTCAGCGATTAATATGTACCATCGTGTAGAGAAAGACGAAATATCTAATTAAAAGTGCAGCATTACTCAACTAAATAATAACAAATATATATTTTTTAATTAAATTTCTTTATTATTTTAGTAAGGACTTAATAGGGCAGCCTTAAAAGGTCCTCATTATTTTGCCTTTAAAGGCCCCTAACATTTAGCCTTTAAAGGTCCCGAAGAAAAAAGCGTGACCATCATTTGCAAAACCCTATGAGGCTTCCACATAAGGCCCCTAAGAGAATTAGAGAATATTAATCGGGGCCTTGGAAGAACCCTGATAAGATTTCTTCACGGGATATTATTATAAAATGTCAGAAGGATTCGTTTCCTGTCCACCAATAAATAATAAATAAATAAATAAAAATCCATAACAAATTTCGAGTATTTTTATCAAAGGCGGAAAAACGTGATCGTGTAAAAATTGTATCTGGCTTTTAAGTGTTTGTATGGTCAGTCAAATTAAACTTACTTGCCAATTTTCGGCTATGATCTTATCGTTATGTACTATCTCCAATATCGGAAAACTTAATGGGCTCTTGAAAAGATAGACTCATATTTTTTTCGTTTATTGTGACAATTTTCTAGCTACGGCTTACATTACCTTTTTTTATTTATTTGATTATTTATTTGTTGCTATCGTGCTTAGAAGGGATCTGCACGCACACGTACACGCACACACACACACATACAGAAATTTTTTCTAAACCACTTTTCTCGACATTTTGGACCATTCTGAGTGTCCTGACATGAAAATCTCTAAAACAAAAATTTTCACGAAAACAAAGCTTCCTCTATGAGGAAGCAAAATGTATGTTTACAAAATCATAAAAAAATGTAAACTCGTCAAGAACATTAAAAAATTGTCTCATTCCCAATTTAAAAAAAAAAATTCCGAAATTTTATGAGAGTTTCGATTTTTTTTTAAATTTTTAATCTCTCATAAAAATTTGAAAAAACCTTGCCCACTTCCCATCCAGGCTTAAAATGTTCGTCTTTATGAGTAGTATTGTAGAGATTTCCTAGGAAAGAATAAAATATATCCGAGTTTTTGAAAAATCGATTTTTATGTTTGTTAATTAAAAATCAATGCTTCGGAGCAGTTGAAGAATTTTTTAAATAAATTTGCATAAAAGTATACTTCAAAATGAAAAACTGTTATCTACGTTTTTTTACGATATGACTTAAGAAGATACGTACATTCGAAAGTTTTTGAACGCAACTTTTAGAAAATTTTTTAGAAATTTACAAGTGCTCGAAATATGCGATAAAAAATCTGAAAAAAATTGAACATGCTCCATTCATTGAGGTGAGTGACGAAAAAAATAATCAACTATATCGACGATGGTCGTGGTTCAAGGTGGTCCGATTTGTGTAGAATGCCTATACAATTAATGCATGTAGAATTATATATGTGAAATATCTCTATAGAGACAAAATTCATATAGAATTATGTATGTATATATAATTATAATTATATAATATATAAGAATTGTACATAATATATGATCAATAATTAATACGATTGAAATTAATTGATTAATTACGGCAATAATTAATTATGCATCCGACTTATATGATAACTTAAATATATATCACCTTACGTAGAAATTCTTCACGGATAAGTAATCAATTTCCATAAAGAATTTTTTTACAGTGAAATAGTTTGGTGAAGAAATAATTGACATTTTTATTTCTGGATACGAACATTTTTATTATTTTGGGATATGAGAGATTTTTCAAATAATGGACAGATGCTTTAATTTTCTAAAACGTACAGGACATTTTAGAAATAAAAAATTCTTGAAACACAAATTCAACCAATATCTATTCAGTACTAATTCTTTATTTGTTAACAATTAAAAGCCTTTTTATAAAGGAATATATAACTAATTTCAAATATTGGTATTTTATGGGGTGTGGGAAAATATTACGAAAATTTCATTGGCAATTATTTTTTTATTTTCCAAAACAAACAGTACACTTCAGAATTAAAATAAATCTCAAAACACAAATGTAACAAATATTTATTCAATACTAAGTTTCTGTTTATCAACAATCAAAAGCCTTGTTATAAATGAAATATAACTAATTTTGAATTTTGATATTTTATAGGATGTGGGGGAATATTACGAGAATTTCATTGCCAATTATTTTTTTATTTTCCAAAACAAACAGTACACTTCAGAATTAAAATAAATGTAAAAACACAAATTTAACAAATATCTATGCCATACTAAGTTTCTACTTATCAACAATCAAAAACCTTTTTATGAATGAACACATAACTGATTTCAAATTTTGGTATTTTATGGGATGTGGGAGAATATTATGAGAATTTCATTGCCAAACATTTTTTTATTCTTCAAAACGAACACTACACTTCAGAATAAAAATAAATCTCAAAACACAAATTTAACAAATATCTATGCCATACTAAGTTTCTACTTATCAACAATCAAAAACCTTTTTATAAATGAACATATAACTGATTTCAAATTTTGGTATTTTATGGGATGTGGGAGAATATTCTGAGAATTAAATTGCCAATAATTTTTTTGTTTTCCAAAATGATCAGTACACTTCAGAATTAATAGAAATCTCAAAACACAAATTTCACAAATGTCTATTCAATACTAAGTTTCGATTTATCAATAATTAAAAGCCTCTTTATAAATGAACACATAAATAATTCCAATTTTTTTTAATTCTATGAAAGGTTCATTCTTTTTGCTATCCAATCAAGATATGCATAGACACGCGTGTGTATATCAGGGTAACCAATGGCGCAACGAGCGTCTCCTTCAGATACGATGCCAATTTGAACTCCTTCAACTACGAGAGGACCACCCGAATCACCCTGAAAAGTGGTATGATAATGTTTTTCATTAAATTATTCGATGTCTTTATATGACAATTCCGTGAATTACATGAAAATTTTACATACGTCGCAAGAACCTTTGCCTGATTTAGTAAGTGTGCAAATTTGCTTGCCAGTTACTCTAAACTTGGGCATTTCACGCTTACATTGCTTCGTGTCTAGAAGTTGCAATTCGATTTCTTGCAGAGAATCAGGTGCATGGTTTCCATCCTAAACGGAAAAAAATAATTATTTATTTTCTAAATATTAATTGTAATGTGTTTGTTTTTATATATCAACATTTTTGTAGTTTGCGATAGAAACTTGGTTTCATTTTCTACTTTGAAGCTCGAATTATTGTAAAATCAGCAAAAACCCAAACCCGAGTGAAAAATTGAACTAAAAAAAGTCATAATTTTAGTGACAACTCCAATATATGTTTTGCCAAAAACGGTAATAACAAAAATTCATATGTCTTAATGTATATTTTTGTGCTGTTTACGGTTTGTCACCAATTTTCTAGCAAATAAAAAAAATCTTATACAATATTTTGAACAATGTGTTGTATATTTTTGCATAATTCTGTTTTATCGCTCACAAAGCAACGAAATATACTTACAATTCGTCCCCAGCCTGCAAGTGTAACAGTGGTGTTTTCCTTGTTAATGTCTTTAGTGGTTAGTGCGATTGGCTGAATTAGCTCGGTATAAACAATTTTTTGGGAAAGTCGAATGAGGCCAATATCGTCGTAGGTTGAACTTTTCGGATAATCTTCGTGTACGATTAGTTCTTCTGATTGGTAGCGAGTGCCAGGTTCGCTTAGCTTATCGGTGCCAGCTTTGATGGTTAATTTGTCAGGGTCTTTCCTGAAAATAAACAAAAAACACGATGAAATTATTTTTTATCTGAATTTGAATAAAATATTTGTTGACCTGTTTTATCTAAGTGGACCGTCCATAAATGAAGTCACCACCGATTTGATGTTATTGGAGCCCCCCTTCCCCTGATCACGTATCGTCACAATTGCAAAGCCCTCCCCCCAAACGTGACATCACACGATCTCGCCTGACCCCCCCTCCATAAAGTAAAAATAATTTCAATTTTTGTATTATCAAAAAACGTTTTATATATATATCATACATAGTCGAAGGATAATAAATATTTTTATATTATTTATGAATAGTAGGAACAATAATGTAACTTTTCATACACCGGTTAACAAAAACGTAAATACTCTGTTCGTTGACTAAAAATGCTCCAAGACTAGTAAAAACGAAGATTACAAATTAAATAATCGGAAGAGATCATTTCGTTATAGTGAAATGAAAATAAAAAAATTTCCCCAAGAGATTGCGAAATTTTGCGTGAGGTTTTACATGGTGGCCGCGGTCAGGGAAAACAGAGAAAAGTCTGGGAAATAAAAGATTGATCAGGGAATCAGGGAAAAGTCAGGGAATATCGAAATTAGTCAGGGAAAAAGTAGATTGTTGCCAAAGTTTCAATAACTGAATAAAAATCCATAAAAGAAAAACTTGGAACAAAAAATACAACCGAAAAATATTGGACAGGAAAAAAAAAACAAATAAAAATTGATATAAACATTATGACATAAATCTATTCGAACAAATCGAAGCACTCAACAAAAAAGTTTAAAAAGTGTTATATATTACTAAAATAAGTATTACACTTCACATCAGTATTTAATCGGATTTAAAACATTATAATTCCAAAGAACGTTTGTGTTTTGAAAGAGAAAATATATCTATTAAAAAAGTACTATTCGTTGTTGATTGAGAAATAAATAACTTATCAAAAACACGTATCTGCTTCTAATACATTTTTTTTTATTCGTGTTATAATTTTTTTAGTAGATGTCCTTAAAATTTCGGTCAGGGAAAATTGATAAATTAGTCAGGGAAAAATCAGGGAAAAGTCAGGGAATTTTTTCCGAAAAAAAAAAACGGCAACCATGATTTAAAAAAAATGGAAATGCGTGACGTCACAATTGTGATTTCCGCACCTCTCCTCTATCGTCACAAAACGTCACTTTTTTCGGGAGACCCCCCCCCCCCCCCATTGTGTGGTGACGTCATTTATGAACGGCCCCTAACGTACCTATCAATGCAATGAGCGGCTGTGAGGATGTAATATTCATTGATGATGGAACCACTGCAGAAAAAATGTTCGCTCAAATACAAAGAAACTTGGTAAGGATATTTGCCTTTGGGTGCGTCAAGACCGCCCATTACGCGACGGCTTTTGAACGCTGGAAATAATGAAAGTATTTTTTTAAAATCAATTTGAAACCTAGTTACATGAAATTCGGTTTTTTCCAAATTTTACAAGATTATGGGATTTCCCCCAAAATCTTGAAAAATCTTATTCAGTTCAAGAATATTTGGGAACGTCCTGAAAATTTGTGAAATAACGACAAAATTGTATGTAAACTTGAGGCGTTTTGAAAAATCTCTGAAAAATCATAACATTACGAAAAATGTGAAAAAAAAACGCAAAGTCGTATAAAATCTCGAAATTCGAATCTAGCAATAAATGGTAAAAAATTTTATGGTATTCAGAAAATCTTCCGACAGTGAAAAATAAATAATATTTTTCAGAATTTATTTTTCACCATAGCCAATACACGTTCTAATACATTTGATTACTTTTATGAAAAATCTTGAAAGTACTTGGTAAGAATATTTACCTTTGGGAGTGACGGAACCACTGACTGAGCGAGAACTTGCGGCCGCTGGGAATAATCAAAGCATAAAATGAATTGCTTATCTAAGTCATTTTTTTCAATCATCGAACTATCAACTAGTTATGGGGACCACTGAACCAATGCGGTGGGGATTTAATAATTTAATAACTTGTTGTACATGGTTTTCAGAAATCTCTAAAATTTTTGTATTAAAAGTGTGGAAGTTTCTACAATCTTGATAATTCATAGGAAATCTCAATAAACAGTTCGAAATTTCTTTCGATTGCTAGCCAATAAAACCTTATTAATTACTGATAAATCTTATTGAAAATCTCGAAAATATTTTAAATCTTAGGAAAACCCTAAAAATTTTTAAGCTACTTGATAGTTGTCACTTAATAGTTGCGGGTATAACGACAATTTTTTCAAGTGCCCCATGAATTTTCTGGATTTTTTTATTTTGTCACATTTTTGTTTGGGTTATATTTGTTGTCCTTTTTGGGGCCAATTTTCCGGGGACCATTTTTCGGAGGGCCATTTTTCCGGGGTCCATTTGTCGGAGGGCCATTTTTCTGTGAGCTATTTTTCGGAGGGCCATTTTTCCGGGGTCCATTGTTGCGGTGGGCCATTTTCGGAGGCCATTTTTTCGGGGGCCATTTTTCATATTACCAAGTATGCTTACTAAAAAAACTCCTAATAATAAGTGCTTGAAAAAACTTACCATTGACAGCAAGAACGAAGATGAGTACTAATAGACCGACAAACACCTGCATAATGATTCAATTGGCAGTGCGACTTTTGAGTCGAAGAGCAGTTTCGTCGATCGACTTTGATCGCTCCGTATTGTCTACTCGAAGTGTACCAAGATGGTAACCGTAGAATGATTAATTTTTTGTACAAAAATTATCCTTATATAGTATTTTCTTGAGTGCGTGGTCCAGAAAATGTGCCTCGTACATTCTTCGGTTTAATAGAGCATAAACTTAGTTGAGTGACATTTTCGGATTATAATAAATATCGTCAATGATATTTTTCGCCTAATGAAGTGTCATAAGATTCTTGAACGATGTTTATGATTTAGGCTTTTGCAATAAGTGTCAAACGTGGAATTATGTATAATAAAAAATATTTTAAATACTCTGAGCTAAATTTATATACGAAGACGTAAAGTAGAGAAACGATAAAAACCTTTTAAAAAAGAGTTGCAATTTATTCCACATTACTTCGTCATTATTTTTCGATTTTTACAAAGATACCTATATGAGAAAGTATGTTGATTGATTATGACTTCCGCAATCAAAATTCTATTTTGCATCTTTGTTTTAAATAAAATAATAAAAAACTGAATTTTAGTGAAATCTTTACCGTCAAGAAATAATTAACAAAAAATCGAAATCCTATAAATATATTAAATGAGATATGTTTCGTTACTGAACATTTTTTTGTTTACGTGAAAAAGTTGTACGCGCAATATTAAATTTCGCTAAAGTTGAAGAAATAATTAGTGCTTCACATTAATTTATATTATTTGACATTAATGTCAATTTTTGTTTTAATGTTGGCTTTATAAAACTCGTACCGCTATAACAATTTTCTTCAATTTTAATACCAAAGATTTACGGACATTTTTCTAAATCTTTATAAAATCTCTCCTAGAAGCGAAATGCGTCAAGCGATTTTTATAAAATTTATACCAATTAAAGATTTTCCTGATTTTGGCACAATTTATAGAGTATAATTATCACGAACACTTCCACACTTAATTGAAAACCCCATTAAAAATAGCCAATATAATAAAAAACCAAATTAAAAAAAATCGATAAATTTAGTAAATGCGTAACAAATTTCAACTGTTCTTAAGTATGAATTTTAGGCCCTTCATCACACACACATCCATATAAATTTTTTAATATATCATTTCTCAAAGTTTTAGGCCATTTTGATTGTCAATGACGTGGTAATCGCGAAAAAAATTTGTTCATAAAAACAAAACTTTCTCTATGAGGAAGTAAAATTGCCTTAAGTACATTTGAGGAGAGATCAATATGAGGATGATTTAATTTTGCACATTTGTTGAGTCCCTTAAAACTTTTTCTTATTTTGTCCGATATGATCTATAGATAAATTTATCTCTATGCAGATTATCGAATAATCGTTGGTTGTACAATTTTCTGGAATTTTATCATCTGCATCTTGGTTTGCATGCTATCTCTGCATTTTTTATGTATCAGTCAATCATGCACTCATTTCGATTTAATAGAAAAGTAAGAAACCTGATTACTAGGAAATCGATTCGCGATCGGCCATTCCAATATCTTGATCACTGAAGGTTGAAAGGTTCAAAAATGCAGTGCTAATAACAACATTAGCTACTCATCTTATATGGGTCATTCCATATCAAGTGGGCCATTAATTTGCCATCACGTCAATTTTTCTGTAGTTTGTAAGCGTAATAAAGGAAATTCTGTGAAATTTTGAGAAAAATCGAATAATCTGTCTCAACAAAAAAAAAATTATTACTTACTTTATTTTGTCAAAAAATGGCAGAAGTTTTTTTTTTGACCGGCTATGGAAATTTTTTTATTAAAAAGTGCATTCAAAAACTTAAATTTTATACAGGAACAAATTTTTCGTACGATCGGTAATTTTCAATATCCAGCCAATGGAAAAAAATGAAATAAAAAAATCGTTATTAAATTTTGGGCAAACTTAAAAATTGTGCTAAAATTCTGAAATAATTTATGGATGTTCGTGATACTCTAAACAATTAAAAAAAAAATTATGAACACTTTTTGCGACCATGCTAAATTTGGGTGCACAATTATCACGAACACTTTGACAATTGTGAACCCCTTAAAAATAGTCAATTTAAAATCGATAAATTAAGCAAAATGTTCGTTTACTAACTGTGAATAATTATTTTCTTAACGCGCATAGCGTGAAATACTGATTCTCTTGTTAGTTTCTTTATATAAAAATAACAAAGATTTATCATATTCTTACAAAATGTCAGAAGGATTCGTTTCCTGTCCACCAATAAATAATAAATAAATAAATAAAAATCCATAACAAATTTCGTGTATTTTTATCAAAGGCGGAAAAACGTGATCGTGTAAAAATTGTATCTGGCTTTTAAGTGTTTGTATGGTTAGTCAAATTAAACTTACTTGCCGATTTTCGGCCATGATCTTATCGTTATGTACTATCTCCAATATCGGAAAACTTAATGGGCTCTTGAAAAGATAGACTCATATTTTCTTCGTTTATTGTGACAATTTTTCTAGCTACTGCTTACATTACCTTTTTTATTTATTTGATTAATTATTTGTTGTTATCTTGCATAGAAGGGATCTGCACACACACATATACAGACATTTTTTCTAAACCACTTTTCTCGACATTTTGGACCATTCTGAGTGTCCTGACATGAAAATCTCTAAAACAAAAACTTTCACGAAAACAAAGCTTCCTCTATGAGGAAGCAAAATGTATGTTTACAAAATCATAAAAAAATGTAAACTCGTGAAAAACATTAACAAATTGTTTCATTCCCAATTTAAAAAAAAAATTCCGAAATTTTATGAGAGTTTCCATTTTTGTTTAAATTTTTAATCTCTCATAAAAATTCGAAAAAACCTTGCCCACTTCCCATCCAGGCTTAAAATGTTCATCTTTATGAGTAGTATTTTAGAGATTTCCTCAGAAAGAATAAAATATATCCGAGTTTTTGAAAAATCGATTTTTATGTTTGTTAATTAAAAGTCAATGCTTCGGAGCAGTTGAAGAATTTTGAAAATAAATTTGCATAAAAGTATACGTCAAAATGAAAAACTGTTATCTACGTTTTTTTACGATACGACTTAAGAAGATACGTACATTCGAAAGTTTTTGAACGTAACTTTTAGAGAAATTTTTAGAAATTCACAAGCGCTCGAAATATGCGATAAAAAATCTGAAAAAAATTGAACATGCTCCATTCATTGAGGTGAGTGACGAAAAAAATAATCAACTATGTCGACGATGGTCGTGGTTCAAGGTGGTCCGATCTGTGTAGAATGCCTATACAGTTAATGCATGTAGAATTATATATGTGAAATATCTCTATAGAGACAAAATTCATATAGAATTATGTATGTGTATATAATTATAATTATATAATATATAAGAATTGTACATAATATATGTTCACTAATTAATACGATTAAAATTAATTAATTAATTACATCAATAATTAATTATGCATCCAACTTATATAATAACTTAAATATATATCACCTTACGTAGAAATTTTTCACGCATAAGCAATCAATTTCCATAAACAATTTTTTTACAGTGAAATAGTTTGGTGAAGAAAAAATTGACATTTTTATTTCTGGATACGAACATTTTTATTATTTTGGGATATGAGAGATTTTTCAAATAATGGACAGATGCTTTAATTCTCTAAAACGTACAGGACATTTTAGAAATAAAAAATTCTTGAAACACAAATTCAACAAATATCTATTCAGTACTAATTCTTTATTTGTTAACAATTAAAAACCTTTTTATAAAGGAATATATAACTAATTTCAAATATTGGTATTTTATAGGGTGTGGGAAAATATTATGAGAATTTCATGGCCAATAATTTTTTTATTTTCCAAAATGAACAGTACACTTCGGAATTGAAATAAATCTCAAGATACAAATTTAACAAATATTTATTCAATACTAAGTTTCTATTTATCAATAATTAAACGCCTTTTTATAAATGAACATATAACTAATTTCAAATTTTGGTATTTTATGGGATGTGGGAAAATATTATGACATTTTCATTGCCAATAATTGTTTTATTTTCCAATATGATCAGTACACTTCAGAATTAAAATAAATCTGCAAACACAAATTTAACAAATATCTATACAATACTACGTTTCTAATTATCTCCAATTAAAAGCCTTTTTATAAAGGAAAAGATAACTAATTTTTAATTTTTTGAATTATATGAAAGCTTCATGTTTTCTGCTATCCAATCAAGATAGGCATAGACACGAGTGTATACATCAGGGTAACCAATAGCGCAAGGCTCACCACCAGATACGACTCCAATTTGAACTCCATCAAGTACAAGAGGACCACCCGAATCACCCTAAAAAGTGGTATGATAATTTTTTTTCATATAATTATTCATTTATAAATTCTAGTTAAAGATTTTTTACAGGTCTTGAAACGAAACGAAACACCGATGAAATATTCTGTCGAATATATGTCCGGTTTGACCGAAACGATCGACCGGTTTCAAAGACAAATTAATGAAATCATGATGATATTTATAATTCTTCAGACTGAACTTGGAACAAATCATCTTTGATTTATGCGGTCAGGGTTGTGGTTGCGAGCGATAGGAGACGGTTTCCATATGGTTTTGTTTTTTGGTTCATATCATTATCAGATTGATAGGCAAAATGCCACCAGCGAAGAAGAATCCTTCGCACGAATATTTCGAGAAAGATTCAGTGACAAAAAATGTCAAGTGCCTAATTGACGAAGAAGAATTAATGAAGAAGCACAATTGCAAATTTTTGTGCAACATTTTTATTGCAGCGATTTTTTTCCTACGACGTAGAATAATTGATATGCTATGTAAAATATTTGAGTTAATCCTTGAGTGACGACCTCTCAGATCTGGTCCACCATTTTTAATGTTATCATGTTAACTTTGTGAAGCACTTAGCTTTCTATTCGAATTTTTTTAGAAACATTTTTTTATATAATTTTGTTTTTAAATCGTTCTTCAAGAAAGCAAATATACCTAATCTATAAATAATACATTGTCACTATGATCCGTGTCTAAAGGGCTCTGGTTACCCCTGAGGTTACACAAAATGCCGTAACTTTCCGCAATAGCTTCAACCGACTTTTCATTTGTTTGTTCGTTTTCTAATCGCTTCGCGACCGAAATGCTGAAAGGAGATTATATGGTCGATCTTGATGGAAACCGCTATGAACACAACACGATTGCATTTGTGTGAGGAAAAAACAATACCGGTACCACATGTTTCGTTTCAAGCCCTGATCTATATATTACATGAATCACATGAAAATACGACTTACGAAGCAAGCACCTTCGCCTGGTCTGGTAAATGTGCAAATTTGTTTGGAAGTTACTACATGACTCGAGGACAGTTTCTGTCTACATTGCTTCGTGTCCATAAGTTGCAATTCGATTTCTTGCAGAGAATCTGGTGAGGGAGCTTGCAACTAAACAGGAAGAAATTATTTATTTATTTTCTAAATATTAAATATTAAATCGAATTATAAAAAAGTTACAATCTTTTTAGTAATAACTCCAATAGAGATACATTTAGAGCAACCAATTGTCTATTCGATTTCTTGCAGAGAATTAGGTACAGGGCCTCTGGCCTAAATGGAAGTTTTTCTTTTTCGAAAATGTTAATTTTTACGATTTTCCCTTTCTGTATTGATATTTCTTTGTTTTTGATAGAAACTTGGTTTCATTCGCCACAATAAAATAGGAATTGTTGTGAAATCAGCGAAAGACCAAACCCGAATAAAAAATCGATTTAAAAAAAGCTATAACTATTGTAATGACTCCAATTTTTTTTTTTTACCAAAATGGTATTAAAAAATTCCGTGTATCTTAATATCGGTTTTTCTGCTGTTTACAGTTTGTCACTAATTTTGAAGCAAAAAAAAAATTATATAAAATATTTTGAAAAATGTGTTGTATATTTTTGCATAATCCTGTTTTATCGCTCACAAAACAACGAAATATACTCACATTAGTTCGTCCCCAGCCTGAAAGTATAACAGGAGTTTTGTCCTTGTTAATGTCTTTAGTGGTTAGTGCAATTGGCTGAATTCTATTGGTGTAAACAATTTTTTCGGAAAGTCGAATGAGGCCAATATCGTCAGAGGTTGGACTGTTCGGATAACCTTTGTGAGGGATTAGTTCTTCTGTAAGTAAGTAAGTACCAGGTTCGCTTAGCTTATCGGTGCCAACTTTGACGGTTACTTCGTGAGGTAATATCCTGAAAAATAGAAACAAAAATTTTTTAAATAATTAAATAAGGATGCAAAGTAGAACTTTGTACATTCATTGCTTCCTCATTAATGTTCAACTTTCGCAAGGCCGCCTCTATGAGGAAGTTTATTTTATTTTTGGCTTCCTCATAGAGGAAGCTTTGCGAAAGATGAAAATTATTGACGAAGCAACGTGCGAAGTTTGGATCCTTATTTTAAATACAAATTAAAATAAGTACGAAAACAAAAATTTTCATAAATTCAAAATTTTATAAAATCTAAACCGCTTTATGTATTTCGCTTAAATTCAATACCGATCGTCATTTTTCATTGCTTTATTCGTCAAAAACTGTTTAAGCTCATTATCTAAAAAATTGTGGCGGCTAGAGAACATACAGAGATTTTTTGAAAAACTCAATGTCTTATAAAATCTGAACCACTTTACCAATCTTCACCAAATTTGATATCTACTACAACTGGATGTTAATTTTACTTTGCAAAAGATTTGAGCAGGTTTGGTCAAACTTAACTTCAATAACAACGAAAACAAAATTTTTTCGAAAATTCAAAATTTTCTAAAATCTAAACCGCTTTATGGATTTCGCTCAAATTCAATACCGACCTTCATTTTTCATTTCTCTATTTGTCCAAAACTATTTAGCTCATTGGTTGAAAAATTGCGGAAGCTAGAGAACATACATACATTTTTCAAAAAATTGAATGGCTTATAAAATCTGCATATTGTTTTCAGTTTTTTCGAAAATGTAGACATAGGAAACGGCGTTACCCCTCTACCAGTGTACCAAATTTGAGCTTGATTGTTAAAGCCGTTTTCGAGATACAGCGGTTTGCATTTTGCAAGCGTGCCACACATACACACATACATTCGGACATTTTTCTAAACCACTTTTCTCGACGTCTAGGGCCATTCTGAATATCCTGACATGAAAATCTCGAAAGAAAAAAAAAATTCACGAAAAGAAAGTTTCCTCTGTGAGGAAGCAAAAAACAAAAAAAAAATCACAGTGGAATAATTTTTTATCTAATTGTGAATAAAATACGTATTGACCTATTTTATTAAATTAACGTACTCGAGAAGGCAGTGAGCGGCTGTGAGAATATAATATTCATTGATGATGGAACCACCGCAGAAAAAATGTTCGTACAAATACCACAAAGAAACTTGGTAAGGATATTTGCCTTTGGGTGCGTCGAGACCGCCCATTACGCGGCGGCTTTTGAACGCTGGAAATAATGAAAGCATTTTTTTAAAATCAATTTGAAACCTTAGTTACATGTAATTCGGTTTTTTTCCAAATTTTACAAGATTATGAGATTTCCCCCAAAATCTTGAAAAATCTTATCCAGTTCAAGAATATCTGGGAACGTCCTGAAAATTTGTGAAATAACGACAAAATTGTATGTAAACTTAAGGCATTTTGAAAAATCTCTGAAAAGTCATGACATAACGAAAAATGTGAAAAAAACGCAAAGTCATATAAAATCTTGAAATTCGAATCTAGCAATTGTCAATAAATCGTAAAAAATGTTATGGTTTGCAGAAAATCTTCCGACAGTGAAAAATCAATAATATTTTTCAGAATTTTTCTTTCACTATAGCTAATAAACTTTCTGATACATTTGATTACTTTTATGAAAAATCTCGAAAGTACTTGGTAAGAATATTTACCTTTGGGACTGACGGAACCATTGACTGAGCGAGAACTTGCGGCCGCTTGAAATAATCGAAGCATGAAATTAATTGCTTAAGTGACTTTTTAAGTATTCAAATAAAAAAATGTCATTGCAATCATTGAACTATCAAGTAGTTATGGGAATCACTGAACCAATGCGGTGGGGATTTAATAATTTAATAATTTGCTGTACATGGAATTCAGAAATCTCTAAAATCTTGAAAAATCATATTTAATTCTAAACGAATTGAGAAATATATTTAAATCTTGAGAAATCACAAAACATTTGAGAAAATCTTGGAATCTGGTGAAATCACGAAAAAGGGATTCTTATCTCCTGGAAAGTGATAAAATTGCGAGAAATCCTAGAAAATCTGAAATTTTTGTAGTCAAACTGTGGAAGTTTATACAATCTTCGTAATTCATAGGAAATCTCAATAAACAGTTCGAAATTTCTTTCGATTGCTAGCCAATAAAACTTTATTAATTACTGATAAATCTTATTGAAAATCTCGAAAATATTTTCAATCTTAGGAAAATCCTAAACATTTTTAAGCTACTTGATAGTTGTCACTTAATAGTTGCGGGTATAATGACAATTTTTTCAAGTGCCCCTTGAATTTTCTGGATTTTTTATTTTGTCACATTTTTGTTTGGGTTATATTTGTTATTCTTTTAGGGGGCCAATTTTCCGGGGTCCATTTTTCGGAGGGCCATTTTTCCGTGAGCTATTTTTCAGAGGGCCATTTTTCCGGGGTCCATTTTCGGAGGCCATTTTTCATATTACCAAGTATGCTTACTAAAAAATCTCCTAATAATAAGTACTTGAAAAAACTTACCATTGACAGCAAGAACGAAGATGAGTACTAATAGATCGACAAACGCCTGCATAATGATTCAATTAGCAGTGCGACTTTTGAGTCGAAGAGCAGTTTTGTCGATCGACTTTGATCGTTCCGTATTGTCTACTCGAAGTGTACCAAGATGGTAACCGTAGAATGATTAATTTTTTATAAAAAAATTATCCTTATATAGTAATTTCTTGAGCGCGTGGTCCAGAAAATGTACCTCGTAAATTCTTCGGTTTAATAGAGCATAAACTTAGCTGAGTGACATTTCGGATTATAACAAATATCGTCAATGATATTTTTCGCCTAATGAAGTGTCATAAAATTCTTCAACGATGTTTATGATTTAGGCTTTGGTAATAAGTGTCAAACGTGGAATTATGTACAATAAAAAATATTTTAAATACCCTGAGCTTAATTTATATAAGAAGACAAAAAGTAGAGAAACGATAAAAACCTTTTAAAAAAAATGTTGCAATTCATTCCACATTACTTCGTCATTATTTTTCGATTTTTACAAAGTTACCTTTATGAGAAAGTATGTTGATTATGATTATGACTTCCGCAATCAAAATTCTATTTTGCATCTTTGTTTTGAATAAAATAATAAAAAACGGAATTTTAGTGAAATTTTTACCGTCAAGAAATAATTAACAAAAAATCGAATTCCTATAAAGATATTAAGGTAGCCTTAGTATGTTATAGGCGCGACCGAATGTTGTAATTATTAATTATTTTATCGACTTTTGGCGGTCTATTTTTTCTGATGGAATTTTGCGAAGCACTTCTCGGGTCTGAGACCGTGATCGCTAGATTCCATCAGAAAAAATAGACCGCCAAAAGTCGATAAAATAATTAATAATTACAACATTCGGTCGCGCCTATAACATACTAAGGTTAATATGTGACTATAAATTAACGATTGTGAATCAATTCTGCCAGGGCCACGGTGGCGTAATTGGTAACGCACCAGGCTAGAATTCTGGGTGTTCCCGGTTCGAGAACCCGGGTCGTGGCGGAATTTTTTCACAATTTGTTTAAGATAAATTTCGTCGATTGTGGCTGCTTGATGAATTAATTTAATTTATTAAGCAGCTACCGTCGATATTTGTAAGAGATTCGGATTAGTGAAATTTGAATTAGGGTTCAGTTTCGCGCGCTTTGAATCTAGCGATCACGGTCTCAGACCCGAGAAGTGCTTCGCAAAATTCCATCAGAAAAAATAGACCGCTAAAAGTCGATAAAATAATTAATAATTATATTCAGGCAGTTCTGTCGGTACGCCAGAGTCATAAATCTCAGTGTCTATATGACATTAAAAAATAATCATACGCATCACTTTGACTGCCTTAATAATAATATAAAAAATAATCGAGAATCCTTCGAAATTGTCGTAATTAAATTAAAACGATTATTTGTAAATAGTTGATATGTTTAGTGCGGATTTGACTTCATTTTTACGATAATTAGGTTAGGAAACGTCATTTGGCCCGGTATTGTGCACTTTGACCTTGGTTCAATTAAACATTATTCTGAAGACTTCACCTTTTTTCATGATCCATCAATTCCTGAATGATTTGCGAATCTGTAGTACTATTTATTTTTTCATTATCTTTGATCTAAGTATGTTAATTTTCGATTTAAAAATCAATTTTTCCAGCCCTCCTTTTGGCGCCGTGTAAAAAGATCGATTTTCAAGTTTTAATTGTTCATTCAAATAGTCGGTAAAAGCCTTCAAGATTTTGTGCAAGTAAAATTGAATAGCTAAATTATAACATGTCAAAAATTCATGCATATGAGTTTGGATTGTCTTCACGACAGAACTACCTTAAATGAGATATGTTTTGTTACTGAACATTTTTTTGTTTACGTGAAAAATTTGTACGCGCAATATTAAATTTTGCTAAAGTTGAAGACATAATTAGTGCTTCACATTAATTTATATTATTTGACATTAATGTCAATTTTTGTTTTAATGTTGGCTTTATAAAACTCGTACCGCTATAACAATTTTCTTCAAATTTAATACCAAAGATTTACGGACATTTTTCTAAATCTTTATAAAATCTCTCATAAAAACGGAATGCGTCAAGCGATTTTTATAAAATTTATACCAATTAAAGATTGGCCTGATTTTGGCACAGTTTATAGATTATAATTATCACGAACACTTCCACACTTAATTGAAAATCCCATTAAAAATAGCCAATATAATAAAAAACCAAATTAAAAAAAATCGATAAATGTAGTAAAATGCGTAACAAATTTCAACTGTTCTTAAGTATGAATATTAGGCCCTTCATCACACACACATCCATATAAATTTTTTAATATATCATTTCTCAAAGTTTTAGACCATTTAGATTGTCAATGACGTGGTAATCACTAAAAAAGAATTTGTTCATAAAAACAAAACTTTCTCTATGAGGAAGTAAAATTGCCTTAAGTACATTTGAGGAGAGATCAATATGAGGATGATTTCATTTTGCACATTTGTTGACTCCCTTAAAACTTTTTCTTATTTTTTCCGATATGATCTATAGATAAATTTATCTCTATGCAGATTATCCCATAATCGTTGGCTGTACAATTATCTGGAATTTTATCATCTGCATCTTGGTTTGCATGCTATCTCTGCATTTTTGATGTATCAGTCAATGATGCACTCATTTCGTTTTAATAGAAAAGTAAGAAACCTGATTACTAGGAAATCGATTTGCGATCGGCCATTCCAATATCTTGATCACTGAAGGTTGAAAAGTTCAAAAAGTGCAGTGCTAATAACATCATTAGCTACTCATCTTATATGGGTCATTCCCTATCAAGTGGGCCATTAATTTGCCATCACGTTAATTTTTCTGTAGTTTGTAAGCGTAATAAAGGAAATTTTGTGAAATTTTGAGAAAAATCGAATAATCTGTCTGAACGAAAAAAAAAATTATTAATTACTTTATTTTGTCAAAAAATGGCAGAATTTTTTTTTTTGGCCGGCTATGGAAATTTTTTATTTAAAAAGTACATTCAAAAACTTAAATTTTATACAGTAACAAATTTTTCGTACGATCGGTAATTTTGAATATCCAGCCAATGGAAAAAAATGAAATAAAAAAATCGTTATTAAATTTTGGGCAAACCGTAGGTGCTAAAATTCTGAAATAATTTATGGATGTTCGTGATACTCTAAACAGTTTTTGAAAAAATTATGAACACTTTTTGCGACCATGCTAAATTTGGGTGTACAATTATCATGAACACTTTCACAATTGTGAACCCCTTAAAATAGTCAATTTAAAATCGATAAATTAAGCAAAATGTTCGTTTACTAACTACGAATAATTATTTTCTTAACGCGCATAGCGTGAAATACTGATTCTCTTGTTAGTTTCTTTATATAAAAATAACAAAGATTTATCATGTTATTATAAAATGTCAGAAGGATTTGTTTCCTGTCCACCAATAAATAATAAATAAATAAATAAAAATCCATAACAAATTTCGAGTATTTTTATCAAAGGCGGAAAAACGTGATCATGTAAAAATTATATCTGGCCTTTAAGTGTTTGTATGGTCAGTCACCTTAAACTTACTTGCCAATTTTCGGCCATGATCTTATCGTTATGTACTATCTCCAATATCGGAAAACTTAATGGGCTCTTGAAAAGATAGAATCATATTTTTTTCGTTTATTGTGTCAATTTTTCTAGCTACTGCTTACCGCGCGCAAAAATGGAAGTATGAAAACAGTATTTCCCAAATATTAAAAGTGTCTTGAATAATAGTATGCCAAGGCTGGCGTAGTGGAATAAGACATACGGAATAATATTTCGCCCAAAATAAAGAATGTATTAAAACAGTATTGAAAATCTTTCCAAAAGTGAAAAGTTTTAAGTCTGATCTATTGGACTGAATAATAGTAAAGAATATTGCACCGTTTTATTAGTTTTTATGGTCCAGGTCGATATCTGCATGGCTTTTGGTGTCCAGATCGATATTTCCATGGCTTTCGGTGTCCAGGTCGATATCTCCATGGCTTTCGGTGTCCAGGT
Source organism: Ephialtes manifestator (assembly GCA_963970395.1). Taxonomy (NCBI): domain Eukaryota; kingdom Metazoa; phylum Arthropoda; class Insecta; order Hymenoptera; family Ichneumonidae; genus Ephialtes; species Ephialtes manifestator. Next base: position 19,465,106 of record OZ019979.1, read on the forward strand.
GGGTATTTCCATGGCTTTCGGTGTCCAGGTCGATAACTCCACGGCTTTCGGTGTCCAGGTCGATATCTCTATGGCTTTCGGTGTCCAGGTCGATATCTCCATGGCATGCACTGTCCAGGTTAATTTCCCCATGGCTTTAAGTGCCCAGTTCGATATCTCCATAGCTTGCTGTGTCCAGCTGTCAAAACTGTTGAAAAATATACCCAGACATCGGAAACTATGGAGATATCGAACTGATCACTGGAATCCGTGGAGATATCGACCTGGATACAAGAAACCATGGAGATATCTGGATACAAGAATCCATGGACTCTGCAAGCCATCAAGATATCGACCTGGGCACTGAAAGCCATGGAGATATCGACCTGGACACCAAAAGCCATGGAGATATCATTCTGGACACCGAAAGCCATCGAGATATCGACCTGGACACCGAAAGCCATGGAGATACCTACCTGGACACCGAAAGCCATGTGGATATCGACCCGAAGCATAAAAACTAATAAAACGGTGCAATATGCTTTACTATTATTCAGACCAATAGATCACACTTAAGACTTTTTACTTTTTGAAAGATTTTCAATACTGTTTTAATACCTTCTTTATTTGGGCGAAATATTATTCCGTATGTCTTATTCCACTACGCCAGCCTTGGCATCAAGAGTCGCGGTAGCGACTCGACGCCAAGTTAAAAAAGAAATTAATGTTGCCTTCACACTACGATATTATTGAAGACACTTTTAATATCTGGGAAATACTGTTTTCATACTTCCATTTTTGCGCGGGACATTACCTTTTTTTATTTATTTAATTACTTATTTAATTATGACAGTTATCGCGCTTACAAGGAATCTGCACACACACACATACACACATACAGACATTTTTTCTAAACCACTTTTCTCGACGTTTTGGACCATTCTGTGTCCTGACATGAAAATCTCTAAAAAAAAAAATTTCCCGAAAACAAAGCTTCCTCTATGAGGAAGGAAAATGTATGTTTACGAAATCATAAAAAAATGTAAACTCGTAAAAAACATTTAAAAATAGTCTGATTCCAAATTTAAAAAAAAATTTCCGAAATTTTATGAGAGTTTCCATTTTTGTTTAAATTTTTAATCTCTCATAAAAATTCGAAAAAACCTTGCCCACTTCCCATCCAGGCTTAAAATGTTCGTCTGTATGAGTATTATTTTAGAGATTTCCTCGGAAAGAATAAAATATATCCGAGTTTTTGAAAAATCGATTTTTATGTTAGTTAATTAAAAATCAATGCTTCGGAGCAGTTGAAGAATTTTGAAAGTAAATTTGCATAAAAGTATACTTCAAAATGAAAAACTTATATCTACGTTTTTTTACAATACGACTTATATCCAAGAAGATACGTACATTCGAAAGTTTTTGAACGCAACCTTTAGATAAATTTTTAGAAATTTACAAGTGCTCGAAATATGCGATAAAAAAATTGAAAAAAATGGAACATGCTCCATTCATTGAGGCGAGTGACGAAAAAAATAATCAACTATATCGACGATGGTCGTGGTTCAAGGTGATCCGATCTATGTAGAATCCCTATAGAATTATATATGTGAAATATCTCTATAGAGACAAAATTCATACAGAATTATGTATGTATATATAATTCTAATTATATGATATATAAGAATTGTACATAATATATGATCAATAATTAATACGATTAAAATTAATTAATTAATTACGTCAATAATTAATTATGCATCCGACTTATATAATAACTTAAATATATATCACCTTACGTAGAAATTCTTCACGCATAAGTAATCAATTTCCATAAAGAATTTTTTTACAGTGAAATAGTTTGGTGAAGAAAAAATTGACATTTTAATTTCTGGATACGAACATTTTTATTATTTTGGGATATGAGCGATTTTTCAAATAATGGAATGATGCTTTAATTTTCAAAGACGTTCAGGACATTTTAGAAATAAAAAATTCTTGAAACACAAATTCAACAAATATCTATTCAGTACTAATTCTTTATTTGTTAACAATTAAAAGCCTTTTTATGAAGGAATATATAACTAATTTCAAATATTGGTATTTTATGGGGTGTGGGAAAATATTATGAGAATTTCATAGCCAATAATTTTTTTATTTTCCAAAATGAACAGTACACTTCGGAATAGAAATAAATCTCAAGACACAAATTCAAAAAATATCTATTCAATACTAAGTTTCTATTTATCAACAATCAAAAGCCTTATTATAAATGAACATATAATTAATTTCAAATTTTGATATTTTATAGGATGTGGGAGAATATTATAAGAATTTCATTGTCAATTATTTTTTTATTTTCCAAAATGAACAGTACACTTCGGAATTGAAATAAATCTCAAGACACAAATTCAATAAATATCTATTCAATATTAAGTTTCTATTTATCAATAATTAAACGCCTTTTTATAAATGAACATATAACTAATTTCAAATTTTTGTATTATATTATTTGTATTGTAATTTATGGGATGTGGGAGAATATTATGAGATTTTCATAGCCAAATTTTTTTTTATTTTTCGAAACGAACATGACACTTCAGAATTTTTATAAAGTTCAAAACACAAATTTAACAAATATCTATACAATACTAAGTTCCTAAATATCAACAATTAATTTTTATAAAGGAACAGATAACTAATTTTTAATTTTGTTAATTGTATGAAAGCTTCATGTTTCCTGCTATCCAATCAAGATAGGCATAGACACGAGTGTATACATCAGGGTAACCAATAGCGCAAGGTTTACCACGAGATACGATTCCAATTTGAACTCCATCAAGTACAAGAGGACCACCCGAATCACCCTAAAAAGTGGTATGATAATTTTTTTTCATGAAATTATTCATTTATAAATTTTACTTAAACATTTTTTACAGATCTTGAAACGAAACGAAAAACCGACGAAATATTCTGTCGAATATGTGTCCGGCTTGACCGAAACGATCGACCGGTTTCAAAGATAAATGAATGAAGTCATGATGATATTTATAATTCTTCAGACTGAACTTGGAACAAATCATCTTTGATTTATGCGGTCCGGGTTGCGGTTGCGAGCGATAGGAGACGGTTTCCATATGGTTTTGTTTTTTGGTTCATATAATTATCAGATTGATAGGCAAAATGCCACCAGCGAAGAAGAATCCTTCGCACGAATATTTCGAGAAAGATTCAGTGACAAAAAATGTTAAGTGCCTAATTGACGAAGAAGAATTGATGAAGAAGCACAATTGCAAATTTTTGTGCAACATTTTTATTGCAGCGATTTTTTTCCTACGACGTAGAATAATTGATATGCTATATAAAATATTTGAGTTAATCCTTGAGTGACGACCTCTCAGATCTGGTCCACCATTTTTAATGTTATCATGTTAACTTTGTAAAGCACTTAGCTTTCTATTCGAATTTTTTTAGAAACATTTTTTTATTTATAATTTTTTCATATAATTTTGTTTTTAAATCGTTCTTCAAGAAAGCAAATATACCTAATCTGTAAATAATACATTGTCACTATGATCCGTGTCTAAAGGGCTCTGATTACCCCTGAGGTTACACAAAATGCCGTAACTTTCCGCAATAGCTTCAACCGACTTTTCATTTGTTTATTCGTTTTCTAATCGCTTCGCGACCGAAATGATGACAGGAGATTATATATGGTCGGTCTTGATGGAAACCGATATGAACACAGCACGATTGCATTTGTGTGAGGAAAAAACAATACCGGTACCACATGTTTCGTTTCAAGCCCTGATCTATATATTACATGAAACACATGAAAATACGACTTACGTAGCAAGCACCTTCGCCTAGTTTGGTAAATGTGCAAATTTGTTTGGAAGTTACATGATTCGGGGACATTTTCTGTCCACATTGCTTCGTGTCCATAAGTTGCAATTCGATTTCTTGCAGAGAATCTGATGGGGCACCTTGCAACTAAATAGGAAGAAATTATTTATTTATTTTCTAAATATTAAATATTAAATCGAATTATAAAAAAGTTACAATCTTTTTAGTAATAACTCCAATAGAGATACATTTAGAGCAACCAATTGTCTATTCGATTTCTTGCAGAGAATTAGGTACAGGGCCTCTGGCCTAAATGAAAGTTTTTCTTTTTTGAAAATGTTGATTTTTACGATCTTGCCTCTCTGTATCGATTTTTCTTCGTTTTTGATAGAAACTTGGTTTCATTCGACACAATGAAGTAGGAATTGTGGTGAAATCAGCGAAAGACCAAACCCGAATAAAAAATCGATTTAAAAAAAGTTATAATCATTGTAATGACTCCAATTTTTTTTTTACCAAAATGGTATTAAAAAATTCCGTGTATCTTAATGTCGGTTTTTCTGCTGTTTACAGATTGTCACCAATTTTGTAGCCAAAAAAAAAAATTATATAAAATATTTTGAAAAATGTGTTGTATATTTTTGCATAATCCTGTTTTATCGCTCACAAAACAACGAAATATACTCACATTAGTTCGTCCCCAGCCTGAAAGTATAACAGGAGTTTTGTCCTTGTTAATGTCTTTAGTGGTTAGTGCAATTGGCTGAATTCTATTGGTGTAAACAATTTTTTCGGAAAGTCGAATGAGGCCAATATCGTCAGAGGTTGGACTGTTCGGATAACCTTTGTGAGGGATTAGTTCTTCTGCAAGTAAGTAAGTACCAGGTTCACTTAGCTTATCGGTGCCAACTTTGACGGTTACTTCGTAAGGTAATATCCTGAAAAATAGAAACAAAATTTTTTAAAATAATTAAATAAGGATGCAAAGTAGAACTTTGTACATTCATTGCTTCCTCATTAATGTTCAACTTTCGCAAGGCCGCCTGAGGAAGTTTATTTTATTTTTGGCTTCCTCACAGAGGAAGCTTTGCGAAAGATGAAAATTATTGACGAAGCAACGTGCGAAGTTTGGATCCTTATTTTAAATACAAATTAAAATAAGTACGAAAACAAAAATTTTCATAAATTCAAAATTTTATAAAATCTAAACCGCTTTATGTATTTCGCTTAAATTCAATACCGATCGTCATTTTTCATTGCTTTATTCGTCAAAAACTGTTTAAGCTCATTATCTAAAAAATTGTGGCAGCTAGAGAACATACAGAGATTTTTTGAAAAATTCAATGTCTTATAAAATCTGAACCACTTTACCAATCTTCACCAATCTTCGATATCTACTACAACTGGATGTTAATTTTATCTTGCAAAAGATTTGAGCAGGTTTGGTCGAACTTAACTTAAATAAGAACGAAAACAAAATTTTTTCGAAAATTCAAAATTTTGTAAAAACTAAGCCGCTTTATGGATTTCGCTCACATTCAATACCGACCTTCATTTTTCATTTCTCTATTTGTCCAGAACTATTTAGCTCATTGGTTGAAAAATTGTGGAAGCTAGAGAACATACATACATTTTTAAAAAAATTGAAAGGCTGATAAAATCTGCATTTTGTTTTCAGTTTTTTCGAAAATGGAGACATAGGAAGCGGCGTTATTCCTCTACCAGCGTGCCAAATTTGAGCTTGATTGTTAAAGCCGTTTTCGAGATACAGCGGTTTGCATTTTGCAAGCGTGCCACACATACACACATACATTCGGACATTTTTCTAAACCACTTTTCTCGACGTCTAGGACCATTCTGAATGTCCTGACATGAAAATCTCGAAAAAAAAAAATCACGAAAACAAAGTTTCCTCTGTGAGGAAGCAAAAAACCAAAAAAAAAAATCACAGTGGAATGATTTTTTATCTAATTGTGAATAAAATATGTGTTGACCTGTTTTATTTAATTAACGTACTCGAGAAGGCAGTGAGCGGCTGTGAGAATATAATATTCATTGATGATGGAACCACCGCAGAAAAAATCTTCATCCAAATACCACAAAGAAACTTGGTAAGGATATTTGCCTTTGGGTGCGTTGAGACCGCCTATTACGCGGCGGCTTTTGAACGCTGGAAATAATGAAAGCATTTTTTAAAAATCGATTTGAAACCTAGTTACATGGAATTCGGTTTTTTCCCAAATTTTACAAGATTATGAGATTTCCCCCAAAATCTTGAAAAATCTTATCCAGTTCAAGAATATCTGGGAACGTCCTGAAAATTTGTGAAATAACGACAAAATTGTATGTAAACTTAAGGCATTTTGAAAAATCTCTGAGAAGTCATGATATAACGAAAAATGTGAAAAAAACGCAAAGTCATATAAAATCTTGAAATTCGAATCTAGCAATTGTCAATAAATCGTAAAAAATGTTATGGTTTTCAGAAAATCTTCCGACAGTGAAAAATCAATAATATTTTTCAGAATTTTTTTTTCACTATAGGTAATAAACTTTCTGATACATTTGATTACTTTTATGAAAAATCTCGAAAGTACTTGGTAAGAATATTTACCTTTGGGACTGACGGAACCATTGACTGAGCGAGAACTTGCGGCCGCTTGAAATAATCGAAGCATGAAATTAATTGCTTAAGTGACTTTTTAAGTATTCAAATAAAAAATTTTCATTGCAATCATTGAACTATCAAGTAGTTATGGGAACCACTGAACCAATGCGGTGGGGATTTAATAATTTAATAATTTGCTGTACATGGATTTCAGAAATCTCTAAAATCTTGAAAAATCATATTAAATCCTAAACGAATTGAGAAATATATTTAAATCTTGAGAAATCACAAAACATCTGAGAAAATCTAGGAATCTGGTGTAATCACGAAAAATGGATTCTCCTCTCCTGGAAAGTGATAAAATTGCGAGGAATCCTAGAAAATCTGAAATTTTTGTATTAAAACTGTGGAACTTTATACAATCTTCATAATTCATAGGAAATCTCAATAAACAGTTCGAAGTTTCTTTCGATTGCTAGCCAATAAAACCTTATTAATTACTGATAAATCTTATTGAAAATCTCGAAAATATTTTTAATCTTAGGAAATCCCTAGATTTGTTTAAGCTGTTTGATAGTGGTCACTTAATAGTTATGGGTATTACGATTATTTTTTCAAGTGTATGTATACGAGTTCCTGGAAAATTGGAACTCAGAAAAAATGCCCTCGGAAGATTAGACCCCATGAATTTTCTGGACTTTTTAATTTGTCACATTTTTGTTTGGGTTATAATATGTTTATCTTTTTCAGGATCAATTTTCCGGGGACCATTTTTTGGAGGTCCATTTTTCCGCGGTCCATTTTACGGAGGGCCATTTCTCCGCGGTCCATTTTTCGGAGGGCCATTTCTCCGCGGTCCATTTTTCGGAGGGCCATTTTTTCGGGGTCTATTTTTCGGTAGGCCATTTTCGGAGATCCATCTTTTCGGTGGGCCATTTTTCGGAAGTCATTTTTTCGGGGGCCATTTTTCATATTACCAAGTATACTTACTAAACAATCCCTAATAATAAGTACTTGAAAAAACTTACCATTGACAGCAAGAACGAAGATTAGTACTAATAGACCGACAAACGCCTGCATAATGATTCAATTGGCAGTGCGACTTTTGAGTCGAAGAGCAGTTTCGTCGATCGGCTTTGATCGCTCCGTATTGTCTACTCGAAGTGTACCAAAATGGTAACCGTAGAATGACTAATTTTTTTGTAAAAAAATTATCCTTATATAGTAATTTCTTGGGTGCGTGGTCCAGAAAACGTACCTCGTAAATTCTTCGGTTTAATAGGGCATAAACTTAGCTGAGTGACATTTTCGGATTATAATAAATATCGTCGATGATATTTTTCGTCTAATGGAGTGTCATAAAATTCTTGAACGATGTTTATGATTTAAGCTTTTGTAATAAGTGTCACACGTGGAATTATGTAGAATAAAAAATATTTTAAATACTCTGAGCTAAATTTATATATGAAGATAAAAAGTAGAAAAACGATAAAAACCTTTTAAAAAAATTTTGCATTTCATTCCACATTACTTTGTCATTATTTTTTACAAAGTTACCTTTATGAGAAAGTATGTTGATTGATTATGACTTCCGCAATAAAAATTCTATTTTGCATCTTTGTTTTAAATAAAATAATAAAAAACGAAATTTTACCGAAATTTTTTCCGCCAAGAAATCATTAACAAAAAATCAAAGTCCTATAAATATATTAAATTAGATATGTTCGTTGCTGAACATTTTTTTGTTTACGTGGCAAATTTGTGCGCGCAACATTAAATTTTGCAAAAGTTGCAGAAATAATTATTACTTCACATTAATTGATACTATTTGATATTATTGCTAATTTTCAAAAAATGTTAACTTCATAAAAGTCGAACCGCTATACCAATTTTCTTTAAATTAAATACCAAAGATTTACGGAGATTTTTCAAAATCGTAAAAATTTCTCATAAAAACGGAATGCGTGAAGCGATTTTTGTAAAATTTATACCAATTAAAGATTGTCCTGATTTTGGTACAATTTATAGAGTATAATTATCATGAACACTTTCACACTTAACTGAAAACCCCATTAAATATAGTCAATATAATGAAAAACTAAATTTAAAAAAATCGATAAATTTAGTAAAATGCGTAACAATTTTCGATTATTTTTAAGTATGAATTTTAGGCCCTTCATCACACACACATCCATTTCTCAAGGTTTTAGACCATTTTTAGTGTCAATGACGTGATAATCGCGAAATAAAAAATTTGTTCATAAAAACAAAACTTTCTCTATGAGGAAGTAAAATTGTATTAAGCACATTTGAGGAGTGATCGATATGGGGTTAATTTCATTTCGCACATTTGTTGACTCCCTTAACACTTGTTCTTATTTTTTCCGATATGATCCATAGATAAATTTATCTTTATGCAGATTATCGAATAATCGTTGGCTGTACAATTTTCTGGAATATCATTATCTGCATCTTGGTTTGCATGTTATCTCTGCATTTTTTATGTATCAGTCGATGATGCTCTCATTTCGTTTTAATAGAAAAATAACAAACCTGATTACTAGGAAACCGATTCGCGATCGGCTGTTCCAATATCTTGATCACTGAAGTTTGAAAGGTTCAAGAAGTGCAATGCTAATAACATCATTAGCTACTTATCTTATATGGGTCATTCCATACCAAGTGGGCCATTAATTTGCCATCACGCCAATTTTTCTGTAGTTTGTAAGCATAATAACGGAAATTCTGTGAAATTTTGGGAAAAATCGGAATGATCAGTCTCAACGAAAAAAAATATGATCACTTTATTTTGTCAAAAAATGGCAGAAATTGTTTTCGAGCGGCTATGGATATTTTTTATTAAAAAGTACATTTAAAAACTTAAATTTTCTACAGGAACAAATTTTTCATACGTTCGGTAATTTTGAATATCCAGCGAATTGAAAAAAATGAAATACAAAAATCGTTATTAAATTTTGGGTAATCCGTAGGTGCGAAAATTATGAAATAATTTATGGATCTTCGTGATACTCTAAACAATTTTTGAGAAAATTATGAACACTTTTTGCGATCATGCTAAATTTGGGTGCACAATTATCACGAACACTTTTACAATTGTGAGCCCCTTAAAAATAGTCAATTTAAAATCGATAAATTTAGTAAAATGTTCGTTTACTACTTCGAATGATTATTTTCTTAACGCACATAGCGTAGAATATTGATTCTCTTGATAGTTTGTTTATATAAAAATAACAAAGATTTATCATGTTATTATAAAATCTCAAAAGGATTCGTTTCCTGTCTACCAATAAATAATAAATAAATAAATAAATGAAAATCCATAACAAATTTCGAATATTTTTATCAAAGGCGGAATCTGATCTTTTATCTGGCCTTTAAGTGGTGGAATGGTCAGTCGCCTTAAACTTACTTGCCAATTTTCACAAAGTAAAAAAGATATGATTTTATCTTGAAAAGATAGAAAAGATAGATTTTCTTCGTTTATTGTGATAATTTTTCTAGCTGCTGCTTACATTTTTTTATTCAACTTATTTAAAAATGCATATTTACAAAATTATAAAAAAATGTACATTCTCATAAAAGAACATAAATAAATTGTCTCATTCCCAATTTTTGTCCCAAATTGGGACAATTTTTTTCCGAAATTTTATGAGAGTTTTCATTTTTTATATTTTTTTTTAAACTCAAAAAAATTCAAAAAAACATTGACCCACTTTCCGTCTAGACTTAAAATGTTCGTCTTTATGAGTAGTATTTTAGAGATTTTCTCGGAAAACAAAAATATCCGACTTTTTGGAAAACTGAATTTATGTTTATTAATTAAAAATCAATGCTTCGGAGGAGTTGAAGAATTTTTAAAATAAATTTGCATAACAGTATACTTTAAAATGAAAAACTTTTATATACGTTTTTTTACGATACGATTTATATCCAAGAAGATACGTGCATTCGAAAATTTTTAAACGCAATTTTTAGAGAAATTTTTAGAAATTCACAAGCGCTCAAAATATGCGATAAAAAATTTGAAAATAAAAAAAAAAATGGTACCAGCACCATTCATTGAGGTGAATGACTATAAAAATAATTAACTATATCAACGATGGTCGTGGTAAAAGGTGGTCCGATCTGTGTAGAATGCCCCATATAGAATTATGTATGTATATAGTATAATTATAATAATTATAATTACATAATATATGATCAATAATTAATATGATTAAAATTAATTAATTAATTATATCAATAATTAATTATGCATCCTACTTATATAATAACTTAAATATATATCACCTTGCCCAGAATTTCTTCACGTACGAGTAATTAATTTCCATAAAGAATTTTTTTTACAGAGTATTATGCTAAAGCAATATGAATATCATTATATGCCTTTTCATGTCATATATGAAAGACTCTGTTCCATAGAATAAAAAAATGACAAATCAACTAACACGTTGTATCGATCCATCACTGCATCGCAGACAGTGAGCTAATCCCAAGTGAATTAATTATAACTCGTCGACAATGCGACGCTTAATGCTTCTTCTTTTATTGTTAATTTCTCATTGACACGAGTAGCTCTTTCGTCGATGACACTTAGCAGGAATGCAGATATGTAAACATGCGGATTAATAGTCATATTTTTCTTGGTCACTGCTGCTACTGGAAATATATAGATTATTTATGACATATCGGTCATTATAATTGTTCCTGGATGGATTATATTTTTATTCTTTATTTGTTTGTCATTTAAACCTGGAAATCTAGCTTATTTTTTTATGCGCATGTTTCGCTATAATATAATTTATTGGGAGGTACTTTTGCAGGTACATTTGCGCTGATTAATTTTACGCAAGCATTTATTTTATCTACTGTTTCGTAAACTTGTGACTATGGCATTTATATAATATTAATAAATAATTTTTTTAGCTTTATTTATTCGATACCATTTGTCGGTAAGACAACTAAATTGTACGGTTGATAACTGTTATCAATCAGTACTGCACAAAGAGAGTGGCAGTCGGTTAAGAAGGTCGTTGACGACAGTTGTCTTTCGAAAATCATCAGTCGGTAAGATACCATCTACTGTCAACTTAAATAACAATTAAAAATTGTAAAAACTTTGATGGAGACTAAATAACCAGCAGTGAAACCAGGCAAGCGAATATGGCGAAGAGATAATTTTGATGAAGTACCCAAATTCAATTAGCTTTCGGCTAATTCAACAATTAATCTTGCTGAGCAACGCAATGCTTCTTCATTTCTGTCGCTGTCGCCACTAAGAACATTCAGGACAAAATGGAAGTCTGAAAACTGAGCCAGCGGCATAAATCCAAGAGAGAAAAGAAGAAAAAGACGAAGTAAGTTTCCCCCTGTTTAAATTAAAGCACTGGCGGCATTAGTTACAAGGCCCCGTTCCACGGCCCACCACAGTTTCCGCGTCGACATGGACGGTGTTTTGCCGCGACTCCAGATTCCGTGGTTTCTCTAGAATATATGTGGCCATCCTACCGATGTTTCTCATGCACGATTCTTTCAGCAATGAGACGGGACCTACTGGTGGGTGTTTCAAGGCGAAATCTGTAATGTGACACTCTTAGAAAAAAAGTCTATTACTCCCCCTTTTCCCCTTCTTCTTCATAAATAAATATAGATTTATACATATATATGGGGCATTCCATCTGAATTTTCCATACTTCTGACCCCCTTCAATAATTTTAAGAATTTTTTATCAGAAAGTATTTTGAGAAAGAAAAGACACGTATTTTTTTGTTTGGGGCTACGAGCAATATTTCCAACAGATGAATTTTTATCAGAATTAGATCTTTTCGGTATTTATACTTTTTTATTCGTTATTAATATCTTGAAAATTATCAGACGTAACAAAAAATGTCCGATCAAATTTGTTCGGTTTATGAAGAGCTACATAATGTATATAAAAAATGTTATTTTTTGTTTTCCTAACGTTTTGTTTTATGACGTTAAACAACAAAATATCGTTTTTCATAAAACCGCCACGCTTTATTATTTTTACATACTCACGGAAAAATTCTGTTTGAAATTACGTAAATTTTGAGACCCTATCCAGAATGGCAAGATTTTTTAATGAGAAGTTCTGCGTAATTTAAGGATGCAAAGAAGAATCTTGTACAATGCTTCCTCATTATTTTTCTCTTTTTACAAAGCTACCTCTATGAGGAAGTATGGTATTCAATTTTGGCTTCCTCGTAGAGAAAGCTTTGTAAAAAGCGAAAAATAATGAGGATGCAATGTGCAATTTTCTACTTTGCATCCTTGTTTTAATTAGATAAATAAACATGTTGTGAATTCGCTTTTTCTATTTCGTTATTCCGTTATTATTAGAGAGTTTCCGAAAGTGAATGTGATAATGTATATTTTTTAAAATAATTCAACGTTCCATAAAATCAAAAATTTCATACCGTTCGTCACTAAATTGTACATATGAGCAATTCCTCATGGAACTTGAAACAGCATGTCTCTCTGCTTTTAACGGTACATCACCAATAAATTGTTACATGTTTTTGGTGTTAATATTTAGATGTTGATCTCTTGGAACAGAGGCACCTAGTTGGTAAAGCCAAAATTTCGAGAATATACGAGTTATTTTGGTAAAAGTGACTGAAATGTCCTTACTATCCGTGTCCCTGACACAGATATTTATTGTTTAATGATCAAATGAACTTTTGTGGCGTTCCTTTACTATTCTGAAAAAATTAGTATTGTTTTTGTCACGGTCGTTGTCGAACGTACGCAATCGCAAATTAAGCATGTTTGACTCTGTATAGTCATAGGAATTGATAAGTGTGTGTCCCGAGGTTTTGGTGTCCTTACCGTCCGCACTTTTCAGGGCGGTCGCAGTGCCTGACACAGTAAAATAAATAATTTTCTCGGTTGCACCTAATCTGAACGAAAGTAGACATTACGAAATTCACTTGCTTGTTAATTTTTATACCTCAAGAGCGATGGTCCGTTAACAAAATCCGTCCGAATTTGGGTAAGATTTAATATGATGTCCTTACCATCCAACGCAAAAACTATTCGGTGCAGCCTATATTTCTGATGGTCTCGATCAAACTTGCAGTGTGGTACTAGTTTAAATAATGAATTAGGGTCATAATTAAGCATTTAAATTTTGTCTATAAATGAAACAATATTCAGCCATTATATATGAGCAACTCCTCATGGAACTTGACAAATACGGGAATTAAAAATTTTGAAAAAAATTCGAGGCACATCCACGGGAATTTTTTTGCTAACTCCAGGGTATCATACCTACTCGATGAAATGTGTGCCATCGTGAAAAAATGTGAGTACAGCATGAAAAAATAAATAAATAAATAAAAGAACATTGAATTTAAAATTACTAATAAAATCCACTATTTTCCAAATAGACCGCTTTTATTTACCTTAAAATTGTGACGTTCATTAGTTATAGTAGTACAGTATGTGTAATATAATTTGCTAAATTATATTACATTAAAAATATAATTTTTAGAGGGAGCTCCATATCGAGAAATTAAATGTGTTGTCACATGGTAATAATAATAATAAGGACAATGGGAGGGAAGGAAAAATGGGTACTAAAGATTAGTTAGAGCATCCCGTATAGCAGTTACAACAGGGCCAATGATTGGGCGAGTACTGGCTACCAACCGATGATAGTCAGTACTGGTTGACTATTGAGCCATCGTTGGGGCCAGCAGTGGCCCGCGGCCGCGACCAAGTAAAAACTGCCAGCATTTTGTCACGTCTGGCCCATTGCTGACAACCAGCGATGGCCGATAGACTTGTACCGAGCATGGGCTGCTGCAGTTTTCCACGGCTGGGCCATTGCTGGTGCCGATGCTTGCGCCATCGGTACTATGAATTCCTACAATATCCTGCAAGTCGTGGTGGGCGAGAGGCTGAAATTACGCGTCAAATTTTACAATACAAATTTTACATTGTCTTAGGTCCAATACGTTACTCACGTATGTCAGCCAGTCGTGGGCAGACATGGGCCATTATCCTCATGCCAATGATTAACATAACCTCAATATCGCGCACCGTCGGCACGTTAGCGACTACCAGCATAAAAAACATATTTCCTTCCCTACCATTTAAACAAGATTTTACACTTGACATTTTTTGTATCGGCCATTTTTTATCCTTTATTTTCAAGTTTAGATTAGTAATGAATTATCTTAAGAAGCCTGAGTACTCAATTTTATCAAAATGAAGTCACTTTTTATATATTAGCCGCCATATTGGATTCAAAAAGGCTCTCTGTTTCGTGTTTCATACAAATTATATAATTTATTGTCATTTGGACGGCCATATTCGATCCTCCATTTTGAATTTCAGAATGCAGATGAGTTCTTTAATCGGTGGCTTTAAAAAAATCCGTGTACCAAATCTTATTCAAATCCATCTAATGTCACTGTGATTGTTATCCTAGATGCAACTATTATGGACTTAAAGTATAAGAAACCCACATAGTCGGTTTGGTCTAGTGGTTAGCGTGCAGGTTAGGTAGTTATGTTGTTTCGGTAGGTCGTACAAATCCTGCCAACATCACTTTCCCGAAAGCTAACGAAAAAATTGTATCCGTGGACGATTTCCTTTTTTTTTCAAATGATAATAGAATAACATGATTAAAATTATTGGAGACGGTCCATTAGGATATATATCTTTTAAAATGAATAATTAATTACTAAATTGATTATACTGAATATTTCCCGCCGTAACTTGCCCAATACTGGCCGTGTTTGTTACCATTCCCGGGCCGCATTGACCCCCAGTACCCGGCCGTGCACAACTACCAGTACTGGGCCGAAGTTACCATCCAGCAGTCAAGCCAGTGCTGCACCAGTGCTGGTTACCATTGCCGCGCCGTTGCTGGAAGGCTGGCCGCCAGCACCAGCTCGGCCAATTGTGAGCCCCTATACGGGATAGTCTCTATCAGAGCGTTCCATAGGATTCACTCATGTAAAAAAAAAATTGAAAACAAATATATTTGTAAAAAAACATTTTTTTATATGCTCATCAATTCATTATTAAATTTGACCTCCATCTGATCAATGATATTATATTGGAAATTACAAAAAAAAATTCCTAAGAATATTTTCATCATACATGTGTATAATAGCGAAATTATTAATATTTGCATGTTAGTGTTAATATGCAAATATGTTGTATTTGCATTAATAATAAAATATTATTAATGTTTGCAAACCATCTGATGTAAGTCGATATTAAAGAAGGCAATTTTTTAACGCTTCTTCATATTCACACAATATTATTTAATCCTTTAAAGTAGTTTTCCAAAGTCGAAACGGATTACTGGACGGTAAGGACACGGATTTTCGGTAAATAAATTGGTTTTTGCTTGAAAAAAAGAGGTTAAAATGCTAGCATCACACTGCAAGTTTGCTCACACAAGAATCTCGTTGTGTAAGATCTATTGGGACCATTAGAAATATAGTTTAGCTATATAGAAATATAGCTCCACGGAATAGTTTTTGCATTAGATGGTAAGGACATAATATTAAATCTTACCCTAATTCGGACGGAATTTGTTAACGGACTATCGCCCTGAGGTATAAAAATTAACAAGCGAGTGCATTTCGTAATGTCTACCTTCGTTTAGATTAGGTGCAACCGAGAAAATTATTTATTTGTCCGTGTCTGGCACTGCGACCGCCCTGAAAAGTGCGGACGGTAAGGACACGAAAATCGCGGGACACACACTTATCAATTCCTATGACTATACAGAGTCAAACACGTTTAATTTGCGATTGCGTATGTTCGACAACGATTGTGACAAAAACAATAATAATTTTTTCGGAATAGTAAAGGAACGCCACAAAAGTTTATTTGATCATTAAACAATAAATATCTGTGTCAGGGACACGGACGGTAAGGACACTTAAGTCACTTTTACCAAAATAACTCGTATATTCTCGAAATTTTGGCTTTGCCAACTAGGTGTCTCTGTTCTAAGAGATCATCATCTAAATGTTAACACTAAAAACATGTAATAATTTATCGTTGATGTACCGTTAAAAGCAGAGGGACATGCTTTTTCAAGTTCCATAAGGAATTGCTCATATACTAAATCCCTGCTTATTTGCTGGTAATTCTATCTGTATGTATCATATTGAAGCATAATCAATTTTACATTAGCATGCGGTCCAAAAATGAATTAAAAGTTTTATTTCATTTTTTTTCATATTTCAGGTAAAGTATCAGAAGGTGTCGAGATTTTGGATTGGATTTCAATACCAAAACTAGGATTTGTATGCAGATAGCACATACCAAATTTCATTGCGGTCCATAATTTTTTTCAGAAGTTCTTGTGGTTTCGGACAATACACACAGATACCAGACAGACAGACAGAAATGAGTTAATGAGTTTTTTGGAATCTAGAATACTGAAAACATGTATTTCCATCAACATCCAAGAGTCGTTTTTTTGGATTGCAATACTTCGTATGTGATGAGAAAGTAAAAAGTTACGATTTGCAGGGATTATCTCTTACCAGAAATCTGGTTACTTACTGTCGCACTTGAACTGAAGTAGAGAATGATTATCTTTTCAGACGGAATTTAAGTATTCGGCAATTAAGTTGAGAATTTAGAAGCGCGTCCTTTTGTGTAGTGTGCTCTTGGGAATCAAACGACAACTGTCAGCGACCGATAAGAGTAGTGAATTTATAGTCACATTCATAAATTATTTAGTCTCATATGCATCTCCTTTGATTAATGAATGATTAATTGTATATGCGATATCGTGGAACATGCTCCCGTGGATTAGCATATGTATAAGGGGCATTATACACCGATAGGACCACCTGTTGCCACGACCGCCGTTGATATAGTTGATTATTGTTATAGTCATTCACCCGAATGAATAGAGCACGCTCGTTGTTCAAAAAAATTTCATCGCATAATTCGCGTACAGTAGAGCGTCGATTATCCGAACTAATTGGGACCCACAATCGTTCGGATAATCGAAAATTCGGATGACCGAACATCAATATTTTGTGAAGGGGGAGGAAGGAACTGAAACGCTTAAAATATTAGAATATATACTGTTATGAATATAGAGATTAGGCTTTATAGGAACACACGGTATGACGATAGACAAACGAATACTTGACATACTTCACAGTAAACGTGACAGTAGAGAGTCTGGACAGGACTTTGACGGCGAGCAGACGTGCGAACAAAAGTGTTAAAAGATAAAGAGAACTATTTGTAATTAATAATATCCGCCCCACAAACAAATAACCGGTTTATTCATTCGCTCGGTCGTAACAATACGTTTAATACAATACATATATATTAGACTGGTTAAAAAAATCGACTATTTTGCTTCTTCATAGAGGAAGCTTGGTTTTCGTGAAAATTTTTTTTTCGAGATTTTCATGTCAAAACACTCAGAATGGTCCAAAACGTCGAGAAAAGTGGTTTAGGAAAAACATCTCTCTGTGCGTGTGCGTGTGCATATGCGTGCGTGCGTGTGCGTGTGCGTGTGCGTGTGCGTGTGCGTGTGCGTGAGCGTGTGCGTGTGCGTGTGCGTGTGCGTGTGCGTGTGCGTGTGCGTGAGTTCGACTATACACGAGGGGTTTACCCTTCGTTGACGTACCAAAATGTACTGTCGACACCAAGGGAAAACAACAACAGATTTCGCTCGATTCCTCTGAAGAATTTCATTATGATTCTTTCAAAGATTCTTTCAAGACTTTTTTGAAGATTCTTGAAAAGATTCTTTTTTTCTACGCGGTATGGTACAAGGTTTTAGTAGAAAGTTGAGAAAAATCGGTTACACGGTTAAAATTCTTCGACACTTTGAATTTTTAGAAAAATGTCTAGAGCATAAACAAGCCTGCGAAGTAGCACTTTGCAAATTGTTTAGAAAAATGTCTAGAGCATAAACAAGCCTGCCAATTAGAACTTTGCAAATTGCTTCCTCATTATTTTGCGCTTTTTACAAAGCTTCCTCTATGAGGAATTTCTATTTTACCTTTAAATAACACAGGAAAAGAATTTGTCCACATTTAATAGTCTATAACTCGTTTTTGAGTTAACATATCGGAAAAGGCTATACAGGGAGTTCACGAGGAAATAGGACAGGCTAACGCGGCGCGAAAGAATTGGGAAGCCTGATAGGCTACGGCCTACGACCGGCAGTGCATCTCAACGGAGCGGCAATCGCGCCCTCATGCGGGAAGAGATGGGTCCGTGCGGGTAGTGGTAGGGGTAAGAGATGCCAAGGGGATGCCAGAAGCCACGTGGGCTATGTGTAACAAGTTAACTCGTTAGAGTAAATTAAGTGATCACCATCTCAATGCTATAGCGTCACTTAATTGTGAATCGTTATGAATATAATTAATAATAATTAATACACTGCATGTTCACTAAATTAAGTAATTAAAATTTACAACCCACATCTTAATTGATCTGGTTTCAACAGATGTTTCAAGATATCTTATCAGTTTACGGCGAATTGCAAAAGTGAGTAAGCTATTACAAACAAAACGGGTAATTTTCTGCAGGTCACAACGAACTACCCTTTCGTAAATCAGTCAACTGACTAAGTGCAACCCTAGCAGATTGAACCACGCCTAGAATTGACGCTGTTCACGGTCGAATCACGGTGAAAATCACGCGGGCGTTTCGACACCGAAAATCACTGTCGTATCACGGTGGAAATCACGGACCCTTCATACCGTTTAAGCTTTTGAGCTTGCTGACTGTGATTTTACTATTGTAAAATCACGGTCATCATCGTTATTTATTAATAACGGTTGAAATCACCTCCCGAATCACGGCTCGACGGAATTTTCAGTGTCATGGTAATTCGCAACATCACGTCTTAAATCACGGTAATCTTCACGTTTCTGCGATTTATGTTGTCATGATTTTTCTTTTAATCATGGCCTAGATGACGACTGAATTCTCGGTACTGAAATTCGTCGTGCTGGAATTTTTTCCAGTAATCATGGTCGGAATCACAGCTGAAATTGCTGTTAGGAATTTTTCTGTACCCTAGCATATATTGTACCACTCATAAAAGACAGTAAAAATGACCCACGTCAGTACATGGGTGGACGGTAACTAACGATACCCCGTACTTATGCATGGAACAACGAACAATCACTCGCGAGAATTGTTTCAGCTCGTTCGCCATCTAGTGGGCTAACTACGGGCGCCTGCCTTTTGCCACGCGGAGACCCGGCTTAGCTCTACTAGATGGCCAACGACCCCAAACGTTTCTCGCAAGTGATTGTTCACCTTTTGCTGCATATAAACAAGCAGCTATCACAAGTTGCTGTGCTCTCATATCCTGAAGGACCACGTTTTGGAGATGTCCTAACCATTTGACATAGATGGCCTAGCCATTTAGAAAAGAGGACCAAGAAAAGTCGATGTTGTCTTCTCTTTGGAGTTTCAAATGTTACACATTTTATATAATTAAAAATTGAATACCGACGGTAACAGCATTTCATTGGCATCACGGCAACGTGACATCTGCCCTGATTCTGACCGTGATTACTAAAGAAAATCACGGCACGACGGATTTTAGGGCCGTGAATTCAGCCGTGATATCGGCCATGTTTAAAACAAAAATAACGACAAGTAAAACCCAGAAACGTGAAATCTGCCGTGATTTTTCGAATTACCACGGCACTGAAAATTCCGTCGAGCCGTGATTCGGGCCGTGATTTCAACCGTTGTTTATTGTAAAATCACAGTCCGCAAGCTCAAAAGCTTAAACGGTATAAGAGGGTCCGCGATTTCCGCGGTGATACGACCGTGAATTTAGGTGTCAAAAAACACGCGTGATTTTCACCGTGATTCGACCGTGGTCCGAAGTGCTAGGGAACTTATGATCCTATTTCCTCGTGAAGTTCCTCGTAAACTACCTGTATACAGGGAGTTCACGAGATAAGACAGGCAAATGCGCTTGCGCGTCAAACCGACGGTTCTCAATCTCGCTGCATGCAGACCAAGCTATCGGGCCCACAGGAGAGCCTGGAGAAGGGGTATTGGAGGGCTCGAGCACGGTCTTACAAACAGGTCTTGCATCTCTGGCAAATTTCCATGGTGGGGGTGACTCGGAAATTCAGGCAATTTTTAGTTGTTCGCATCGCCTAGATGTGTCGCTGCTATTAACTGCACCTTAGCGACATAACCTGTAAATTTCTCGTTTAACAGCGTCTCTCTGCTCTTCTCGTTTGCATCGTTTGCGTAATTATATCTCGGAATCTCGGAATATACGTTTAGTAATTAGTGTAATAAGTATTTAGCATTTTTTTACGCTGTCTAGATGACGTGCTACTCTGACTGAACTGCCGTGAGTGCGAGAGAGATAACGCCACGCAGGAGCACACGATAGCTGCTCCTCTTTCGGTCGAACTTCGAGAAGCGAGTCACCCCCCACCATGAGAATTCCAAGACCTGTATGTAAGACCGTGGGCTCGAGCGAGTACTGATAACTCAGCTGACTGGAGTGTAGCGCAAACCCTTACCAGAAATCTACAAACTGGCGGGCTGTTCATGCTGACCAAGCCTTACGATTTTTACGACACGTTTGTGCACGTAATATGATAAAGTGCCAAATCTACCATCTTATTAGCGTGATAAAGGGTGAATGGTTGAGATCATTACGATAAAAAAAATACCTTTAGTATTTTAAATAACTCACACGCGCTTACAAATCATTGTGGACTCTGCATATCAATCACAAGTTGCACTTAGGTAGTTGACTGACTTACGAAAGAGTAATTCGTTGTGACCTGCAGAAAATTACCCGTTTTGTTTGTAATCCCTAGCAGACCCAGTCACCGTGCAAACCACCATAGAATCACGGTCGTTTCCAAAATGTCTGATTCAATAAATCCATCGTTTGCGGACTGCCAAAAAAAGCGTTATCAACTTAATTTGAATTCTAATTCCTCCAATTCCATACGAGATCGATAATGTTTTATTATTTCAATGTTAAATGGGATTGAACGAATAAGAACTAAAGTTAATTCAAAAATACTTCTTTTGGCAGCCCGTAAACGATGGATTTATTGATTCAATGACATTTTTTTTAGTGTAAACATGCAGTGTATCAATTATTATTAATTATTTTCATAACAATTCACAATTAAGTGACACGATCGCATTGAGATGGTGATCACTTAATTTATTAAACGATCAAACGAACTTACCTGTGAGTGATGTTCGATCGGAATTATATGTAGAGTCTCGTTCGAAATGATTACTATTGTAGTACCGCTTCTATCTACACGAAGTTGTCACAGTTTTCAGAGTTCAAAACAAAAGGCGTACCACACCACCAATATTAACATCTCCTTTTCCATATTCATTCTTTAGAGTACACCAAAAATAATAAAATAAATACTGAAATAAATTGAACGAACCTTCATAAGATTCAATTCACAATTATCGGGAGAGGTCAGTATTGATTACAATCAACACGGGTGGGGAGTAATCATTTCGAACGAGACTCTACATATAATTCCGATCGAACATCACTTACAGGTAAGTTCGTTTGATCGTTTAATTATATTACGAGTCTCGTTCTCAAGATTACTATTGTAGATGTTCAGAGATATCGTGTAAATATTTTCATCGCATTGTATTTATTTTATTCTCGAAGCTCAATAACACATTAAACACTTTTCATTTAAAAACCGTTAACGCAAAATCTTTACGGCTCGATTTAATTGGTCTGTTATAATATTTTGCGAAGACCAAAGAGTCGTTTGACCAACCTGCTGTGCTTTTTATCACATTAATGTCAATGCCCTTTTTAAGAGCTGTAGATGTCGCAGCATGTCTCGTACTATGTGCAGTATACTTTTCACCAATGCCACTACGCTTGAGAACCGACTTAATCCAACGACTTATAGTAGAAGGTGCAACCGCTTTATGCGGTTTCTTAGTCGTGATAAATAAACTTTTACAACTACCTCTTATTGACTTAGTAGCCTCTATGTACCTTTCGAGAGTCCTAGCTATGCACAATTGTGGTTTTTCTTTAAAATACGGTAACAGTAACAAAGGTTGACATGCTCCAGGCCTCGACGTCTTAATTAGATCAGACACTCTTATCTCTATTCCCTCGATTGACGTATTTATATTCTCCAATTTTATAAGCGAGAATGTCTGTACCCTGTGTGCTGTCCCTATAGCCAACAATGTTGCTAACTTATCAGTCAAATGGCTGAGATCTAAAGACTCGAGAGGATGCCACTGCGCCAAAGTATCCAGCACTAGATTCACATCCCACGTTTCATCATACTTGGGTCGAGATGGCCGCTGCCTATATACCCCTTTAAAAAACCGACTGACAGACGAATCGTGAACCCCTTTTCCATCAGAAATTAATGATATTGCTGCTCTAGTCGAATTAAGCGTACCATACGACGCGCCTGTATCGAAACGCTCAGCTAGAAAATCCACTACCGAGAATGCCTCTGGAACATATGGATCCACGTTTACTCGTTTGCAAAACGCTAGCCACAGCTTCAGTGGACTACTATATTGTTTTATTGTCCCATCTGCTAGAGACGCTATTAACACTTTTATTGCCGATTCTGATAATTTCCTTCTTCTGAAGGCGTCCCCGATAACCTGCCTGCAATCAAAGTCAGCTTCTTCGAAAGTGGATGACGCAGCGATCTACAAGGAGATAATAAAAGATCATCAGAGGCCTTAAAATGAATATTGTCCCCTATTAATAACGATTTGAAAATCGGAAACCATGGTTGTGCGGGCCAGTACGGCACCACGACAATACCGCAGGCTTGATCAGCGATGATCTTTCTTAGCGTTTTCAAAATTAAAGCAAATGGGGGAAACGCGTAAAAGAATTGACAGTGCCAGTCTTGAGTAAAAGCGTCTACTGCTAACGCCTCTGGATCTCTGTGCCACGAATAATAAGTATCTCGCACACTTCGCGTTGTTTCTAGTTGCGAACAAATCTACGTCTGGGGCACCGAATTTACTTTTAATTTTCTTAAAGGCGTAATTCGCGAGTTTCCATTCGGTATCTATGTTTATTATTCGTGACTCTTCATCGGCTTCGATGTTTTCTTTTGACGGAATATACGACGCGTATAACCAGATTCTTCTACGTTCGCACCACTGCCATATTTCTCGAGCAATTTTGGTTAAACCGGGATATTGAATGCCTCCATATCGATTAATATACGAAATGGCAGTGGTATTGTCAACTCTTAGCAAGATTTCGCAATTTGACAATTCGCTCGCGAAGCATTTCAGTGCCATGAAAATTGCGTTTAATTCCAAATAGTTTATATGTAGCCGTTCCGATTCCTTCCAAAAACCGTGAGCACGTTGGCTCTCACAAAATGCGCCCCAACCCGAGAGCGAGGCGTCTGAAAAAATTTCGCGAATAAATCGAAGCGACTTTATCGACATTACCGATGTCAATAAATTCGTTTTCCACCAACTGAAATCTTCTTGAAGAGACTTTGACAGATACATATTTGCTTCATAGTTTCCGTCACTAACAATAAGTGCTAAAAATTTCTCTCTCTCGAACCTCTTTGAGTATAACCATCCATACTCTATTGCTCGGCAACTCGCTGTTATTTTCCCGATGAATTGTGCGAATTCTCTAATCTTACAAACATTATATTTGCTAAAATTATTGACCCAGTTTAACAAATCTTGTCTCTTTTCGTTTGGCAATTCGACGGTCATTTTTTCTGAATTCAAAATAAAGCCCGAAAACCTGCATTGCAAACTTGGCGTTAAATTGCTTTTCTTGAAATTTATGATGAATCTCAAACTTTCTAAAGTCTCAATCGTTTTATGTATGTTTCTCAAACATTCGGATGCGTCTTTCCCGAAACAAAGCATATCATCTAAATAGATCACCGATAACAATCCTTTATGTCTCAAAAAATGAACTACGGGCTTCAAAACTTTCGTAAAAATGAAAGGAGCTGTGCATAACCCAAACGGTAAGCAAGTGAACTCGTACAATTTTCCTCCAAATGCAAATCGTAAGTACTTCCTGCTTCTCTCATGGATAGGAATGACAAGATAAGCGTCTTGTAAATCCACGTTACACATAAACCACCCTTTCGACATTATTTTAATTGCGGTCTGAATATCCTCCAATTTAAAATGTGTTGTACTCATAAAATTGTTCAATTTTTTCAAGTTTAATACGAAACGGTAAGAACCGTCTGATTATGGCACCAAAAAATAATTCGAAAGAAATTGATCTTTGCATGAAACGCACGACTCAATCGCGCCAATATCTATCAATCGATTTATCGCCATCTTATAATCATTCAGTACTCGAGACGAGTCGAACAACGGGGCCGATGACAGAACCTCTTGATGAGGTAAATGATCAAATTGAATTTCATAGCCTTTTACACAGCTCAAAACAAACGTGTCGCTTGTAATTGACGCCCATTCTTTATGAAACCAACGCAACCGACCCGCTATCTTTTTTACCTCTACGCATCTTGTTGAGGCTCCTTTGTCTGTTGATTCAGACGATTCTTTGCTGGGGGGCGAACGTTTCGTGCTGCCTGCTTTTGCGGCTGTTTGCCGTATTTCTGCGGGCCCTTCGATTTGTTGCCCATTTGGTAATTGCGCTGGAACTTCACAGATGGGCCCTTCCAGTTTCCCGAGTTCGACGATGATGAAGGACCTGTATATTGCTTCTTTGCCACCGGTTGTGGCTTAATGTCTAGTCCAACTTTTTCTATGGTTTTCGCCGATTTTATTTTTTTAGGTAGATCCTTGCCGAACAGAAACTCGTCCGATTGGAGTTGTTCTAATATAGTTTTAACTTTTTTGTCAAAACTCGGATAAATGCAGTGTTTCCTCGCTACTAATTCTTGGTGATGAGTCGCTGTGAGCAGTTTTCCTACTGCACATAAATGCTCCAGCAGTTGCATTTTGTCAACACCTTCATCTTTCTCCTCTAAGAGAAGAGTGATGCCTGATCCCAGTGCAGATAACGCAGATCCAATTAAATTCTGCGTGTACACTAAATGTTTATCACGCTTAACCGATGTGTCAAATAACGAAGCCGCTATTTCGGCATTAAGCTTCGGCGCTTCGAGGGGACAATTTCCACCACGTGGATATTTCTCAAGGAGATCTGCCTTCTCCTCTTTCTTCACCCCTTCCTTTATCCAGCTTGCCCACTGCGCCGATAGCTGATGCTGAATTCGGGCCTCTGTGGACTGAGACGATTCGGGCTTAATACCCATAATCTCCAACACCTCTTCATCGAGAGACGGTATTTCTGATACCAGGGCAGCCATTTCTTGAGATTCTTGCGCGGACTTAATTGCACTCTGTGCTGTCGGCAAAGTTGCCTGTGTCAAGTCCGCCATTAAATCTACAAGAACGAACACAACATATAGTTATGTTAGCCCCAAGATAGTGCTGATATAGCCTATCTTTCGTGCAGTTTTTTCCCACTGCCGAAGGGAATAACCATAATAAGGCCACATTATGCACTTATTATTTGTTCAGACTTACCTGAAACTTCAGACCCTGGCAATGCCGATGCCCGATTATCTGCGTCCGAAATATCATCCATCGTGCTCGCATCCAAGCCAACACGACGCATCTTTTTCTGGAATTTTGTCCACTTTTTCAGGAGTTTTTCCTTATCAGGCACCTCGCTCTTTCTCTTTGACGACTTTCCCATGCTCACGGGCTGGAATTTTCCTTATTTTTATGAAATTGTCGTAATTTACTATAACAAAAACTCTGTTGCGATGCGACAGCTTCGCGCACAAAAAAACGAATGAATATGGAAAAGGAGATGTTAATGTTGGTGGTGTGGTACGCCTTTTGTTTTGAACTCTGAAAACTGTGACAACTTCGTGTAGATAGAAGCGGTACTACAATAGTAATCTTGAGAACGAGACTCGTAATATAACTCTAGCTAACTTGTTACACATAGCCCACGTGGTTTCTGGCATTCTTAGCATCCCTTGCCCCTACCACTACCCGCACTGACCCATCTCTCGCCACATGAGGACGCGATCGCCGCTCGGTTGAGATGCGCTGCCGTTGGCCTGTCCTATTTCCTCGTGAACTCCCTGTAGGTTACATATATTTAACCTACATATATTTCCATACGGGCTGAGTCAGATTCTTATGATCATCGGCAAACAATTCGAATCCCGAAATCTTTTTGTCGACTTTGCTTGCTTCATTTATTCATTATTCTAAAAAAATTCATTTCCGACATCTAATTAAGACTCGTTCGATTCTCTATTGTGAAACCGAGTTCTTCCTGTTATCAATGAAATATGGCATTAGCTTGTCTGGCTCGTATGACTGAAATTTGCAAATATACTTCCATAATTCATGAAATTCTAATCATCTCCATTGGTAGTCATATCAAGAGTCGCGGTAGCGACTCGATGCCAAGTTAAAAAACAAAATTAATGTTGCCTTCACACGAATGTTGCTATTATTTTCGAAGGCGGCCACTCACCGGTCGTTTTCAAATTATAACCCTGTCAAATTGTGTCACCGACTTTTTAACCGGCGTTTTAACCAGTCTCGATTAGTCCCTGATTCATCCAGTTTAACTGACCTTTTAACCGAAATTGTTATTTTTTAAGCGATTTTTACTGGTGAATTAACCGATTGTAACCGACATTCTTACCGAATTTAAAAAAATTCGATTTTAATCGGTTAAATTGTCGGTTAAAGCCTGTGAAACCGTGGGGCAATCGAAACTTATCTTTTTTCAATTAAAAGCTCGGTTATCTTCAGTTATTTTCGGTTATCACTACGATGACACAGCTTGCCAGGGAACTCGAATTATCATTGACCACAAGTCGCGAACGAAAAATGTATCAGGTTCAATATTTCTTTTTTTTCTCTTTCAAACGAGATCTGTCGCGAGAAATTCGGTTCGGTATAATGCTGATATCTGGTCTTCGCATTTTTTCGCGTCTGCCGCACTCACACAACTTTCGCGTACGGATGACGCGTAACGCGTCATACGAATTGATACAAATCCTGTCCATCCGGCCGGGTGACGCATATACGCGTCATGACGCGGTGTGGTTTTATAGTCGCTGTAACTAAACGTTTCCAATATCACAAAAAAATAATTATACTTAAAGTGTGATATCAAGATTTTTATTCGTACCACAGGCCATTTTGTTTCTACAGCAGAGCGTCGATTATCCGAACTGCGATTCGGTTTTCCGAAAATTTGTCGTTGCATACATTGTTGCGCGACTCAGCGTGTTTAGACTCGCATAGTGATGTGGCTTGAGACGAGATTATCTCGAATCTCGCTCGTTTTTTCTTGCGCTTGTCATTTGTCTGAAGTTCTTGTCTCGAGGTTGCGGTATGCAAAAAAATCATAGCCTCTCTCGGTCTTGCTTGAAATATCAAACGAGATCGAGCGATATCTTGAAACTTATGACAGATAAACTGTCAAAAAAATAGAGGCTATGTTATGTATCTGAATGCGTATCAGAACGACGTTCTGACACGTATTTACGTCGTCTCCATAGATTCCAAGGTTCAGATCAAGTTTGAATACGACAACTACGTGACAATGGATCTGAGTCTCGAATTACACGAGGACTACGGATGTCTTCGGATTGTTCAGAAATTCTGGAGATCATCGTAGACTACTTACGCATAGAATCAGCCTTGAAAACTGACTTAGACCTCAAAAGCTGTCCTGTACATCATGAGGTCTACCTAAAAACCGATCTAAACGTTTATCATTAAGAAACCGTCATCCTGAAACCTCGGAACGCTAGCGTAGTTCTACGAAGTGAAAAAACACTCTTTAATATTCAACAAAAAACGTAACCTGCACCTTTAATTTAGCGGTGGATGTACTCCAATGATTTAATAATTTCATTGATTCAAGGCTACAATAACAGCACCAGATATTTGATATAAATAATTTCACAATTTACTCTATTCTTCTCAGCGTTATCCATTTTCTGAAACATTAATATCATCGGAAGTCATTCAAAAATTTAAAAGAAAAAAGTTAATAGGGAAAGAAAGAAAAACAATATCCGGCTGTCAAGACGAGATTTCGAGCGAATTCAAGACGAGAACGAGCGAAAAATTTTGCTATGTTGATAATCTCGAATTGAAATGATAATCGAGCTGTCAAATTCCGAGACTAAGTCTTCATATCGACTTTTTCTCGCTCGTCTCGCTCGTCCGCATCACTCGCATGGTGTTACCACCACCCCCCCCCCCCTCCCCCCGTCTATTCGGCTACCGATCGTTCGCGACTTATCTTTCTTCTGCAGTCTGTATGCAACTGCGGAGACGCGAACAACCTTTGTTTTACGTTCTATGGCCGTTAAATGAAAACAAAGAAAATATTGACTCCGAGGACAATGGCAGCGACGAAAGTGCAGACGCATCGAACAAGCCTTCTCACAGTGAGTCGTTTGATGCTCTCGAGACAGCAATGGAATGGTACGAAAAGCAGTCGAAAAGTTATCCAACGCACCTACTTCACCACAAACGATTGCGTGATTTGGCAGCGCGAAAAGGAGTTTCTGCCGTGAAACAAAAAAAAATCCTCGATTTTTTCCCAAGAAAATAACATATTATATAGAGTCCGGTGGTTTTATCAGAATATATAATATATACTAACAATGATAAATTAAAACTATTAATTTTCGATAAATACATACATATTATATATATATGTATTATATTATACGTATATATTCTAATATTTTAAACGTTTCAGTTCCTCCCTCCCCCTTCACAAAATATTGATGTTCGGTCATCCGAATTTTCGATTATCCGAACGATAGTCGGTCCCAATTAGTTCGGATAATCGGCGCTCTACCGTATCAATATATTAACAGTTATGGTTTTTTGAAAATCATATTTGGCTACGATATCACTAAACTTTAAGCTTCTCGTTTATCGAAGGAAAGTTTCTAAAAAATTCTGGAAAAAATCTTAAAAGTACTTTGAGATCTCATCTATGGAATGGTGAACAGGAAATTTTGAATTATTGTGTTTTAGATTTTATTATTAACAAAATACACAACTTCACGATCTTCGCCCGCAATAATGATACAAAAATTTTAAAAAGCTTAAAATTCATTAAAAAATTAACGAATGCAAAACGGCAACCAGAATAATTTTAAATGTTTCAGATTTTTATTAATAACAATATTTATAAAACCCGTTTTTAGCTCCACCTCTTGCGCGTCGAGCGGGAGCGGCTTGTGCGTGTGTGCCTCTGTATATGCACTATATAATCAAAGCGGCAATACGTCAGTTCTACAGGAACCATCTCTACACAGACCCATTTGTCACGCGCACTTCTACACCGATTTTTACTCCAGACGCTTAATCCACACGACAGAATTGTATACGACAAGAACAGCACACGGGAAAATTGTACACAAGTAGCGTAGTTATGAAGAAATTCTGCCAACAATGAGTTCGATAAATATTAATAGTCCGCGGTAGCAATAATCACGTCGAAACATTGTATGGTAACACTTGGGCACTACAAAACTTTGCACAGCACTACTTTGCCACGGAAAATTCGTACTCAGCCTAGTTCGACTCCGCAAAGTTTGACACGGCATAAGTTTGCCACGGCAAACTTCTACACAACCCATCTGTACACGGTTTTAGTTCGACACCTCCCATCTGTACACAGACCCATTTCGACACGAGCGATATTCGGGCGTTGGAAACTCAGAGAACATCTATACCGACCGCCAGCCCTTGCTAAATAGACATTTTATACACTCAAACGAATTGGCCGTAAGAGGGCAACAGGGGCGTAATACTGTAACGCTTTCGGTCCAGTGTTTCGTATGATACCACTAGATGGCGAACGGACGACGCGTTTCCCGCAAGTGTTTTGGTTTTTTTTTTCCGACTGAAGTGGAGATCGCGGTCGGTGCGTGAGATAAAGGCGTCCCATTTTTCTTTGTTACTAAATCAGTATTTTGCGTACAAAATCTTCTGCAAATTTGTATCCTAATATAAGAGATCGACCCCATATTATCGCTAGTCGATGGGAGATATTTTGTAAACTCTAGGCGCGTGCCGAAACGCGTTGAGCGAAAACATAACCTCTGCGGAAAATGCCTCGCCACTCGCAGGTGCGGCGAGGCTGTTAAATGAGAAAGGAGATGAAGACATCCAATTATTTTTGAAATACATTGATAGTCACGCTCAAAGGAAAAATGATGACGTAAAGTTTCGTGAATTTTTGGAGAAAGAAAAAAGTGAACGCAAACGTAATTTACCGGAGACTGAAGCGGGGGCGACGCCCGTCGTCAATGCTTCCTGTATTCCTGGAGACTCCTCCATTAGGGGAACTATGAAGTCAAAAAAAACTAATCGTAAAAGTAGTGAAGAAACGTCGGGGGAGCACGAGCCGAAGAGACGGAAAGGTGAATTATCTGGGCTCCCTGATAATGGCCAGCCAGATAATGAAGAGGACATGGTTGTGGATCTTGCCTCGCCCTCGAACAATAAGACAACCGATCAATCTGGCCCCAAAAAAGCTGACAATCCACTGTTGTATGAAAAAAGAGACAAAGGACCTTTTTTGGTTCATATCCAGTCGATTGACAAAACGGAGGAAGCTATTCCTAGTCTAAAAATTTCGCAGAAACTGTATAAGGCTAACGTGGACTATGAACGTATAGAACCTTACAAGAAGAACGAATGGATTATGTTTCTAGCCTCTTGTGAGGCAGCAAATAGGGCAGTGACAAACCAGATTCTTGGCAGTCTCGGTTTGAGAATTTTCATTCCGGGATACGCCCTGTTCCGTAAGGTGAAAATGTGGGGAATTCCGGTTGATATTCCGTTGGAAGAAGTAATAGAAGCAATTAACGAAGGAAACAAAGACGTCAGGGTTACCCACGCTTTTCGTCTTAAGAAGCGTTCCTTGACCGAGGGAACCTCCATTTGGAAAGACGGTGAAACCGTATGTGTAGAACTTCGATGTCAAACTCTGCCTCAACACCTCTTTATCTGGAGGACGCGTACTCCGATAGAGCCCTTCGTCAATTCAGTGAGACTCTGTTATAATTGTGGCTCGATAGGATGCATTAAGAAATTCTGCCAGAAAACTGAGCTCTGCTTGAACTGTGGAGAAGACAAACATACAGAGGCAGGAGAGAAATGTGAGAATGAAGCAAAGTGTATTAACTGTCACGAGAAACACGGGACTCTGAATCGTAGCTGTCCTGTGTATCGAAAAGCTTCTGAGATTAATCGTATCATGGCTTACGATAACGTGCCTTATCTCACAGCAGTCAGGATGTACGAAAACCATGCCCCTCAGGAGAGGGTCCCAACGAAAACGGCTCAGAACTTCCCGCAACTACCCAATGAAGGAAAAGCAACAACATCATCAGGCTCGGCAGGCTACTTCAACCAACACCTGGCAAATGCCAGACAATTTCCTGCCAGTGATATCCCTCGATGCAAGGCTGCAGGTGCAGCAGGAATCCACAGACAGGGACACGACTTTAACTCCAGGACGCAAGGACAGCTCCCTTGGGAGTTCCCCAAGGAGCCCCCGGATCCTCCGGAAGAAACCACCGAGGCTTTGACTCGTCTGTCTCAGATTCTTCTATCTGATCCAGACGCCAAGCTCCTGATCCAGCGTATTTGGAACACTATCGATCTTCATTTCCATCACCGAAATGGCAAAACAAAATAATTTAAGAGTTGTTCAATGGAACGCCAAGAGTATCAAAATGAAACTTCCTGAATTGGAATTTAATTCGTCTAATGTTGATATTTTTATGTTAGCAGAGACTTGGCTCACTCCGTTGGATAATTTCTATCTGAGGGGATTCGATGTCGTGCGGAGAGACCGCTACGGGAGACGAGGTGGTGGCGTCGCGATCCTGATAAAAAACTCAATTCGCTATAGGAGAGTTGAAGATTTGTTTGATTGCCATGGGAAAATCGAGTTGTGCGCAGTGGAATTGGATCTCAGAGAGGGTAAATTGCTGATAGTTTCGTGTTATAGACCTCCCCTCGCGGAGGAAATTAGTGACCACGAATGGTCTCAATTTTTCTTGCAATTTAATGGTAGTTTTCTAGTAGGGGGTGATTTCAATGCTCATCACCCGTTATGGGGCGGACTTCGAAACTGTAATATAGGAGATTCTATAATCGAAAGTATCGGACAATTGGAAATCGGTGTTATTAATGATGGTTGTCGCACCTTTCACAGTGCCGCGCACGATGTGGAATCAGCAATTGATTTAACTTTCGTTGACAATAGATCTGCTTTAATGTACAATTGGAGAGTTGGTGATAGCCCGTGGGGTAGCGATCATTATCCAATTTTTATTGAATTTAATTGTAGTACTCTAGCTAGCTTAAAACATAGAGCACCAAAGAAGCTTTATACAAGTAAAACAGACTGGAAAGATTTTTCAGAGAATGTAGCATCGATAATCAATAATAATCCTGAAATAAGAAACAGAGACGCTGATCCCCAGATTCGATATGCTAGTTTTGTGAGCTTGATCGAGGATTGTGTGAGAAACGCAACACCAGGCGCAAAAGGCCGCGTAGCCAGGGATTTCGATAGGGATCATAAGTTCCAAAAATGCACGTGGTGGAACGAGGACTGTGATAATCTTATCGATGCAAGGGAAAGGGCCCTAGTACAATTCAATAATACACTGTCTCGTACGGATTTTCTATCTTTTAAAAAGGCAGAAGGTAAGACGAGATACGGGCTGAGGAAAATTAAGAAGGAAAGTTTTAAACGTTTTTGTGAGGGCTTAAACAAAGACACAAACCCTACGTTCCTATGGAAAAAAATTAAGTGCTTTAAGAATAGGTTGAATTATAAAGAAAATCAATATGAGTTTAAAGATGAGAAAATTCAAAATGTAAAAGATATGATTAACAAGCTGTGTCCCCCTTGGACTAGAGTTCCTAAATCCTCAGTTAACAATCCGGATGGTGATCCATTTTTAGACTTGTCTTTTTCGAAAGATGAATTTGATTTTGCTGTGTCAAACTTGAAGATCAAATCGAGCGCGGGAATTGATAAAATTGATTATTTAATAATCTCTGCTCTTCCAGATGTAGCAAAGAATTTATTGTTGGATCTGTTTAATGACATTTTGGCATCTCATTCGTTTCCGGTTGAATGGCGTAATTATGTTATATTTTTTATTCCTAAAGGTGACGGGACCAAGTTTCGACCGATTTCGTTGGCTCCGTGTTTATGTAAACTGTTAGAAAAAATGATTAACGTCAGAATTTGCTGGTGGATGGAATATTATGGTAAAATGTCGTCAACTCAGTTTGGATTTAGGAAATCTAAGTCCTGCATGGACAATTTGTCTATCCTATATGCGGAAATTGTAAAAGCCTTTAAATTTGATAAAGCGATGCCGGTAGTGTTTTTGGATATTCAATCTGCATATGACAACGTTCTTGCTGACGTCCTCATAAAGAAGCTCGCAACTTTGGGCTTTCCGAACAATTTATTATCCTTTATAAATGACTTAGTATCGGCGAGATTGCTTCACTTTCGTTTCGGGGACATAGATGAAACGAAATGGTCTTACAGGGGTCTTCCTCAAGGTAGCGTGTTAAGCCCTCTACTGTATGCGATTTACACTATGGATTTAGAGAAAGCAATTGACCCTAATTGTGGAATAATTCAATACGCAGATGATGTCGCAATTTATTCTTCTATTCGTCCTACGCGAGCCGCAATGAATTATTTAAAAAAATCTTTGATTGCAGTTGATTCTCAATTAGAACAGCTTGGCCTCACGCTAGCCCCAGAGAAAACTAAACTCGTAGTATTCGAAAGAGTGAGACTTGCCTTCGGAAATACTGGGAGGCGCCAACCTGCTCGGCGAGAAATTAGTATTCAGGTAAAAGATGTAAATATAAAAGAGTCTAAAGTGGTGCGTTTTCTGGGGATGTTGTTAGATCCTACGTTAAGCTGGAATGCTCACGTTAAACTTATCAGCGAAAAATGTCTTAACCCTTTACAAGTAATTAGTTGCCTCAGACACACATGGTGGGGAGCCGACCCCACACTTTTGCTTAGGTTATACGTGGCCTTGGTTCGATCTCGGATTGAATACGGCGGATTCCTTCTGCACGGTCTTTCTGAAAAACAAAAGTTGGTAATTGAAAGAATCCAATTTAAAGGTTTGCGGGTGGCCCTCGGTTACAGACAGTCTACACCAACAAATATCATTCTAGCAGAAGCGAAAAAAACGCCTATGTTTCTTAGGTTTAGATTTCTTTGCAGAAATTATTTAACTCGGGCCCTTTCAAACCCCGAACATCAACTCTGCGAGTTGCTTGAGTCAATTGTTGCGATAGAAGACACTCCAACTTTAATCGATAGACTAGGACCCATTCCATTGGTCGAGTGTTATCTAGACCTTAATAGGAAACTTCATCTTTTAGAGACTTCAACGAAACCGGTCTGTTATAACTATAGATTAGAATCTATTGCCTATCGTCCTCACTGTTCCTTTGAAGAAGGGCTTTCCATTCGTGGGTCTACAAACAGTAATGAGTTGTTTAATTTGGTTTTCGAAGAAATCTTACAAAACAATGAATGTTTTTATACGGATGGATCTAAAAAACCGGGAGAAAGCTTTGTAGGATTTGCAGTAATCAGAGCTTCCACCCGCGAAACTTTTAGCTTTCGGTCGGCCGGTTTCACGTCAATTTTCGCAGCTGAAGGAATGGCCATTATTGAAACTCTAAACATTATTGACAAATTGGATGGTAATAACTTCACAATTTTTTCGGATTCGCTCAGTTTCCTTTCTACAATCTCGGCTCCTTTCAATTTTACCTCGAAATCGTATCTAGTCAACCATGCAAAAGACCTTATAAGGCAATTAGAGGAAAAGGGCAAGATAGTGAAACTCTTTT
Organism: Ephialtes manifestator; assembly: GCA_963970395.1. Taxonomy (NCBI): domain Eukaryota; kingdom Metazoa; phylum Arthropoda; class Insecta; order Hymenoptera; family Ichneumonidae; genus Ephialtes; species Ephialtes manifestator. The sequence goes on from OZ019979.1 coordinate 19,500,519, forward strand.
GGATTCCTGCTCACGTGGGGATTTCAGGAAACGAACAGGCTGATCAAGCAGCCAAAGCTGCGTTGACCATAGGGAGGGATACTCAACTGGGGATACCTATCCCTGATTTTTCAATTCTTTCGAAAAGTATGTTAAAAGATGAATTCCATGAGTGGTGTCTGACGACCGGACGAGAGAAGGGTAAACGTTATTTTGAGATCTATTACAAGAATGAAGCGCAACCGTGGTTTGCGAAGTGCAACTTTAATAGGAAGTCTATAGTTAGCATAAATAGGCTAAGAAGCAATCATTCGTCTCTGAGATCCAGTTTAAAGCGATTTAATATAGTTCCTTCGGCCCGATGTCCTTGTGACAGAGATGATGAAACGGCGAATCACGTTTTTTGGCAATGCCCATTATACGAGGCTGAGAGAGCAGTGCTGATTAAAAGCTTGTTGAAGAAGAACGGTCCTCTGCCGTACGACATCGAGTCCCTTCTGCACGGAATGGAGTATGAAACAATAAAGGCTATCGATAAATTCTTATGCCAAATCAAGATTAGTATTTAAGTTAATACTTAGACAGGGTTATCCTATATGTTTGTTGCTTTATTTTCACTATCAACTCTTTTTTTTTTTTTTTTTTTTTTTTTTTTTAAGTTCTATATCAAATTCTAAAGTTGCGTACGCTGTTTAGTCTAATTTCCATTATGATACCTTTTTAATGTATGTTAGTTAGTAAGTCTATCATCCCTGTAAACATAATACAAAACTGTGATACCGACCTTTGATATAAGCGCTGTGATATACTAGGTATGTTAAAGGTCGGCAGGGTGTGCTCTCTTGAAGGCGGAATTGTTATAATAATAATTGTAAGAGGAAACTCAGGGCTTGATGGGTACAAGTGTTAACCCAAAGCCCCTCTCTCTATATTCTTCTCAATAAAAAAAAAAAAAAAAAAAAAACGCTTTCGGTCTATTTTCGGCGCGAGAATTCGAACGTCCGAATTCTGACCAGCACGAGAGTGGTTACCACCGATGTCCAATCCACGTCGAAGAGCTGAAGCTCACCTCGTCCGGGCTGACCTGTACTCGAAATTAGTTGGGGAAAAGACACAATTGTAACTCGGAATTAAACACGAACACTCTATTTATTCAAAGGAATTTATAAACTTTAATTTATCTCAGTGCAAAATAATAACTACAGTTTTCTCGAAGACAGTTCCGTCGCGCTCGACTAGTCTCAAGAATCTACCGTCTCTCCGCGTTAACTCTAGGCTCGCGGGCCTCGCGGTCTGCTGGTGGGCCAGGAGTTACGCCCCACGGGCCCACCCTTAGCCAATCAACCCTCAGTTCGACGCGAACGCTTGCTCCCACGCGCGAGCGTGCGAGACGCTTGCGTCAAGCGTCCGCGTCACCCCCGAGCTAGAAAGTGGCTATTGTTCCTTGGCTGCAATTTGGACACCACATGGCCCACCGTCGAAGTACGGTTGGCCCTTTGGAGTGTCTGGCGACGGAGCTCGCCTTGTACGTTGGAACTAAGAATGTCTCGGCTTTCTACAATTTACATTTTACTATCTGTGCGTCTAGCAAAGACTCTCTTTTAAGGGATTCACATTCTGGGCCCATATGAAGGACACTTGAATCGTCACGACTCGACTTAGGAAAGCAGACTCTAGTGCGTTTCTTTATAGCGGTACAAGGAGCGTAGGCAGATTCTTTTATGTCTAGTACGTTTCTTCGCGGCATTTCCGCTTGGCGTACGTGGGAAAATGCTGGAATATTCGTACATCTAATAATATTTATATATTCCAAATAATGTTCATAATGCCGCATTTACAATTAATCATGCTTTATACTTTATCAGTAGTCAGCTCGCCCAAGCCACTATATTTGTCTCTCGTTCTCTCTGCTTTTTCGGTTTGAATTTACGCGCCCGGTCTCGCGGAGGTGCTGCGCGTGCGGCGCGCTCGCGGATCGCGTATCAGAATCCGTTACAATACTATGCCGTACAGTCTCGACTGACAATTCCTTCATACAGCCACTCGTAACTCGTGATTTTTTAATTATTTCGAGTCTACCGATTGCACAGGAAAATTTATTGCACTTTCGTATATTATTATTGAATATAAACGCCTATACTGTAATAGAATTGTAAGAGCATGTAGTGATTAACGTGAAATCCCAAATGGTTAGTTTCCGTTGAATTTTGATCAAGAATAAAGCGTATGGTGGTTAGTTATTTGCCAATTTTATTGCAAAATGCAATATTGTCAATTTTTAGAGCATCTTTTTATAAGGACGATGATGGATGCCATATTGAGAGCAATTTTTATTGTGATATACAAACATTGCTCTGGGTTACAGACAAATGTATTACATGTACAGCGTGTTTTACTTGGCTAATATATTGGATTTTGCTTAATATTTTTGCAAGATATTTTGTTTGTGAGCATTTTTTGTATGCCCTTTTTCACTTACCATTTTGGATTTGAAAAAATCTTTCCACCCGTATTTTGCAACCAAGCAATACGTATATTGGTGAAACACGAATCATGTATCCATGTATAATGTATAATGTAAACAAATTATATAACCCTTATTTTTTAAATACATCTTGCAGTCACGCAATACATATTCAGTGCATATGCTTAATGTATCTATGACATATATGGGCGTATCCCAAAATGAATTACGCGAGTATCAAACTTTTACTAAGACTAGTATTAGGCGCACCACGGGCCCTGAAGCGCCCGTGACTTTTGTCCTTCGTTTCTGATAAAACTGTCATTTATTTATTAAACGAGGGTCAATCGGAGCACGAAAGAAAACAGCTTCACGTGAACATAGATGATGCTTAATATGTATGAAGCATAAGCTATCTGAAAAAAAGGATGCAAAGTAGAATCTTGCACATTGCTTCACCAGATAGACAAACGTGCAGTACCGTGCAGCACGGCGTGCCGTCAGAAGTACGTTATGTACGTCCGCACGTAACAGATACTGTGACGCCACGACGTGCTGGATCAGCATTGTTCCTGCACGGTTTCAGTCGATCGTGCAACTGCTCTACAGTACACAATGTGTTGGTATCATGCAGGAACAGTGTAGGATTAAGCACGTCGTAACATCACAGTATCTGTTACGTACGGACGTACATAACGTACTTCTTACGGCACGCGGTGCAGTCAGTTACGCCACTGTGCAGTCACCGTGCTCCCAAATGTCTGTCTGGGTCCTCATTATCTTTCGATTTTTACAAAGCTACCTCTATGAGGAAGTATGTTATTCAACTTAGGGTTCCTCATAGAAGAAACTTTGTAAAAAGCGAAAAATAATGAGGAAGCAATAATCAAGGTTCTATGTCAATGAAGTTTGAAACGTTTCAAAATTGCAACGGTTTCCCGGCGGCCAGCGCCCACAGTTGCCGATGAGGTTTTTAATTTTTTTCAACTGAAAGGAAGAAATACGCCCTTTTTAGCAGACCTTTTTCTGATAGATTAAATTTTTCTGCTAATTTTAAAACTAGTTTTAAGTCACCGGAACCTACGGAAGGCTTTCATTTTTGGAAAAAATCAAAGCCTCTGACGTGATAGTTAAGAGATTATCAAACTTTTAATGGGGATGGAAGAAATTCGCCGTCTTGAGATCAGCATTTTTAGATAGTTTAAATTTTTTTTTAATTTTTAAGATATCTTCCAAGTCTGTAGACCTTGCGGAAGATCTTCGTTTTTACGAAATCAAATGTCGTCCTAAACTGCCTATCTCACGGGTGTCAAATAGCATTCGAACGGAGAATGTGAGCTTATCACTGTAAAATTACATTTTTCATAAACCAGGCTGTAACTCGCCCTTTTCAGACTATTTTTTTCAGATACAAAATATTATTTTTCTAATTTACATGTAGTTTGCCAGTCTCTAGACACTGCGGAAGACCTTCTTTTCTTGCAAAAACCCATAGTCCTTCGTGTGACGGTTATGAGATTTTGAATATGCACTCACCCACGCACACGCACACTTTATTTCTTTCTCTTCTTTGTGGTTGGCTCTGGTTTACACTGAGGTGTATTACCATACGGCCATTTGCTGCAACTTGATCTGGAGAAAATTAAACAGAGAGGGGGGCGAGGCGGTCGCCGAAGCGGCCGGGTCGCCCCCTATGAAAATTGGATTTAAAGCCGGAGCGCGTACGCTACCAGATTATGAGTAACAGCGTGAATAAGGAGGATCTTAGAAAGACAATTTGCAATTGTTAAGAAAGGTCATAATTGGTGTGATGGTACGAGAAGATGGTTTAGCAAGGAGGGATTCAATGTTATGAGGAGGGAAAATTTTTACTTTGTGGAGAGCGTTAAGAAGTGCGGACCGCTGACCATCGAAACGAGGACAGGCCCAGAAAACATGATTTAAATCCTCAGATTCAAAACCACAGGAACAAGCTGGAGAGACGACCATGTTTTTCCTAAACAAGCTTGCAGCCAAATTGTAGTGGTTTGATCGCATTCTGGAGAACATAACAATAGACTTTCTGTCAAGCCGTTTTTGGTCAAGAAACCATGGTTTGTCTGATGAGCTGTGATACAACTTGAAGTAAATAACGCCTTTATAAGATCCGTCACGTAAGAGAGATCTGTTGCAAGAACTAGAGCATTTTTCACGTAGAATTGAGAAAAATTCCGATGCCGGTAGTCGTAGAGGAAAAGGGGTTCCGGAATCGATAGCAGATTTTGCTAAAGCATCAACCGCCTCATTGCCCGCAATCCCAGCGTGGCCGGGAATCCAGGATAGGCGGATCGAAATATTTTGTCCAGATAGAGAGGACAAAGTTTCACGAATCGCTATAATAATGGGTGCTAGAGAAGAACAAATAGATGGAGCCAGGAGAGCCTGTAGTGAGCTGAGGGAGTCTGAGAAAATAATTGAGTTCTCAATCTTGTTCTCAATTATATATACTAAGCAAAGGTAAATAGCTAGAGCCTCTGCCGTGAAAACCGACGCATGAGAGGAAATTTTATACTGGTTCTCATAACTTAAAGACGGGGAAAGGATTGCTAAACCTACTGCGTTCCCATTTTTGGTTTTTGATGCATCCGTATAAAATGCAATCGCGCTGTCTGGTACATTATCTAGGGATTCAAGAAATGCAGCGTTGGGATTGGTCGCGTTTTGGAGCAGTCTTCCGGAGGAAATATCTATACTATCTTCTGGAATGGAAAGATAAGGTGGAATGTTATAGATAGGTGGATAAGGGAAGGAGGCAATGTGATCTTCATATACGTTCACATTTTGATAAGCTTTGACCAATGGAAGATCTATCAAATTTTGATATCGATTTATAATAATCAAGGATGATATGAGAGAAATAAGTATATTCGGAAGCGGGTGCCAAGACATAGAAAAAGTTTTTAGAACAAATCTATTAGCTAAAAGTTGGATACGGAAACGGAGTAGCGGTTCTTTTGCCTCAGCCATAACCACGTTGTTAGGGGTCGAGTTCCGAAAGCCTAACGCGAGGCGGAGTGCACGTCTCTGGATGACCTCGATTGGCTTGAACAAAGAAAATTCACTAATGGGTAGAGCCATTGCTCCATATTCTATAATGCTTCGAATTAAAGCTCTATAAATATTAATAAGAGATGATGGATCCGCGCCCCACCACGTGGAACGAAGGCACCTAATAATGTTGAGTCGCGCTTTGCATCTGGCCACCAGGTCATTTACATGGGGTTTCCATGCAAGCTGGTAGTCTAAAATAAGTCCTAGGAACCTAGTGGTGTGAGAAGCCTGAACTCTAGAAGAATCAATAAGAATGGAATATTGCAGAGGGTCGAAGCGAAGACGCGAGAAGATGATTAAATTTGATTTAGTAGGTTCTACGGAGAGTCCAATATCCCCTAGAAACGCCGTAAGGTTAATTATACTCCTTTCCACAGAGTCCAGTGAATTTTGAATATTTCCAGATCTAGAATATATGACGATATCGTCCGCATATTGTAAACAATAACTATCAGGATCGAGATAAGAGTCCAATTTATTGGTGTACAGAATGTAAAGGAGAGGACTGAGGATGCAACCTTGAGGAACACCTTTATGAGATACGTAGGGCCCATGCGTATAACCATCGATTTTAAAATAAATGTTTCTCGAGCTGGTCAGATTGTAAATAAATTTACAATATGTCCAGGGAAGTCCTAGGTCACGCAGGCCACGTACGAGAATGCCGGGATCGACATTATCAAACGCACCCGATATATCCAAGAAAGCGCATGAAGTATATAGTTTATTAGCAAACCCAACGTAGATTTCCGAGGTCAAGATGGATAGATTATCCGCGCAAGATCTCGACTTGCGGAATCCAAATTGGGTAGAAGAAAGGAGAAGTTCAGATTCGAGCCACTGAACAAGCCGGGTGTGAATAAGACGCTCCTTAAGTTTCAGAAAACACGCTGCTAAAGAAATCGGACGAAATTTCCCTCGAGTGGATTTGGGTATGGATAGGATGGTAAAGTTTTGCCAGGATTCTGGGAATAAACCACCTGTAAACAGATCGTTAAAAGTGTTTAGAATAATTTTTCGAATGGATATAGGAAGGTGATGAATAATATTATTATCGATGAGGTCCGGGCCAGGCGCCGCCTTTAATTTACAGACTGAGATAGCTTCGTTGAGTTCTGCAAGTGTAAAAGGATGACTAAGATGCCCGTTACCAACAAAGATGTCAGGAAAGTTAGGATAGAAGCAAGAGTCTGGGCAAAAGTTAGGAATAAGTTTGATCTTTTCCTCTGTGGAGTCAATGTCGCCGGGAAAGTCTATCTCGTTCGCAAGGTTTTTGTGACGAAAACGTTTTATTTTCGACCATACCGAGTTAATAGGGGTGCGAAAGTCGATCGACTTCGTGAAATCAACCCAAGAATCTTGTTTAGCCTTACGAAAGGTTTTCAAAGCTATAGCATCGAGCTTGTTAGCATGTGCTAAAGTAATGGTATTGGTATTTTTTTTGAAGTCAGACCATGCGTCCTTTCTAGCAGTGTTTGCCTTCCGGCAGTTTTCATCCCACCACACAGTTGGATTTTTTGTTGCTTTAGGAGATTTACGACGCGATTGCGGAGGAGGACAAGCATCTTTTAACGTTGTATAGATAGCCTCAAGAATATTGTTATATTGAGTCAGAGGATCCGGATCGAGTAGTGAGGAAGCTACTGTATCTAGTTGAGATTTAAAAAGGTTCCAATCAATCTTTTGGAGAGAGTATCCCCGAGGAGAGAACGGTATCGTCTTTGGAGTGATGCTTATAGAGATTGAAATTGGAAAGTGGTCACTACAAAGACGATCCGATTCAACCTTCCAAGATGAAAGGGGAAATAAATTCGGGGATATGAAAGTGAGGTCAATAGCCGAGATATTTTGGTTTACCCGCGTGAACAAGGTCGGGGAGCCATCATTAAGAAGATTTAAATCGAAGTCTGAGTATGTGTCAAAAAGACAATTTCCTGAGATGCAACTCGATGAGCAACCCCATGAGGGGTGATGGCTGTTTGCATCCCCTGCGACTAGGACTTTGTCGAAGGCTGCGATGGAGTCAAAGAAATTAACCCAGTCACGATTACGAGCGGCAAAGTTTGGACACTTATAAAATGCCACAATTAGAAGGGGGCCAAGAGATGTTTGAATCGATAAAGCAAGCGTTTCTATTTGACCAGGTTGATCGTATATATTTTGGACTTTTGCGAAGGTGATAGATTTCTTAACGCAAATTGCGAGTCCTCCGCCTTTGTTGTAATGTCTGTTTTTGGTAAAGATGTTAAATCCCTTAAGAGCTGGAGCGTGAAGAGATTTAAGCCAAGTTTCACATAGAATAATAATATCGTAAGATTTAGCAAAGTCTAAGAGGAGTCCAATTTTGTTCCGAAGACTGTGGCAGTTCCATTGAAGGATGTTTAGAGATTTATCCGGAGCCATTTTGGTTGCGTTGTAGTTGAGGTTGGCTTTGAGAGAGAGTTTGAGAGATTAGAGAAGGGATCGAATGTAGTATATCGATAACGGGGTTAAGTGTGTTAGAAAGCCCTAACGCCAAAAGTGCAGGAACAAGTTGGTCTAAGATAAGACGAATAATATTAGGGATAACGTAAGCGACAAGAGACTCCGGATGAGGTGTAAGTGAGGTGGATTGTGCAATGGGATGCGAAAACGAAGATACGTTTTGATACCCTAGAGCGAAGCCATTAGAGGGGTGGTCCAGCCCCGGAAGGCGACCATTCGGAGCGATAAGCGTGTCAGAGTGAGCCGCGCGTGTTGTCAGAAGAGACGCGGACGGTTGCGAGTACTTATTATTCCTCCTGCGTGCTGTTACGCTTACGGCTTCAACATTATTGTTGTTCACCTCCGGACTCTCAGGATCAGAAGGTTTTCTAAGCAAAGCGAGTGCATGAGCGGGTGTAGGAGCATAAGCCGCAATTTTACTATAAGCAAATGTACGAGGGACAGGTATCGGTTCATGAACTGGGATCTGCGTTCGGGAATGGGGTTGAGGCTGAGGAGTACTTTGAGAGCGAGAGTTCGATTTGCTTGGAAGAGCGGGATATGCTGTGTCTGAGCAAGTTGGAGGGGGGAGGGAAGAACGAGACAAAACATGTCTAGCTTCGTTGAAGGACAGAGTATTGTCAGCTGCCAAAACATGAATAGCTTTCTCGTGGAGGAAAGCAGGACACGACTTATGCATCGGTACATGCTCTCCCTTGCAGTTGGCACAGCATGGAGGGCCATTTGCGTTAGGACACACTTCCTCCTCCAAGTGCTTCAATTTACCGCATCGTATACATTTAGGACGGCTTTTGCACTGTCCTATTAGGTGTCCAGGAATGAAGCAGCCAAAGCACAGCTTTACCGGTGCATACCACGGTTCGACGGAGTGGCGAACCATGTAGAAAGTCACATGATCGGGACGAACTCTTCCTTCAAAGGTCAAGCGGATGGTCTGAGTTGGAATAAGCTCTGACTTTGCTTCTGTCGTAACCTTACGGTTCTGCCGAAGAGCTGCCACAATAGGCACTGTAGATTCTATGCTTTTTAGAATTTCATCCTCCGGGATGTCAATTGGAATGCCCCTTATCAGACCTACACAGGAGATACTGGTATTGGGAATGAATGCGACAAGATTTTTTGCTGGAATATCTGGAAGAGATAACAGTTTATTTGCTTGTTCAACAGAGTTAAGAATTGCAGTGCACTGAAATTTTCCTGAACTATAGACCTTAATGCTTTGGTCATTTCTGAAAACTGCGACAAGCAATTTACCCAGGTTTGTTGCATTGAGGCGAGGTGTGGTAGCTGTCAGTTTATTAACCTGAATAAGCACCTTGTAAGGCCCTACCGCAGATGAAGGGTAACGAGTGAGAAGAGACTTCATTTTAGAAACCCCTTCGGTGCCTGTATTGATGTCAGAAAAATTTTGGGTAGGTCTTACTTTAGCACTTCGTTGGTGTGTCTCAGCAGATGACTGGTCTTGGGAGTCATCGTCAAGTGGCCTTTTCTTTGTATTCGCGTTTGTGTTAATGTTTGGAAAAGCTTCATTGATTAAACCTGTAACCTGTTTGTCAATTGCTGTAGAATCATCATCGTCCTTTCCATAATCACCATCCTCCATGTGTTCCTCAGAGTTTTCCATTTCGTCTAACGAGGCTATGCCCCGCCCGCTTGGCAAAACACCAAGCCCGAAAAAAGCGGGAAGACAGGAGAGAGGTTAGGATGGAACAAGTGATAAAAGAACAGACAAAAAAGAATAAAATAGCGAAATATATAGAGCGATAAGTAAAGATAAACGTAGAGAATATGCCACGAGGAACAAAATGACGTTAAACTGATAATGCACGAGAAACTACGCAAGTAAATATAAGCAACTTCAACTTGATGTTGCTCGAAACGACGCGTGAGCGGCAATCCCGCACACGCACACGCAAACGCACACGCGCACGCGCACGCGCACGCACACGCACACGCACACGCACACGCACACGCACACGCACACGCACACGCACACGCACACGCACACGCACACACACACGCACACGCACACGCACACGCACATGCACACGCACATGCACGCACCCTATACTTGGTTGCCTTTTTGGTCGATCGATGTTATCGACCTGAGCATCGCTCCATCAATGACTGGGTTTACAGATTTCTTCAAATCTCTCCTAATCTTCTGTGGGCAATACTTTCTTGAAATTTCTTTTATCTTTCCAAAATTTTCCCCTCAGTATTTTATAGAAGTATTTCTTTTGTAGCAAAAAGTTACGTGGTGACGTAACACCGGCCAAACTAGTCAAGTAAGTTAATTAAATTCCATCTAAGTACATTACCCTTATCACGAATCAGATGTGCGCAGATGTGCCCGACCTCTCGATGAGTTGACCTTATTTCGACTAACATTATTTAGAGAGTCGCTTAACTATAGATCAATTTATTGAATGTTAACCGCATATCGACCCTGAAAGTTTTGCAGCCTAAGACGAATAGTGGTCAACTATCTTATAGTTGACCGTATGTTGATCTAGACATACCAAAAATACAAAAAAATGGGTCATCTAAGGTAAAATTTTCGGTCGACTTTTTGCACAAACCGACCGTGGATTTTCGGTCAACTTTCGGTCGAACAGGTCCGCCAGGGTATATACCCAGATAGAAAAACGTGCCGCACGCCGTGACGTCAAAAATGCGCCATGTACTGCAGCATTAACCTGCATTACTAACGGCACGAATGCCGCCACTTTGCCTGCACAGTTCCGTGCACGCTGTGACGCTGCACAGCACGTCGGAACTTTGCAGACACATTACCGGTATCAGCACGCCGTGGTGTCAACTACGCAACTTAATGCTGCAGTACATGTCACGTTATTTGACCCACAGCGTGGCGGTTCGTTCCGCATTTTTGTCGGCATGTTGCCGACATTTTTCTGTTTGGGTAGAATTATATATGCGAAATATCTGTTTAGAGACAAAATTCATATAGAATTATGTATGTATACATAATTATAATTATAATTATATAATATATAAGAATTAAAGATAATATATGATCAATAATTAATACGATTAAAATTAATTAATCAATTACATCAATAATCAATTATGCATCCTACTTATATAATAACTTAAGTATATATCATTATACGTAGAAATTCTTGCAGTAAGTAATTAATTTTCATAAAAAAATTGTTTACAGCGTATTATGCTAAAATAATATCAATATCATTACATGCCTTTTCATGTCATATGAAAGTCTCTGTTCCCTACAATAATAAATGAAAAATAAACTAACACGTTGTATCGGTCCATCACTGCATCGCAGACAGGGAGCTATCCCAAGTGAATTAATTATAACTCGTCGACAACGCGACGTTTAATGTTTCTTCTTTTATTGTCAATTTCTTATTGACACAAGTAGCTCTTTCGTCGATGACACTTAGTAGGAATGCAGATATGTAAACATGCGGATTACTAGTCGTATTTTTCACTGCAGCTACCGGAAATTTATAGATTATTTATGACATATCGGTCATTATACTTGTTCCTGGATGGATTATATTTTTATTCTTTATTTGTTTGTCATTTAAACCTGAAAATCTAGCTTATTTTTTTATGCGCATGTTTCGCGATAATATAATTTATTGGGAGGTACTTTTTCAGATACAATTGCGCTGATTAATTTTACGCATGCATTTTTTTTATCTACTGTTTCGTAAACTTGTGACTACGGCATTTATATAATATTAATAAATAATTATTTTTTTTAGCTTCATTTATTCGATACCATTTGTCGGTAAGACAACAAATTGTGCGGTTGATAACTGTTATCAATCGGTACTGCACAAAGAGAGTGGCAGTCGGTTAAGAAGGTCGTTGACGAGAGTTGTCTTTCGAAAATCATCAGTCGGTAAGATACCATTTACTGTTAACGTGATGTGTTCGTGCTCGGTCGGTAACTAAAACTGTAAAGCGTTGTTCTCGGTCACAGTTGATGTTACAGGCAAAAGAAGAGAAGTACTGCGTCTTGACAGTCTGCAGTCAGTACTTCTTGACTTTTGTTCGAAAAATCAACCGTGGCGAAGAATAACACTTCGGGATGGTTCAGCTATCTCACTCGCACTTATGGCGATCTGAGAGAGACAGACGACATGTAGCACATCACCTTAAACAACAATTGAAAATTATAAAAACTTTAATAGATAACTAAATAACCAGTATTGAAACCAGGCAAGCAAATATTGCGAAGTACATCAAAATATTTTGATGAAGAACCCAAATTCAATTAGCTTTCGGCTAATTCAATAATTATTCTTGCTAAGCAACGCAATGCTTCTTCATTTCTGTCGCTGTCGCTACCAAGAATATTCAGTACAAAAAAGAAGTCTGAAAACTGAGCCACCGGCACAAATCCAAAAGAGAAAAGAAGAAAAAGAAGAAGTAAGTTTCCTCCTGTTTAAATTAAAGCACTGTCGGCATTAGTCACAAGGCCCCATTCCACGGCACACCACAGTTCCCGCGTCGACATGGACGGTGTTTTGCCGCGTCTCCAGCAGTCTCCAGATTCCGTGGTCTCTCTAGAATATATGTGGGCAATCTACCGATGTTTCTCATGCACGATTCTTTCAGTAATGAGACGGGACCTACTGGTGGGTGTTCCATGGCGAAATCTGTAATGTGACACTTTTAGAAAAAAAAGTCTATTACTCCCTGTTTTCTCCTTCTTCTTCATAAATAAATATAGATTTATGTATATATCTATCGGGCATTCCATCTGAATTTTCCATACTTCTGACCCCCTTCGATAATTTTAAGAATTTTTTATCAGAAAGTATTTTGAGAAAGAAAAGACACGTATTTTTTTGTTTGGGGTTACGAGCAATATTTCCAACAGATGAATTTTTATCAAAATGTGATCTTTTCGGTATTTATATTTTTTTATTCGTTAATATCTTGAAAATCATCACACGTAACAAAAAATGTCCGATCAAATTTGTTCGGTTTATGAAGAGGTACATAATGTATATAAAAAGGATGCAAAGTAGAATCTTACACAATGTTTCCTCATTATTTTTCGCTTTTTACAAAGCTACCTCTATGAGGAAGTATGGTATTCAATTTTAGCTTCCTCATAGAGGAAGCTTTGTAAAAAGCGAAAAATAATGAGGAAGCAATGTGCAATTTTCTACTTTGCATCCGTGTTTTAATTAGATAAATAAATATCCCGAGCGGAAATTTGTTCTGGCTGAGATCCGGGCCTCATCAGGTTTTCCTTAATTAGTAAGCGGACCCGGATAAGGCGGCTCTATCCGGTGCTGATATGGCATGTAACGCCATTTCTAATCTGGCCGTGATTAGGCTACAAATCCGGGCGTTATCAGGCTGCTAATCCGGCCGCTAACAGGCTCCCAATCCGGCCGCGATGAGGCTACTAAACCGGCCACGATCAGGCTCCTGATCTAGACCATAGTAAAAAATGAGAAGGTCCAACATACATGAAACGCATAACGCCAGTTCATTTATTGGAAGTTTATTCTGGTACCACACAAACATAGTCATGGAAGCTTTCAAAATGAAGTTTTACTGTTTTATTTTTTAGCTAACTAAATTGATATATAAAGGTCTGATAATGTCAAACAAATCGCCAAATAATGGGGTTGTTTTGAATAATGAAACTATCTTGCAGATTCAAAATATATACAAAACTCAAGATAAAAACAGAATAAAAATAAGAACAGTGTGGAGTGTTACAAAATCTATGTATGTACCCATAAAAATGCAAAGTCGAAAAATATTTACGATAGAATCAATGAACTGCAAAATTATGATTTTGGATATAAGTGATGCAGTCGCCGACAAAATATATGCTGTTTCCCTTATACATCAATAATTGTGTGAGACACATACATAAAAATCCAACTATTTGTAATCGATAGTATTACAATAATAAACGATATTATACAGAAAACATCTCTCATTTATTTATTGTACAACGGTAATGCCAGATATGCCCTTCCAGTACTCTGATAATTTCGTCTGAATTGGTGTTTATTTTAAGTCAACCGGATTTGAATATTCAAATATTCTGGTCAAAAGCGGGGCCGCATCTGGCTTGCCCGACTAGCTGCGCCTGACCGATGCCTCATCCCGGCATGACATGGAAAACTTTAGTCTAATCTCATTGGAAATGTTGTACCTATGCATGATCCGGGCGGAGTCGGGACCTGATTTAGCTAACCAGATCAGGAATGCCCGATCGATACCTCGCGATAACTACCTCAAACAACAAAAGATCGTTTTTCAAAAAACCGCCACGGTTTATTATTTTTATATATTTACGGAAAAATTCTGTTTGAAATTACGAAATTTCTGAGACCCTATACAGAATGGTAACATTTTTTAATGAGAAGTTCTACGTAATTGAAGTTTTTTTAACATCCTGAATGATTACGTTCAGCTTGAATTACGTAAAAAACCGCCACGGTTTATTATTTTTATATATTTACGGAAAAATTCTGTTTGAAATTACGAAATTTCTGAGACCCTATGCAGAATGGTAAGATTTTTTAATGAGAAGTTCTACGTAATTGAAGTTTTTTTAACATCCTGAATGATTACGTTGAGCTTGAATTACGTAGTACTTTTCGAAAAAAATACCTGCCAACCTGCATAGTCTCAAATTTTTTTTTTATTTTACACAGAATTTTTATGTAAATATATAAAAATTATGAAAAGTGGCGCTTTTTTGCAAAACGATACGTTGTTGTTTAACGTCATATAACAAAATTTTAGAAAAATTACAATAACATTTTTTTTGTATACATTTTTCGATGGGATTGTTCATTTTCAAAATATTAACAATAAAAATAATATCAATACCGAAAACTTCAAACCTTTATAAAAATTCGTCGGTCGGAAATATTGGTCGGAGAACTAAAAAAAAATACGTGTCTATTCTTTTTCAAAATACTTTTTGATAAAAAATTGTCAAAATAATTTATGGAGGTCTAGGGTCAGAGCATGAAAAATTCGGCTGGAATGCCCCATATATTTTTCTCCTAGTTACCTAAATCCAATTTGGTTTTTTATATCTATTTACTGCCGAGTATATCCGCGGCAGGATAACATGAATGATTTTAATAAGCGTCTGAATTTTCGCGGAAGCTTCCGTCCCACCACAGCTGCTTTCTTCCACCGGCGGATAGACTGATACGCACATCTTGAATTCTTTCCCGGCCGTGGTCAGATAGACCTCCAATGTTAAGCTGGTACCGATTTGATGGAGGACGTCCCGAGTCTCCAGGAAATTGTAATCTGCCTGCTGGTTGGTGCCCGTGTATTCATAGCCCTCTAAGCTCCTCAAGATCTGGAGGAGGACTTTGGCAGCGAGGTACAGTCTTCCAACGTCCACCATATAAGGCCAGTCGGTGACCAAACGTTTCATGATTTTCTTTGCGGCCTTTCTGATAGCTTCTTCCTTGGTGACTCCTGAAGCGGTTCCACTCATATGTCCGCTGGTCACCCTCATCCGGTAACCTCCTTTGGGGGTATTAAATACTCTAGAGAGCGGCGAAACCGAGACCGGAAATTCAGGTCGAATGGCTTTGATTTCCATTAGACTCATCTTAGCCTGCAATAGACATCTCGCTCTATAAATTTACTGTGCGATATGTGAAGGTTTTAGATGGTTTGCAGGCACAATTCGAGGTTTCAGATTTTGAAATTCAATTTTTACGTTTTAATTATTCAAAATCTCAGTAATTTTAAACAGATCGGTATATTGATCGCCTAACATTTTCGGCTTAGGGCCCTACTGTAAAAAATACGTAATCCCCTATTCGTGCAATTATCGTAAAATTTCTTCGATTTTTCCTTCGACGCGGTTAAGCTGGCAAGGAAGACACTGCTGAATAAAACGCTGAATATCAACTTTTATTCTCTCCCAAAAATAATAGTATCGAATCCTATTATGTTTTACAAACTCCCGGTGACCTCCGACTGCAGAGCTGAGCATTTCCCGAATTATTTTTTCATGAATTAGAAGAATATACGGTCGTCTGTACCGACACGGGTTTTCCCGCATTTTCTCCATGTCCGCGGCAATACTTGAGTTCTACAGAAACCTTCTACTAAACTTAAAGAGGAAATTGTACACGAGTACCCGAGTCGAAATTTTTACCCTCCTTTTAACCTAAAATGACTGGGATCTATTGCCGTAGTCCGGAGGATGAAAGAAGGCAGTCTGCAGGGTGAAAGGAGGGTATCGCGCATAGATTAACATTTAAATTTCAGCCTACCAGACTCCCCAAATGGCAGAAAGTAGACATCTCGTCTTAACGGAGGGTCACGGAGGGTGAAGCAGACCCTAAAAAACCTTCATTGAACCTACCATAGAACCTTCCAGACACCCCCGTTGAGACTACCGCAGAATCTCCCAGAAAAGAAAATAAAGAAAAAAAAGAAATAAAAAAAATATTATTGGCTTGAAGCCTCAAAAATTTTGACTCGGGTAACGTATTTCTGACGAAATTCCGCCAACAACGAGTTCGACAAACATTAATATTCCGTAATAGAAATACTCACGTCATAATCTTCCATGGTGACACTTGGGTACTACAAAACTTTGCACAGCACTAGTTTGTTATGGAAACGTCGTACTCAGTATAGTTCGACACCGCAAAGTTTGACATAACATAAGCGTGCAACGGCATACTTCTACATGACCCATCTGTACATCGTTCGAGTTCGACACATCCTATCTCTACGCAGACCCATTTCGAAACGAGTGATATTCGGGCGCTGGAAAGTCAGAGAAAATGTCAAAAGCAAGCATGTGTATAAAATATCAATTTAGCAAGGATTGGCGGTTGGTATTCGCTCCGTGCAAGTCTGCCGCGGCGCCATCTGTTGCCTCGGAAATGCGAAAAACTTGGAGACAAGGGCGGTAAATGGGTGTGCAAAATCATTAAAAAATGTGATACAATGAAATTAAAGACGTATTTCGGGATGAACTTCACATAATTGTGTATAGCATTTTTTGTTATAATATAATCTAATGAAACACTTAAGTAAATTATATTCATTACGCATATTTGCATGCGTGAGGTGCATTTTGAGGTTACGTATTTATTTCGCTGTTGAAAAATGGTAGAATTTGCATTCGCTATTTACACTATTATTTTTACAATTCGATGTACAACAAGTACAGTGGACTCTCCGATAAGTTAAGTTCCGAAAAGTTGAGTCTCTCTGATAAGTTAAGGATTAAAGCTCTGGCAAGTTAAGATCGACCCTTTTCAGAGCTCTTTCTACCTGCTGGCGGAGAAGCGAATTACCCTTTCTACTTTAAACTACCTGCGGTCGGACGCGTTGCTTCTGCAAGACTGACAGAGAGGTAACGCGGCAGCTAGTTTCGTGCGAGACAAGGACTGATGAAAGACCCCCACTGCACTTTTTCCCCCTCTCGTCGTTTGGTCGAGTCAGTTAGGTAAAATGACTCTCATGTTAGAAACAACAATGTTCTAACGCTTAACAGTTACTTCGACATCGTCTGTAATTAGATATTCGAACAATTATTAACCGTAAGTTCATTTTTTAAAAACAATACTCCATGTTCTTTAATCCTTGAAAAAAATGTAAAAAAAGTAAAACCTTGCACATTGCTTCCTCATTATTTTTCGCTTTTTACAAAGCTACCTCTATGAGGAAGTATGGTATTCAATTTTGGCTTCCTCATAGAGGAAGCTTTGTAAAAAGCGAAAAATAATGAGGAAGCAATGTGCAAGGTTCTACTTTGCATCCTTGTTTTAATTATATAAATAAACATGTTGTGAATTCCCTTTTTCTATTTCGTTATTCCGTTATTATAAGAGCGTTTCCGAAAGTAAATGTGATAACGGATAGTTTAAAAATAATTCAACATTCCATAAAATCAAAAATTTCATACCGTTCGTCACTAAATTGTACATATATAATGGCTGAATATTGTTTCATTTATATACAAAATATGAGCTCGCTGTCTCAAGTTTTGCAAAAGTTACAATAGAGCGATAATGTCAATTTTTTGAAAAATTCAAAATTCCATAAAATCTGAACCATTTTGCCGATTCGACTCAAATTCAATACGAAACAACATTGAGTACACCTGCTCTTATAACCAACTATTTATCAAAGTAGACTAAATTTTACGAAAGTTAGAGCGACCACCTCCTTTTTTCAAAAAATTCAAAACGGCATAAAATCGAAATTTTCGCACGGATTTTGTCGAAAATTGCTACAGTTGAAGAGGGTCTGCTGCTACTCTTGTGTGCCAAATTTGAGCGCGATATACAAAACGGGTCTTGAGTTATCGGCGTTCGAATTTTCGGAGTTGTATACATACACACACACACACACATTTTTCTAGATCACTTTTTTGGACGTTTTGGACTATTCTAAGTGTCCTGATATAAAAATCTCGAAAAAAAAAATTTTCATGAAAAGCATAGCTTCCTCTATGAGGAAGCAATATAGATTTTTCCTTTTTTAATATTGGTTTATAATTAAATAATAATAATGATAGTATCCCAACAATAAAACGGGTGCGATGGTCTAGTGGTCAGTGTACTGGCCTCTAGTCCAGAGCATCGGTAGGTCGCGGGTTCGATTCCCGGTGCCGCCGATTTTCTTCGAAAATATAAATACGGGCGCGATGAAGCTCCAGATGTATGAGACCCACACAGGTATATCTGGTCACATGTATACAGCTGTAGTCCGTGTTTACGTTCTCGACGAAACGTGACGTAGCTCCGGTGCCGGGAGGCGAACTCGAGACCGGCTATATCGGCATAGGTTTTCCACAGTTTCCCTATGCCCATAGCAGAAATGCTATGGCAAATGCGATATAGAGGGGGAAGACGGATGCGCCCCATGGGGGCCTGGTTACTGATCCGGACCAGACCCCCAGGGGGGACTGGCTACTGATCCGGGCCGACCCCGTAATAGGCGAAATGCCTGCAGACGGGAGGAAATGCAACATTAAAAAAAAAAAAAAAAAAAAAAAAAAAATTAGTAAATTACCGCGGCTAGAGTTACGGTCATTTTTACTCCACACCGAAACCCCAGTTTCGACGTGCAACGAGCTGAGGAAAGGGAAATTTCCCGGCTGGAAGGGCGCCCGGGAAGGTCTTGCGCAAGTAGTGGGGACCTTCACTTATCGGAATGGTCTAATCGGCTTTAGTTCCCGCGACCTTAACTTATCGGAGAATATACTGTTGAATGTCCCATTTTATTAAATAACGCGATTCTCATGCGTCGGAGTTTCTAAATTTGATTCTCATTTTCGCCACTCAGCACGTGCACGTCGATTCGTTTATCCCCTCCAAAGGCTTGCACGGAGCGAATAGACCCTGATAGACAAAGGTGCAGTGCTGGGTGCACAGCGTGCCATCAGAAACACGTCAACTGCGTCCTAATTAAGCAGAGTTTGTAATGTCATGACGTGCTGAATGCAGCACACGGAAAAAAAAGATTAGTTGCCATAACCAAGAAATGAGTTGACACAACCAATCGATTATTCTATTTCCCTTACAACTCAAATGGTAATGCCAACGATTCGAATGGTAATACCGACGATTCGAATGGTAGTCCCAAGGTTGGATTAGTTAACCTAACTAATCTCGCGAGAACTAATCGTGAATAGTTGAGGTTACTGTTCGATATGGTTGAGGCCACGAATTTTTTAGACACTGTGTGCAGCAAATCGAAAACGTAGTTGCCACAAACAAACATTTCTTTCCGTGCACTGTGCCCGCATAGCTCCGGCACATCGTGCACCTTTCTGAAAGGCACGATATGCCGGAATTGCGCAGGCACAGTGCTGGATACAGCACGTCGTGATGTTACAAACTCTGCTTAATTCGGACGCAGTTAAAATGTTTCTGACGGCACGCCGTGCAACCAGTACCACTACTGTGCCATCACTGTGTTGCCAAATGTCTATGTGGGGATATTCTCTCAATGAAGATATCTTCTAAAAAAGCAGCGAAGAAATGTTGCTACTAGCGTATTCGCAACACGCGTCTTTCTCATCACATTTGTTACTAGCGTAAAGTTTTTATCGTGAATTCACTGGAGTATAGTGTCGAACTGTACGAATAGAAATTTGGAGAATTTCGTACATTATTTGCAATCTACTGAGACGTATTGGAATATTAATAACGCGAGAATATAATCATTCCGAAATTCAACTTCAAACAAGGCGACGGAGCGACCCTCGCGTTCCTAGATAAGCGAACTAGATCGGTTTGAAAATCGGTGTGCGTGGCCCGACGGTATCCGCTGAGCGTGAGTTAGCGGTAACCGTCAGTGATACACAGGTCTCGTGCCGAAAATTACGTAAACAAGGCAATATCGAAGGTCTAATGACAGCCTAATATAGGGTAGTGGGGAGCAGAAAGTGGACGCCGGTACCGCACGAAGCCGCACTAGAGAATCAGTTATCTCCGAACTACCGAACAGGATGTTAGCCCCACCAGACATTGCCGAACTAGACCTATCTGTTTCATTGTTCGAGTATATATAGATACCCGAGTAACAGCCCGTCCAATCAAGATCAGACAGAAAATCGTCGTGTGGAGGCAACATTAATTTCTTTTTTAACTTGGCGTCGAGTCGCAACCGCAACTCTTGATACTTCACGTGGAAAATTGTGCGCTTCAAACCCATGATTTTGATTGGTCGAGTATATACAGATACACGCCACGCGAGATTGGTACGCTTTCGAAGCTCACAATCGTGCCCGACCGTTTGCGCCCGCCGCGAGGATACCGGGACCATGTATTTAAATTTCAGCTATCGCACGAACTTTGGCGTACTGTCTTCGAAGCCTTGCTTGACGATATTTCAACTATAATATGAAATGATTTCGGGTTCGCTCCCGCACCGGACGAATTTTTTCTCGTTCGTTTTTTTATTTTAGCGTTTATTCGTAATTTAATAAATGTATCTTCGCAGCAACGAATTTGTTGCAGCAAACTCGGTCAACGTCTGAACGCAATTTTTTTTAGCGGCAATATTTTACGTTATTCTTTCAACTGAAAATTGCATGCAGAAATTTTTTCAGATTTCTTTTTATCGAAATTTTTTAGTTATATATAATTAAAGCTTTCTAAAAAACGCTCTAATTTAAAAATCTTAAAGAATTCTCAAAAATACTATGATGTTCACCAAAACGTTTGAACCATAGAGTGGGTCGAGACCGCCTGCTATTTTTATTCCATTTTATAACATTATTTAAACGTTAAATAAACAACGCTTCGATTAAAAAATCTAAAAAATACTGTGATGAACAACATCATTTTTGGCAAGGAAAAATAGGTAGAACACCTTTTTACATTTTTTTTTCATTTTATAATATTAATTAAAGGTATTTCAAACGTTAAGAAAAACGCCCCGATTAAAAAATTACTTCGTTGGTATACATCTTATCGAAAATTGCTCAAGTTCATTGCTAGTAAGTAGTTCTTTTTTTTACTGCAAACTAATATGAAGATTATTATGCTTCGGTATGATACACATAGATAGAATTACCAGCAAATGAGCAGTGAATATAAATATGTGATTCAGTGCAGCAAAGATTCTGTTATTATGTTCTTTATCATTCACATGAACTTTATGAAATCATCAATTGTGGACAAAATGTCTATTAAGTAAAATATGGCTTGTATTGACATTTTCCATAATAGCTGGTTTTAGAAATCTCATGTGAGTGATTGAAAAAACAAATTTTTTTTTGCTATATGAGCAATTCCTCATGGAACTTGAAAAATGCGAAAAATAAAAATTTTGAAAATAATTCGAGGGACATCCACGGGAATTTTTTTGCCAACTCCAGGGTATCATACCTATAATAAAATAATTAATTTGCAAACATTAATAATAAAATATTATTAATGTTTCCAAACCATCTGATGTAAGTCGATATTAAAGAAGGCAA